>OY757918.1:44401290-44506290 GCA_963585895.1 Sepioteuthis lessoniana | reverse complement strand
CAAACATTTTTATTAGCTAAAAATTCTGGCTTCGTAAAGTATGCAATAAACAAACTACATAAAATCATTTAAATTAATGGCTATAATTTTTCCCAGATATGAAATAACCGAGTAATGGGGAAAAATTAAGGAATTCATTGATCTGAAAAATAGATTTAGTCCATAAGTTTTTATTACAACCTTACTTTATTCAGGCACAGACTTCACTAATTTAAAGCAATATTATTTATGGATACCGCATTCCTGGATGGCAGTTAATATATCTTCATTAGTGGATGGACACTTCATGTGAACTATTTCTTAGCAAATTTCCACTATAAATTTTCAATTAGTTTTAGATCCGGGCTCTTCGATAGTCATGTCATTGATTTTATAGTAATTTACGAAGCTCTTTGCTTCGATGTGGCACTAGGCAGAATGAATGGGGCACCCAATGAGACTCGAACTCATTCGTGTAGGTTTGCTAGTCAAGCTTGCTAACCATTACACTACCAAAGGTGCCCTGTCAGTGATTTTATATACCTTTCTTAAACAAAAGTTTTTGTGTTCTTGATAGGGGGTCGATGAATATATGAATTTCATAACCGTTTGAAATAAGTGACGACAGCTAAAGTAAGGGGGAAAAAGCCATTTTTTTTAAAAAAATATCAATAAAAGTGTTTGAAAATATATAGGAAGGTTCTGTCTAGTTTGCGGCCAAGAAGTCGGTCTACTAGTGGCCTATAAGCCGGGGTGGTAGCAGCCGAGAAGTCAACTTGCTAGTGGCCTGGAATCAGCCCAGATGTCGGCGTAGTAGCGATCAAAAAATTGGCCTGGTAGCGGCCTGTGTCTCGGGAGGTTAGCTGTTTGTCAAACATCGTCATCAGACCGGGTAGCGTCTTGTGGTCGAGCTGTAGTCTGTTCCAATACTGCGTATCAATGTTGGCGTCCCTGAAAAGAACAGTAGGGGTAGTAATAGTAATAGTAATTCCCTAAAAAGGATAGTGGTAGTAGGCTGGACCCACTGGAAGGAAATAAGAAAGGGTTAGCTATGTTTTATAACTGGAATAGAAGTTACATTTTAATCATCTTTGGTCGAACTTTGCAGCTGATAAAAATTCTAAATTCCAGCGTTTAATTTATACTTCAAGATGTGGTACAGACGACCTATCTTTAAAAGTAACTTTCATTTAAAAACAAGCAATCTATAAACGAGAAACTAAAAATAAGGATTATTTATGAAAATTTCTGAGATAAAGCTTGAGAGTTATTATTACTAAATATATTCAGACTATTGACCCCATCTTTATTGCTATAATCACAACGTTTTCGCCGATATGTCCATCGGCCTTCTTCAGGTGTTTCATATCGGATTCTGCGGTCCTTACAGAATCTCGAACTGAATCATTCATTTGAAATATAGGCGTAGATTGTTCCAATTCTGTTAACCATGACGGGTTAAAGTTTAAATTTATAGTAATCATTCTTTGTTAGTTTTAGTGGTTGTTTGGATTGAACCTGCAACCTCCAGATACAAACGCCTTATCCACTGCACCATGTGTCCTTCATGGAAGTAAAGGTGTAGTTTCTGGCTACGACACAGAATCTGAGACAAGAAGCGTTAAGAATGTCCAGAAAAATGACTTCATAACTAAACCAATTTTCTATCTGGGGAATGAAGAAAGTTATTCAGAATATCAGTATACACATGTGCATTGATTATCGAAGTAATTATTGACTTCTCCACTGATCCTTTAAATGACTTGGGAAATTTACTTGTTTTCTTCCGGCAGCCACATTTACGTGTTGCATTTGAACGGTATCTGACAAAAGTTTTAGAATCATCACCTTGGGTAATGCTGGTTCTTGATTCATTTCCGAATATTTCTTTCATCCAATTTCCCACTCAACATGACTGTTTATCACGAGCCTATTTTGATATAATTTTCTCCTGTTTATGTGCTTGAATTGGTTCTCGTTTTGCTTTTCTGTATGTAAACACCATTTAATTAATCCGATTTCTTTTGATTGTGTCACAAACACTGACTTTTATTTCGACCTACTTGCTTTTCATTTATTTGGTTGTACATTTTCTATTTTCAATTTATATTGCTTTTTAGTCTTTTCTTCTGGCGCTTTGTGTCAACTAGACTACTATTTTTCCTTTTTTAACTACCCCATTAGTTTTTATTTGCATCAAATTTTAGACACAGTTTACCGGGCACAACCAACGTAAGCCCCCCCCCAATAAATATCCTAGTGATGATACAAAACAATCTGATGGTGACGTTCCACTATTGCTGGAGCTTTAGAGAATGCAGTGTACTCCTTTATCGCTACCAGGTCCACTGATCCGGAGTGGTAGTACTTGATAGGGTCCAATAAAACTAAACTGTGTACTTATGCAAAACTGAATTGCTTGAAACAGAAATGTTTTTACATTTAAACTACGTACTTATGCTAAACAGAATTGTTCGAAATAAAACTTATTATTTGTATACAGATAGATTGGGAATTAAATGACCTACAAAGATTGATATGCTATAAAAGCCAACCAACCAACCAACCAACGATAGCTTGGAGATTAAATGAAACACGAGGATTGATATGTCATTAAACAAAGAAGCTAAACTACATTAAAATTTCCTCAATTTTTCCAAATATTCAACAATAATTTTAGAGTTATAGTATGTATTTACACACCTTCTGTCGGATGGAACTGTGAATACGCCGACTGCACCTTTACAGAAGGGTAAGACACCCACCAAATGAGGCCATCTGTGGTTGGCAACCCGTGATGCTAAAATAAGGGATCCTAATGGTTGAGCAGTGCATGGCCCGGCAACCGAGTGGTCAAGTGACTTGAAACACAACATTTTGCCACTAGACGAACCTTATCTTTTAGGTAGTAGAAAGTGGTGGCTAAGGGTCAGTTACGTTGAGAGAACAGGAATCTGACCACTGCTAAACTGCACGGTAATTAGCAAATTTACTGAAATCCTGAAACTGATAAGGGTTTGAGACCCTATTCTCAGCTCAAGTATACTAGTAGATTATACATGTCAACCGAGGAAAATAGATTTTCCCCTTGGTAAATTCACTAAACGAGTTGGAGTCAGTAGTGGATTATGAAGCACAGGAGCAGCGAAAACAATAAACATCACCCATGGCGTCTACTTACAAAGAAAAATAAATTTATCTGAATATTCAGTGAATGAGGCTGCAGACTTCCCCAAGAGAAAAGATTATTGCAGCAAGGCCTACCGCAAAAAAAAAAACCGTTAAAAAAGACGAGAAATGGAAACTTGCTTGTTAAGATAGACAGTCATAGGCGAACTGAAAACTTCTTCAAAATGAAGACTTTACCCATCACCAAATGCCGAGCACATCACCACGACAGTTTGAACACAGCTAAAAGAATTGTCAGATGTGGGGAGTTGGCTTTGGCTACAGAAGAAGAGATGAAAGCCGTCCTGTGAAAACAGGGAGTGACAAATATCAAAATAATCACTATCAGAAAAGGAGGAGAAAAGATCTAGACCAACACCAACACCCTGACATTTAATCAGCCCATATTCCCATGGAAATGAAAATCGGATATTGTCTAGAGAGGTTTGAAGAATATGTCTCAGCGCTCCTGAGGAGCTTTAAATGTCAAAAATATCGACCGCACAGAAAAGCTTGCAGAAGAGAACTGACATGCGTAAAGTATGGCGAAAAGGACCCAGACCATACGGAGGAAGAGTGCTCAAATGAAATCAGATGTCCAAACAGCCAATGAGACCTTAAGCTTATTGTCTTAGGACAATAAAAAAGGAGAAAGTAATACCGGAAGTTAAGCATAAAAGAATGGTGACCTTTTTGAAAGCTAGAAAATTGCAGGGTCTAATATCGATGAAAATACTTCTGTTATACGGAGGGTGAATCCAATTAGATAAAGCAATCAGGAGAACAAATATAGAGTTTTGATGGAGAAGCTGATCCAGTTAGAACCAAATAATTGACCAAAGTTTTAGGAGGACCTGAAAAACCTACATTCGGCTCAATTTCTGTAAGTACAAACTCAACGAAAGGGAGTCAGAAATAAAGAGAAATCTAAAGAGGTATTCAAAAAAAAAAAAAAAACATGGAATCTACCACTCAAACATGAAACACTCCCACAAAAAATTGAAAATCTTGTCCTAAAAACCAGGTCTTATATAGGTCTTCAATCCGTCCACTAAAAGCCGTCATAGACTAAAAATCTAGTCTCCCCAAAAGCCAGACCACTTAAACAAAAACCTCAAGCTCCCATTGACTAACCTGGAAAAATATACACGAACACAAAATGGAACATTGAAATGCGAGGAAGTGCATTCAAACATTCCTCGGCCAAATTCGATACATACCCTTCAAGATCAAGAAGAAAGTCAGCTATAAGAAGGAATAAACAATGCGATGCACAGGGATCAACAAAATCCCGACATAGCTCCGATAGTATAGAAAGTATGGATAGTTGTTAACCTCAATCTAAAAGATAAAATAAATAACTACAATACATGAAACCATCTAACTCTGTGTTAACAGATGAGCTCAATCTCTTTGTAAAAAATTACCTATAAACCATTCTCTTACAAAGTATGGATAAATAAGTTTCGGCACTGAATAACCACCAAGGTTTAATATGCTATTAAATCAAATAATCTAACAAATCATATATATATATATATATATATATATATATATATATATATATATAAAGGATTTTACATAAATTTACCTACAAGGGTTGCCGTGCCATGAATACCAACTATTTTAACTAGGAGTAGATATAACTATTGTTTTTGGATAGAAGGCTTGAAACTATTTAGTTTGTGAAAACAAATGATCTATTGCTTGTTTAAAATGATACCTACAAATTATTCGCTTATAAAACATATACTCAGTATTTATGTATAAAGAAGACAATGATATTAAATGACCTGCAGGGGTTGAAAACCAAACCAAAATAAAATCATCCACTCCAACATGAAGAGAATGTGACACAAAGTCAATTTTAAGTGCTATAGAATTGGTTTGAATTCAGTGTTTTTCTTCAGAGAGATACCTTCAACGTACTACCCATAAAATTCAAAGTAATACCTTCTTTAAGCTTCAAAGAGATACTACCAATAAGCTTCAAAGCAGTAACTCCCATAAGTTTCAAATACATATCTTCAATAAGCTTCAAAGAGATATCCGTTATAAGCTTCCTAAAGATAATTTACACAAGCTTTAAAAACATATCTCTCATAAGATTCAAAATCATACCTCCTAATACCCTACAAGACATTCCTCCCAAATATTTTTAATAGATACCTTGCACAAGCTTAAAGATATACCTCTCACCATCTACAGATATCTCCCACAAGCTCCAGATACCTGCCACAAGATTAAAAGTGATACCTCACATATGTTTTTGACATATCTCCCATATGTTGCCAAGAGATGCGGGGGGGGGTCCTCGTGGTGTAATGGTTAAAGCGTTGGACTGCGGAATCTTAGTAAGCGAGTTCAAACTCCAGTCATGCAATTACGTTCACTTTCGGACAAATACGCTTGGGAAAGGTATGAACCCCATTATCCTCCCACCTATGGGTTAAATAGTACCACTGCTATTCTTCTAAAATGTATTTGGCATTATATAACCTACAAAGGTTGATATGACATTAAACAAAGAAACCAACCAAGAAATGCTTACAAGCTTAATGATATACCTCTTCTCATCTTCAGGTATTTCAAACACGTTTTAAAAAGAAACCTCCTTTAAACTTCAAATAGATAAATTTTATAGGTTTCAAAGTTTTACCCCCTTTATGCTTCAAAGGGATTCCTCTCACAATATTAAAAGATATACCAACCAGAAACTTGAAAGACATACCTCAGTCGAGTATCAAAGAGAAACCTCCCACAAGCTTCTAAGAGATACCTCTCCCAAGCTTCAAAGCAAGACCCCCTAAATCTTCAAAGAGTTGCCTCTCATGTACTCCAAAAAGATACCCTCCACGTGTTTCAAAGACTTAACACATCAAGCTTCAAAGATATTTCTCCCGATGCTTCAAAGAGATACCGCTTCCAAACTTTGAATGGTCACCTCCTCCTTGCTTCAAATACATACTTTTACAAGCTTCAAAGTAATACATTTCCCAAGCTATAAAATAATAGCACCATCAATCTACAAGGTGATACTTCTCCGAAGCTACAAAGTGACACCTTCTATTAGCTACGAAGAGATATTTCGAGTAAGCTTCAAAGTGATACCTTCGTCAAGCTTCAAAGAGATAGGTCGATCATTCTTCAAAAATCTGCCTTCCCTATACTTCAAAGTGATACTACTGCAAGCTTCAAAGAGATAGGTCGATCATTCTTCAAAAATCTGCCTTCCCTATACTTCAAAGTGATACTACTGCAAGCTTCAAAGAGATAGGTCGATCATTCTTCAAAAATCTGCCTTCCCTATACTTCAAAGTATACCTTCGTCAAGCTTCAAAGAAATAGGTCGATCATTCTTCAAAAATCTGCCTTCCCTATACTTCAAAGTGATACTACTGCAAGCTTCATAAGGTGGACATACAAGATATCTCGAAATGATTCCCAGAAATTCTCCTTTGGTGTTCCACGTTAGAGCATATGTACCTTATATTAAATCATTATTGGCGTCTGATTTTGGAAGTACAGCTTTTGCTGATGGAAGAGAAGCTGAGGTGAATCAATTTTAAATAGCCAACTCAGTAATGGTGGGGGGGTCCATTTTTATCTGTACATCGCGTGGCTCTAACTTTCTGAGCAAAGGAAATGAGTCACCGAACTAAACGTGCAATTTACGTAAGTCTTAATATGAAAATTACCTTTCAGGAATCTTATCCGTGGGTTATTCAGAACAGTAAAAGAAGTTGCACTTTTAAGTATTGTGTCTGGCGTGCTATATCTATATAATACAAGAAATTGGTCATTACACATGAGTTTGTAGAAAGAAGAGTTCAATAGAGAAAAGGGGAAACAGGATAAGCTAATTTGAAAGAAAATCAAAATTGGAAGATTCTATTCGAGTAGTGAATCATGAATTGAATTTAGACACATATGAATTGAATTATTATACAGATCTTGAATGGAAAGAAATAGTCCAGATTAATGGTCAAAAAGTGAAAATGGTAATTGATTTCTGAACTAGGTGAAAAATATTATAGGTCTTTTCAATGGTTTATTTAAAGAAAGCCGCAGCTGAATCCAGCAGCGAAAAGATTTTATACATATCGACAGAGAATTCTTTTACCATGTATTAGATTTTTTGGTTTCAATATTTAATAGCATATCAACCTTCATGGGCTATTCAACGTCAAATCCATCCTAGTAAAAAGGCGGCAGTGTTACTTTTTTAAACACTGGATTAGGTGGATAAGGAAGTTAATAAATTTTCCAAAGGTATTCGTCCAAAAGTGAAGGCAGTTGTTCGACTGAAGTATAATCGTGCTTACTACGATGTAGCTATCCAGCAGGTTACCTCACACGCCACGTGGATTCCAAATTTTAAATGGGATTTTTATTATTAGTAGTTGTCAAATTCGAACATAGACGTTGAAATAAAATATTTATCTGTATAACACGATATTATACGAAAACGTATGATCAAAATTTTAAAAAATGACATTTTTGTGAGAAAAATGTTGTGTGAGAAAGAAATTAAAGACATAAGTAGATATTGATAAACTAGAAAAAGTAAGACGATAAAAAGTATTTCAATTTTGAGTAATGGTTTTCTTTGACACTTCTAGATTTAAAAAATACACTTAAGATATATCCATCACATCTTGTTTTAATACAACATAAAGCAATTTAATGAAAGTAGTATAAATGATAAATTTACGAATATTGTTCAATAAAGTGAAAATATATTGTCTGTGTAATTAAAAAAAAAACAACAACAAAAAACCAAAACAAAAAAGATAGGCATAATCAAAGAATTCTATATGTTCAATTAATTACCTATAACTACTGTAGTCATTGTAAATTCTCAGCTTTTTGTCAACAAAATTTATTGGACGAGGCATTGCAATTTCATCAGGTAGTTTTCAACGAATAACCCCCGAAACAAATATCCCAACATCACAGCCATATTCTTTTCATCTTCTTGATATCCTGATAAAAAAAAAAACAAACCTTTCCCCGAATCATTCACTGAAGGTTTTTTTTTTAAAGGAAAAAACGTTAATGTAAATCTAAAAGTGATATCTGTAATTCGAAGTCGCAAAAAACTGTTAGACAAACAATTATTATTCTCTTTTAAGTATTATTCTGCGTTGATAGCTGAAGCCTTAAAAATACTCTTTTAAATTATACACCAGCCTTTTTATTCGAAATTTATCGAGAATTTATACCTACCCAAGGAATTTCTAATGTCAGATCCCCTCAACATGTCTTCTTTCAATTTTACATTGGAAAAATAAAACTAAAACAAAAGAAGAAACAAAAAAGAAAACATTTACACAAGTATATAAAGGAAGTTTTATGTTTTGATCGGGCTTTAACAAACTGTTTCATCCATCCAAGCTTAATATCTTCTGGTGGCAACAGAAATTAAATATAGTGATTTACAAAGCTCTTTGCTTCGATGTGGCACAAGGCCGAATGAATGGGGCGCCCAATGAGACTCGAACTCACTCGTGTAGGTTTGCTAGTCTAGCTTGCTAACCGTTACACCACCAGAGGTGCCCACAGAAATTAAATATATACACACACACACACACACACATATATATATATATATATATATGTATATATATATATATAGAGAGAGAGAGAGAGAGAGAGAAAATTGGTAAGAGAGAGAGAGAGTGAGCAAGAGAGGTAAAGGGAGAGAGAAAGAGTGAGTAGAGAGCGAGCGAGGTCGAGGTGTAACGTTAGCGTCGTCACACTGTGACTCGAGTTCAAAACCTAGACGAGGCTGTTTACATTTCACATAGTTATAAAAGCCTTTGGAAAAATATGAATTCAATTATTCTCTCTCCAGTTATGGGTAAATAGTGGGATTGACTGACTATTTAATTGGTATGGTAACTTGTCAAGCTGAAGAAAACCTCTGAATTCAAACCTATCAAGCTCTGCGTAAGAATTTAACTTGTCTCACATTTTGCTCGTGCGGGCGAATTGGGTATATATATATATATATATATATATATATATATAATATATATATATATGTTTGATTAAATTGGGCTGAAAATTCATGTCTGCTTATTCTGTCATTCATCTGTTTGAGTCTCCGTCTGTATCGTTTGACTTTTAAATGGAATGGATTTTGGAGGGCGCCGTATGTTTCTTAAGTATTTTCGGCCCCAATTAGAAAAATCTTTAAGTGAGTGGAATTATCAAAGAAATAGCCAATGAAAAATCATTTACATGTTTTATACATTACAAAAAATAAGAAAAAGAGTTGGCGGCAATTGTGATATAGACTTTTTAAAATGTGGCTGCTATATTCGATGTTGATCTTGTGTTAGGAAAGTTTGTTAATATTTATATACTTAGAGTTTCATGTATTTGGAGTTTTAGTGGTTTTTATTTTTCTTTGTGTAATATGAAGTGCTTTTTTGTTAGAATTTTTCTGTATTTAGCAGTGGGTAAGTAAGTGTCTTATGGTTTTGAGAGATGTAACTTGTGTGAAGTGATAAATGTTTCGACAGAGTTATATTAGTCAGCCCAATATTGATACTTATATTATTAGTGAAGCATTCCCTTAGCAGATATTTAATTGGTATCCAACATTGTTCGTACTGAAGTAAATAGTCGAGGGAGAGAAATTGTAATAGATGACGAGATTAGTTGTGTTCAACTTGGGGGAATATACAATGTATTGTTAGAGTCGGTAGGGGATATGTTATTGCATTTTAGATATTTTCATGCTATTTCATCTACTCTGTAATGTTTGTGTATCTGGCAGCGAAAAATAGTTTAATGTGTTTAGGGTTGTTTGATGAAGTATTTCTTTCATTGCAATTACTGTAGATATTCTTAATAGCGAGTTTGATTTGTTTGTCAACGATGTGGTTTGGGAATTCGTTGTTAATGAGGGTTTATTTGATGTTTTAAAGTTCAGTTCATAAAATTGTTCTGTGAGCGGAAATAAGTTTGGCACGATGTATTAGGTTTTTAATTATTTCTTTTTTTTTATATTGTGCAGGGCATTCACTTTTATTATTGAGAATACAGAAATTAGTACTTGCAAGTTTTTGTATGGGAAGATGTTGAAATCATCGTTTTGTCAATAAAGAGATCAAGAAAAGAAGGCTTATTATTAGTGTTGAGATCATTAGTAAAATTGAACACGAAATTGCTTTGAAGGACCAATTGTAGATTTTATAGTTCGCTTTTGCGTTGGACTTGAACGAGGATATCGTTGACATAACGAATAAAAATTCATTTTTTATATAATTGAAAACCATATATTATAGAAGAGCTTCACAGAAATTGCTGAAAGTATTCCAAAATAGACCCCATCGAAGTGCCGTCGGGTCATACGTATACATTGGCATGATGGTAAATACTTGTAAAAAGTACGGCACCTTCCTAAATTCATTATATTTAATGACTCATACGGAGACTTGAACTGATCAAAGACAGAATAGGTACACACAAAGAGTTTGTCCTATGAAATTGAACATGTTTAAAAGATAAAATGCTGCACACACACACACACACACACACACACACACACACACACACACACACACACACACACACACACATATATATGTATATATATATACATTTATATATCATATCTATATATATCATTTAATATATATATATATATATATATATAAATATATATATATATATATATATATATATTTATATAAATATATATATAATTTTATATAAGATTATATATGTATAATTGAAAAAAATTCTAAAGAAATGTTGAAAAAACTTGAGGTTCATTAGTTTAACCTATTCGCTGCCTCATTTTATATATAGGTGAATATATTGCGCTGTGCTCTGTTAAAGTCGAATTGAATATCTTATTATGGTTGATTGGTTTTTTAACTAAATCAATTCATTGACTTTTAAAACATTGTTGTAACAAAGCAAAAATGTTTACCAATTTAAAACGATTGGAGTACGTGCATCTGCTTAAAAATTATTTGTATGAGATATTCATACTTGACACCTTGTAATTGTGTACAAATTATTTGTAATATATAGAAATAGCTGATTAAAGATATTTACTCAACATAAACAAACTTTATTCTGTGATAATTTGTAGGTTTTAATAAGTAGCCATACATTGTTACACGGGGTAAGGGTTAATATTTATAAACAACATATTCCTTTTGATAAAAATTAAATCAAGTAACAGAATAATTCATATTCTTTTTATGGCATATCAACTTTTGTAGGTTAGTTAATGCCAATCCATTTTTATTCAAAAATCTGTTCTAATTCAAACAATTCAGTTTAGCATGATTACACAGTTTGTCAAAAACATCTTTATTTCAAGCTATTCAGTTTTGTCAAACAGTTCTAATTCAAACAATTCAGTTTAATAAAAAATATAGATTTTGTTTACACACAGTTAAATGTCAAACCAGTTCTATTTCAAACAATTCAGCTTAACCTAAGTACAGTTCCAATGTCAAAAATAGTTCCTTTTAGCATAAGTATGTAGTTTAAATATCAAAAGAGGTCTATTTCAAGTACTTTAGGTTAGCATATGTACGCAGATTAATTCTATTTGACCCATAGACAGGGTTCTATCAGGTGCTTCCACTCCGAGCCAGAGTGGACCAGGAATTGATGGCAATGAAAGGGTGCTCCACAATCCTCAAAGCTGCTGCATCTCTGGAATTTCACTATCAGATTGTTTAGTGTTATATGCAGAACACTCATTGGGGGAGACTTGCCCCTCGGCAGAGAAGCAGTGAGTGTATTCTACAGCCACAAACGACTGGGCAATAGATGAAAAGGAGTCGCCAATATTAATATGAATGTCATTCAACAAATAAAGTGAATTTTGTATCAGGAATAGGCAGTAGTAGACACTGTTTACTGACGAACCTTTTTAAAAGAAATCGATTGGGTTGGGTGCTTTTATGTTGTAGATGATTGTCAGCATGATCTTTTTTACTGACAGCTACGCCCGGAACATTTTTTTGTTAGGGAGTTTTCGATTCAGGCTCGTACTGGTACATCTATGTTTAACCCGTTTGTAAAAATCTATTGACTAAAACATGCTTCTTTGTACACATCACAGATTCTTCCGTAAATTTTTAAGCTACCAAAAATTTGATGGTAGAAATCTATTCAAGTCTGAAGTGCTCTGTGATTTACCGCCATTTTGAATATTTTGGCCAGATTAAAAGAATTTTTGCTATAAACCAATGTAGAGTAAATATTTATGAGAAAAAATTTCGATTTTAAAAAATCCCTTGATTCATTTAATAGTCCGCGTAATGAAAGCATAAAAAATCAAATATGGAAGCATGATTGTTTTTTACTCTGTCGTAAAGCTTAGAATAATATGACTGAATATCCTAATCTTCTGAAGAGTGGTAATTTTCCAGCAATGTAGTTTCTGGCCTATGACAGTAACTGCATCTATTAGTGATGCACTAGTTCTGAATGTGTTGGAGAGTTAGGTCACCCCTTCATTGCCTTTACTCGTGGATCCTCTCTGACCCGAAGTGGTGGAACTTGTTGGGTCCCATCTATGTGTCAAATAGATCTGATTAGAAGTTAATCTTATTCGATAGAACTGTGTATTAAAAGATACATTAGAAGTTGTTGCTGAAGAAATATAAATATAAAGGTGGAATGAATGTGATTTCCTCACTTTAAGGTAAAAAATAGCCTTAGATATGTTGATCAACCTTTACAATAAAAAAAATCGATCAGTCTGAAAATTGCTTCGAGGTGGAACTAATGGTTTCTTTCGGGTTACAAGTCTTTACGTACAACTCCAACAATCAAAGAGATCCAGCTATATATACGTGGTGCCTTCAATACTGTCCAGATTTTTTTGTACAGGAATTTAAAATTGTCGTAGAGGCATGAAAATTCAGTAAGTTATTGCTATACATCTTATGAGATGACTGACCAATTTTTATGATTTCAGCTTCAAATGAACAGCTACAAAAGGAATTGGAATTCACCCTACGAAAGCCTGATTGTCACAGTTGGTGAATTTCAAAAATGCAATCGGGACGTGAGGACACTTTAGAAAAACGATATGCAATAAAATTCTGTTTTAAACTTGGAAAAAATGCCACAGAAACGTATGGAATGCTTTAGACTGCTTTTGGAGCATCTTGCATGAATCGAGCATCAGTTTTTGAGTAGCATAAGAGATTCAAGGAAGGCAGGGAGTCTGTGAGGGATGATGAGAGGTGTGGGAGGAGTAAGGAAGTCAATTCACCAGAGTTAATTGGCCAAAGGGTTAGGGGTACTATGTTGATGTTTTAAGGGATTTCAGGAAGAGATTCCGTCGGAAGAGGCGAGCACTGTTCAAATCGGGTCAGTGGCATTTCCACCAGGACAATGTACCAGTCCACAACTCCATCCTTGTCACAGACTATTTGACCAAGTTTGGCATCATGACAGTTCATCAGCCTCCCTATAGTCCAGAGCTTGCTCCGTGTGACTTTTGGTTGTTATTCCCTAACTCAGAGGCTGTTGTTATGAGACAATTGAGGAGATGAAAGAGGCCGTGACGAAAGTCCTTGACACATTCACACAAGAGGACTTCCATGGGGTCTTCCAGAAGTTGTTGGAATGATACAACAAGTGCATTGCAGCCGGAGGAGATTACTTCGAAGGGGACTAGAGTTTCATGCGTGTACTATCAATAAAAGTGCACATCCGAAAAAAGTCTGGAAACTTATTTAATGATCCTCTTATATATATATATATATATATATATATATATATTTATTTATGTCATCGACAGACAGACTGTTTCGTAGGTAGTATCACATTTCTTCTGTGTTGCTAGACACACAAGATGCCTCAAGCTGGGATCGAAGCCCGATTAACTTCCCGTCAGTCGGCTATCTTACCCAAGACTATCGTCAGTCTCAGCGTAAGTGAAGGTATTTTTTCGTAGATGTTTTTTGCATATACGCTATCGGCAACGAGAATGTTCAGTTCATGAGAAGAGCTTTGAATTTACGCGTATGTAGCAGCCAGGAATGCGAACTCGTAAACAAACAGCTTAATCGCACACACACACACACACACACACACACACACACACACACACACACACACACACACACACACACACACACACACACCTTTTTTACATTTGTTGAATTCAATTCAATCTATCTTTACTGCAAAAAGTAAAAATTATGCAATAACCCAGCTTAGAGAATTTTTATCTTTCTTTTTTCATTTAGCTGTAATTAAGTTGATTACAGATCAGATGCCACACTTTTTACATTTAATATCACAGCATTCTTATTTCATTAACTGTATTTAAATGAAAACAAATTAGATTTTTTTAAATTAATCATATGATTCTTTTTATATTCCCACTAAATAGTTGACAATGCTGACTGGGAACGTCCTACATCTCTCGCTTTACTCTACATAGGATTGCCTTCTTCAATGAGTTTTGCAACTCGTTCCATTATTTCAATGGAAAGTTCTTTTCAAAGAGCCATGTTTTCTTTCAGTTAAGTATGTACCACCGCTTGTTGAGGTCTACAAGAACTGTAGGAATCCAAAGTACGACATCATTCCATTATTTTTCCCTTAACATTCCATAATTATTAATCTGGTGGATCGTTTTACTATAAGGCTAACTAAGGATTAGCGAAAAGATCAAGGTATCAAACAACATTGTCGCAGCTGACAATAATTACGCAAGATTTTATAAGGTATTATTAATGACTAAACCCCACATTTTTAGAATAATAGCCTTTGAAGCGAAAATATTTTTTTGCCGGAAGAAGACTTATAATTTAAAGGAATACAATATTATGGTAGCTGACACTAATTATGTAAGATATTATTAGGCATTATATATGACTAAACTCTACACTATTATAATTATAGCATCTAAAGCAAAAATGTTTTCAATTTGGAAGAAGACTTATAATTCAAAGGAAAACAATATTATCGTAGTTGACAATACTTACACAGGGTATTATTATGTATTATTTATAACTAAATTCCTCAGTATTAGAATCATGGTCCACGAAACGAAAATGTTTTTCCATGTGAGAGATCATTATAATTCAAAAGTTAAATTATGCATCCACGGCTTCAAGCAATAACTTATTTTGAAAAAACAAAACAAAACAGAACAGCTCACTAAAAGGAAGCAACTGAAAATGAATTGTAAAACAAAATTATTTATTTTCAACTTTATATTCTTTGCACTTTTACACTTTTATAAGAAAATCACATCCTTTTGCAATATTTTCGGGTCTATCAAAATGTTGTCACTTGATCTCCAGTGAAGAAATCACACACACACACACACATATATATATATATATATATATATATATATATTATTTGGTCCAGTTAAACCGGAGTTGGGAGTAATTCCATCAGGACAAGTAAACTATTAAAAATTGAACATTTAAATTTTCCAAATTGGTAAAGAGCTTAATGTAACAGACATTACAGAGCAATAATTTCATTAAGAAAAAACACAAAACAGTCACATTAGGATTATAAATTTATTTCCATCTTGTTATGTGTTTTTGATAAAATCAAAAGACACAAAAAAAAATTAACAGGACGTCTTCAGATATGGATTTTTTATCCACAAGATCTGAAGAAGTCCTGTTAATTTTTTTCGTGTTTTTTGATTTTATCAAAAACACATAACAGATAGATGGAAATGAATTTATAATCCTAAAGTGTTTTTTCTTAATATATATATATATATATATATATATATATATATATATATATATATATATTATCATCCACTTACAGACTGTTTCGTTGTATTACAACTCTTCAGTATGGTTAGACACATAAGGCACTTGAAGTTGGGATCGAAACCCGCCTAACATTACGTGGGAAGTTATCTCAAATATATATATATATATATATATATATATATATATATATATATATATATATACTAGCAGTACCCGGCCACGCGTAGCTGTGGTTCAGTTTGTTTAAATGGGAAAAAGGAAAAAATGCATGTTTCTAATATGTTTAATTTTCCAATTCTTGTGGATACACAATATTTTTGATAGTTCCATTTTCTGTGTAGATAAAGAGATTGTCTGGATTGTCAACTCTGGAACAACATATAATTGCCCATGTGAGAAGCAATCAGTGTGTAAATATAAGCCACACAATTCTAAAGATTGTCCTTGGGCTTTGTTGATCGTGATTACAAATCGAATTGGGAATTGCAATCTCTTAAACTGAAATGATATATCTGTTGGAATCATAGGAATTCGCGGTATGAGGACATCTTCACCTTTCAAAGGCCCTGTCAAAATTTTTCTTCTGTGATGTTGGTCATTATTTTTTTTACTGAAAGACGTGTGCCATTATAAAGCTCGGGCTAGTTAATATTTTGCAACATGATAAAATATTTATTAAACAACAAAATAAATGGGATATCAAGAAAAACTTTAAGAATAAGTTTTTGGAATAAAAAGAAATTTACTTACAACTGAACCAATGAAATATGGTTTAAAGTTTATTAACGAAAGAAAACTTTTTAAGGAATGTCTCTCGTTGAAGTTAAACAAAAAATAAAAATAAAATAAAATAAAATATTTAGTAGACAATTCGTTACTACTGAACCGACGAAATATGGTTTAAAGTTTAGTGTCTTATCGATAATAATAAACGAAAGAAAACTTTTTAAGGAATGTCTTTCGTTGAAGTTAAACAACAAAAAATAAAATAAAATATTTTGTAAACAATTCGTTACTACTGAACTGACGAAATATGGTTTAAGAAAGAAAACTTTTTATGGATGTCTTTTGTTGAAGTTAAACAAAAAGTAAAGGAAATTTTGGAAACAACTCGTTTGAATAAAAAAAAATTACTTACTACTGAACCCACGAAATATGGCTTAAAGTTTAGTATCTCTGTTTAAGATAACCAAAAAAGAAAGAAACGTGATAAAGCAGAAAAAAAAATCACGTGTAAAATTCTTGGAAAAGGGATGTAATGTTTACCTTCATAATTCGCGTTCGGCTTTTCTCGGAGAAAAACGACTTATTAAAAATATTTTTTTAATTATTGTAATATATTTACATAATAAGTATATAAAAACACTCAGAAAATTTTAAACCAGTTAGTGGTATAAAACTGGGGATTATCGGTTAGTAATAAACATTTACATTTTCATTTATATAGATATGAGATAACTTCCCACTTTAATTCAGATGTTTCTTAATAATTTTGACTAGTCTTCATAGTGGGTGTCCTGTTTTGATACTTTCATAAGGGAGATAAGGGTAGTTCCTTTGCCATTTTTAATATGGAAGCCCAATCGGTATAAGAAAGGGTTAAAGTTACTAAACAACTTAAATAAGTCCAATTTCTTCCATTCGTCAAATACATCTCTACTCTAAACCAAAAAGCGATTTAAATATAAACTCACTTTTTCGTTTTTAACTTGGGGATAACTTAATTACGCAACCTCAGCTGAGATATTCACTCCTAAATCATACGTTTACGCCGTATTGTATAGGCGTCTTCTTCAGATGATAACCATCTCTTCTCTTTTCTTTCCTTGCTTCTTCTTCAATGGTTATCATCGGCAGAAAATAAATGTCTATCTTTCAACTGCTCTTGGCAAACAGATTCTTAGCTAAAATCTATCTTTGTCTAGGATTTGAACTCGGGTCACTGACTCCATTTTCTAGGAGACATACGTATCAACAGCACGGAAATACGACGCTGAGAACACCAAATTATCTCTAGCCCAGGGGCCAACATGTTTATCTATTACCGTGCTTATACATTCAAATAGATCAGCAAAAAACCTTGCTAAAATAGCAAGATGAAAATGTTTGATTTTAAACTAGCTATAGGCTATCCTTTTATAAAATGTTAAAGTAAAGTTGGCGACCGTGGTCAAGGCCGACCCGAAGGCTTCTTTTTAATTAGCTACTACACCGGGGTGTGTGTGGGGGGCGCTACTCCTTTCCCTGGATTGCTTCACTTTACTTTTGATCCGTACCTTATAATGCTGAGTGTTAAGCAAGGCAGTATCAAGTACCATTTTTTGAGTCTTTGGTATGACTCGACCTGGAAAAGTAGTGTTTTAAAAGTTTCATTGGTTATCTACGATTCTGTGCTTGTTTTTCTTTGTTTTATAGTTAATGATTATAGTTAGCCAAACTCTCAGACATTGCAGGATGTAACCCAAGGTCAATTTCTAAAAGGCAAAGAGGCAGTTTGAATTCAGTGTTTTTCTTTATCCACTGCTATCCTACTATTTACCTATAATTGGAGGTATAAATATGGATTCATGCTTTTCCGGAAGGCATAAAAGAAAATGTACACTCAAACAGTCTTGTCCAGGGTTTTGAATTTGGATCACCTATTCAGTTTTCTTATGATCAGGGACAGCGCTAAGAAGAGCAGTGCTAAGTTAGAAAATTGGTAAATGGACCTGTCGAATTCTAAAGCTACTCCCTATGTTTGTTTTTTTTATTTGCTGTTTTTTTCGAGACAGGATTTCTGCCTAAACTCTGTGCTCAGTATAAATAAGCAACAAAAAACAAGGCTCTCTGGCGTGCCCTGCTCAGCCTCAAGCGAAGTGAACTAGAGTATGACATCGTTATAGCCGTTCTACACTGTTCCAGTAATTCCTGCCACTTTCCAGCCGCTCAAGCTTGCCCACTACGACTACAACAACTGTTGCTCTTTTTGGGGCACTCCGCTCACCACTACTAAAAGTGTCATTTTTAGGACACTTGTTTTACAAATACTGTCCTTATCAGGGTACTTGCCTTGCCACTATAATTATTGTCTTTATCAAGGCACTTACCTTACTAATACTGTCCTTATCAGGGCATTTGCCTTGCCACTACTACTGCTGCTCTTTTCAGAGCAAGTCAACTACTGCTCGAACAGATACCAAAGATGACGATGACCGATAAGCAGATTTACCAACCAGTCAGTCCAACAGATGCAGTAAACACCGGAGTAACATACCAGTCCACAAGTGGTGAACACAGTTCGGACAACTGAGGATTTCCCCAGTAACAGGGCACACTTAGTACCTCAGACCGTATTTTCGAGGCCGACGACCCGCCAGCCTCACGGCACCAGTCTAACTTTTCCGTCCGTCTGAAGATTGCTTGGTCACATAATTGCGCCAAGAATATGTTCAAGTATAACCCAGACTCAATATTGCGAAGAACAATTAGATAGACGAGTCTATCCTTTCGACGTAAACAGGAATTAGCCTCAAAACTTTTTTTTCCTTTTTCTAGCCAAATAAAGATTGGCTTTTATAAATAAATATCTCATTTTGTTATACTTTCGTTTTCTGTGACATTTCCCTCATTTCTAAAAGTCTGCTGGATCGACTTATTCATTGGCCCTGCAACCGGCCCTATACCCTACAAAAAAAAAAAGGAAGTGCGTGGCCCAATTATTAAAAAATTTAGAGAGAGCCTCTAACCGATATATTCATTTCAAACTCATTGGTTTTTCTAATGTCATTTTCTATTGATAACATCGTCAAATTCTCTTGTAAAATAGTCGAACCTAGGTATGTTTTTAATCAGTTTTAGTTTTGAAAAGACTTCTTTTGTATATCCGCGGAGACCAGTTTGGATAAATCTAGCTAAAATTTACCTTTAATCAGAACTCTGAAGCACCTCCATAATATATCTATGAACAAGTATTTCAACGGGAATTAAAAACACATTCACAGATCGTTTAGTCGTCATTATTTGTGATGTCACACGATAGATTATTTATCGGCCAATCCTGGTAACATCTTTCCATCTCCAAGCTTAGTCACATTTGATTAAGAACGAGAGTTCAATGTTTTCAACAGAAACATTTCGAAGATTTACTTGTTTAAAAAAAAAATGAAGCCTTTCCTTCACTACTGACATGAGCTCTTGTCAGTATATAATAGCCGAAGAAAAACTTCTAAAGGGTAAGATGTTAAGTCATTTATCAACAAAATCAGATAGAAAAAAAAAAGAAAACTCTTATATTTATTATTAAAAACCAATTTCCGGTATTGTAGACTGACACGTCAAGAATGAATTCGTCGTGATTAGAATTTCTGACTGATCTAAAGAAGTCTTATAGTCACGTCACTGTGTACTAATTAAGGCTGTTTGTCGTGTTTTAAATGATTTCTGTCGATAAATTAAAACATTTTAAAAGGAAACACGAGTGTATGTTTGTTCATTTAACAAAGAACCAAAATAAACCAACAAAAAAAGTCGCTTTTAAAGACAAAAATTACAAAATAAAATAAAATAGAGAAAAATAAACCAAAAAGCAAATAAAAAACAAAACAAAACAAAACAAACAACCAAACAAATAAAAACAAAAGCAAAGCCAGATATAGAATTTAAAATAAAAGAAATGTTTTAATTTGTTTCGAAAAAATGATGTATTCATTTCTTTATTTCTTTTTTAAAGAATGCTCTTTTGTTTTTTTTCTTTTCCAGCTTTTCAATCTTTTGTTTTCCATACGGGTTTTTATTTTTCGATTCTCTTTATTTTCATTAAACATTGTATTTCCAGTACCATTCTTTTATAGATTTTGTTTATAATATCGTATATAAATAAAAAAAGAATTGTGTCACTCTTTCTTTCTTTCTTTCTTTTGTTCTCTATTAATATTTTAATATTTCTTTCTTCCATGTTATTACTGCTACTTTTGTTTACCTTACAAGTAGTAACAGGAAAAAAGATTATATTCCCCCTTTTTTATACGCCAAATTTATCTATCTGTTTGGCAATTGGTAGCTAAGTATCTACCTCAAACAAAATATTTCGACGAACATACCTTCTTATGTGTCTGCTACAGCACTTACTGTATGTGTATGTATATACTGAATTATCTTTCGCAGTCTATTCGAATCTTTCTTTCTCCCTATTTAATTTTAGCTCAATTTAATCTTTCTTTTTCTCTTTTGCCTCTTTTAACCTGTTCATATTTGTCTTTACAGAATCTATCTATCTATCTATCTATCTATCGTTTAGTGTCTGTTTTTTCCCTCCATCGTCCATTTGAGAAAAACAATTCCGTCTTAGCTGAAGTGTGTTCAGTCTTTCTTTTATTTTTGCCAACTCACACAGATGGTCGTATCAGACTACATTTATGGTGAATGGGATGATCCCATTTTCACTAGATAAAAGTGTACAAAGTATAGATTTGTTAAAAGGCAGTCTTTCAAACACTTAACACTTTGAAGTATTTCCTGATTTAGAGTTGCTTGGTATCTTTTCAAGAATACCTGGATGGTTTTTCTCTGTAGTCGTATCCTCTTTGGGTTTGAAGAGTGCTCTCTCGAATGGGTTCACCAAACGCTCTATTCGACTGTGAATGGAATGGTGGTGACTGGATGGGTTAAATGCCGTTTTGTTGGTAGAAGTCTGAAAATTCTGTCACGGTAAATATCCGATACTAGAATATCTTGTTGACTAAATCTACAAAAAACTTGCTTTAAGTTTATAATAGTTTCACCGAAAGTAGCGTGATTCTTTGTAAAATATTTTCAGTAACTCATAATAAGCATCAAATAGGATCAGATAATGTTAGTAATTGATAACTTCCGCAAATTCAACGTTAATTCGTGACCAAGGAGATGCTTGAACACAGTTTATATTTCCGCTGAGGTAGTTTGCTGTTATTTGATATTTGAAAGAAGTGTTTACAAGATCTGTCACCTGCTTGTTCTTATTCAAACTGTAAACATAGCTTCAAGCTAAGGCCGTCGGACGTTTGATTCCCTAGTGCCCTAAATTAAATGGTTTAAGGTCTTGGGGTTGCTGTTTCCATAATACTACCAAACGTTCGGTGAAATTAAGAAACCATTGACATCAAACCTAGATCTGCCTTGGAGAAAGATTGAGTTTGTCAATTTTGACATAGTGTTATTCAATGTGTGAGATGAAAATGAATAATTTTGTAGAAATACATCACAGGCTATGGCTTCACGAATGATTCCTACAGTAACTGGCAGTAATGTGGGTCTCGATATCAACACTATATTGACTTCCGGTTCCACTGATAATGCAGCAACAATGGTGCCTTCAGGTCATTTGAAAAGAGAATCCATGAGTATTGGCAATGCATCTGCTTAGCCGATTTTAATGGTCAAATGTCTAATCATTTATCTTCTGTGGTAAGAATAGCGTATTTCATGTAGGTTTGGGTCCGATCAATGGTTTCACGTTTTCTTTTTACCTTAAATTAGCATTGATCTTGAGAAGGCAATCAAGACTATAATAGAAAACACCGCTGAACTTGATTTTTCGTGTGCTTTTTATTTTCTATCTAATTTATGATGTAGAGGTTTTATGGAATGAGTCAAGTACAGATCTGAGGAGGATATTGAAATATCTAGTTCTTCAATCCAGTCAAATGCAAGAAAATCATTATCTGAACAGTCAGTGGTATAACATATCCCAACAAATCCTTTAATTATATAAAGACACATCACAGCTCAGCTTGCCTGTTAGTGGAATTACATCGCCCAAAACACGATATAAGTAGACTTCCTAAAAAAATCATTCTTTATTATCAATCCGTTTATATGTTCATATACCAGCTCTTAATAAAGGTCACAAAATGTTTCTATCTGTATCTATACATACAAATGGACAATTTATTGATTTCTTTACTAAACAAAAATGTTATATTTTTTGTGCAAAAACAAGGTTCCCTTAAGCTTTAAAATATGATTTTGTATTGTTTGTATATTTTTTCCGCCAATCAATGCCTTCATTCAGAACGTAAAAAAACTGAGAAATCTTTTTCTTTTATAGATTATTGAAAAAACATTCTTTAAGTAATTAGTATTATAAATTATTTAATTCATTTTTATCTAATTTGGAGCCGATCTCAATCCTATAAATTAATGAATAAAATACGCTACCTAAATATTCAACCTGAGAATTAATGTTTATTTATTGCAGACTTTTTGTCCTCATCTTGGTATTTTTTGTGTTGTTTTTTCTTTCAGGACGTTTCGGACAAATTTCACCTCTGGCCTTCTTCAGGTGATTTTACCGTGACCTCGGATAGGAATGCTGAGTCTAGTTACCGTATCCCCAGTAATTACTGCCTTCCATAGTTGTTGTCTATCGCACCTCGTTTTTGACCAAGTAAACCTCTGGCCGGCTTGGGTAGGATTTGAAACCGCTATCTTCTGACAATGCTCACCTGGAATCGTAGAGACTCAACGCCTCTATAATTACTGGGGATACGGTTACAAGACTCAGCATTCCTATCCGTAGTCGCGGTAAATCACCTGAAGAAGGCCAGAGGTGAAATTTGGCCGAAACTTTGTGAAAGAAGAAACAACACAAAAACTATCAAGTTGAGGACAAAAAGTCTGCAATAAATAAAAATTAATTCTCAGATTAAGAAGCCTCATCTCAAAATGATTCCAATTAAAGACAAGTACTAAATATTCAATACAGATTTTTTCCTAATGTTTACTCAATTCTGTATTTATTTCTATTGAATGAATTTCAGTTACTTTCCAACGCTCAATTCTTTCAAAATATATTTAATTTCAACATCACTTATCGGTTTCCTCAAGCAAAAGTAGATCCTTCTGGTTTACTTTTAAGATAGAGATACTTAACTTATACAACATTCCTTTCTGCTAATTATTAACGCCTAGTATTACACATATATATTAACACTTGAATATACTTTCCTCTGTATAGTGACATATATTTACAAAGATCGTTTAAATGCACAAAATGTATAATCTAGTTTTAAAACAATGCAAATTGCTATGAACTATTTTCTTGTTAATACCATATTAGGGCATACTTACAGTTTAACTTATATTACTTTTTCTTATCAAGAAAGGAAGTTGTAACATTTGTACTTTTTCAACGATCTTTTCCCTAAAGTTAAAGAAATAAAATTTATTAAATACGTAAAACTGTCTTTTAATTAATCATTATGTATGTATGTATGTATGCATGCATGCATGTATATATATATATATATGTATATGGATGTATGTATAAGTGAGTGTGTGAGTGTGTGTGTATGTTGGAAATCGCGTGTCAAGCCTCGTGATTTCCCGGTCCTAAGTGCCCGAGGTTTGCTCTATTTTTTGAGATGCCTCATTTGCATACCAAGCTACAATATATATATATATATATATATATATATATATATATATATATATATATATATATATATATATATATATATATATATTGTTGATCAGTTGATCAATAAGCCATTGCTACGTCATCATTATTATTCATTATATAGAGTCGAAAATTGAAGTACTAGGAAAGTAAAATTAATCAATTTCTTACCCGTGGGAGGGCAAAGTTATTATCTGTATAATGTAATTATGAGGAAAAAAGAATGAAAAACCTTACATGCCAATATTTGCGAACTAGTATTCACTCACTGAGGGCTTAAGTCTGCAAAAATCTTTCTATACAATGATAGTAGTGTTATTTATATATACTCTTATGAGACTTTAGAAGATAACTTTACTGATAACCCGAAACAATGATACTGTTTACATTTAGAACAACTTTCGAAGAATGTATATCTTTAAAAATATTTTAAAGGTATATTTTCTTCTGGTTTCAATTTAAGTTGTAGAAATTCAAAAGTTCATAACTTCCTATATCACAGCCACCAACTCCTTTTGGCCAATAAATTATTATTAGAAATATTTGTGTTGATCGATTAATTTATATATATTTTATGCCTCAGGGTAAGGAAATTGCGTTTATTGCACATTTACAGATTTGGTAGAGTTATTTCTTAAGAGTTTTTTTTTTGTACATATTTATATGATATCAAGTATTCCTATGTAATACTAATAATTTGATCACAGTGGTGTGTTTTCAAGTATTTCTATCTAATACTGATAATTATAAGGTTGTAATCTCTTAACTAACAAAAGGGAAATAACCTCTGATGCCACAGGGGTTACAGCCCTTATTACATCCGGGGATTTGGTTTATAAAGGAATATACCAGGCATATCAGCAGATGTTCGTTTTCCCTCTGTCTTTAATGATCATCCATCTTATTGATTCACCTTGGTAATAATCAATACCAAGCAAGTATCGATTATCTCAGATATAAAAACATTATAATGGTTTCAACTTATTACTTCGATTTAATGATAGTCATTTGTTTACTAACAGTTTTATGGCTTCGAGTAACTATTAACAACTCTTCATAATCATCGAGTTGCTCTAAAAGTATGGATTTCCTGACTCTTTCTCTCCATCTGTCCCTATCATCAATCGTTCTCGGGTCGGAGGTGGGGATCTTCCAAACTATATTCTGTATTCTCATAGAGCTGGTCGGCAAATACTGGCACGTCCATATTTAGGGGTCCATTGAAGAACGTCACTTAGGAATAATTTACTGTTACATTGCATAAAGTATTCCAATGGAATGTAAATAATTTAAAAATTGATTTGTGTCATACCGGGACATTCCCTTTTGGGGTTGTCTGAGCACGAAACTAAATGGTGATGATTTAGTTCTGTGTTCTGATGAATGAGGATTATCACTGCGTTGTCATTACTCCTAGGTCCACTCAGACCCGGAGTTGTAGCACCTTTTAGGTTTCCATCTATGGTTCGAGTAGACAGGTTTAAAAATTATTCGTTTAATTGGACTGTGTGTAAAAAAAAAATCCATCTCGAGAAACAACTATGAAAAAGAGTAAATGTGTACGTACAATGAACACAAATCCTGAACATTTACGTATAGAATAATCCAAGACAGTTTGACATGCCGTTAAAATACCTTACCCACTCTGCTAATCAATCAATCAGAGTTGTCAATCTGAAAAATGTAATAAAAAATAGTAAAATTACTTTTTAGACTGATCTCATACATAGTAATTTTGAGATTCTGGAATTAAGTATTTTCACTATTGTAGTTAGGTTGATTTTTATTCTTTTCTTGTTTTATTTGGTTGTGTTGTAAGAGAGGATATTTCCCCTACAAGAAAGGTGGACTCGTTCTAGTAAACACATACAAGATACAGACTAGTCTAGGTTAGCAGTAGTATCTAGCCTTTTTACTGTCGGTCGAGGTCACCTGGTATACGTACTGGGGGAAGCCTAGCACGTGCCTGAGACCGACGCACCTTAGGCGTCAGCGGGCCATCTCACCTGTTTATCAGGACTTAGTTTATCACCTAAGGCCTGAAACACTCCTTTTAGAGGAATACCAACTGGGCTCAAAGCATTTTTGGAGTTGCCAGGAGTGTCTGAACTATGGCTCTGCGTCCTGATCCCATGTTTAAAAAGCCTTGTGCCGTATTTTGATACTTTTTGGGTACTTACAAAATATCTAGTACCTAGCCTTGCTAGAGCCGTTCGAGGCCACCTGACATGGTTACCTGTAAAGCCTGGCATTCTTATCTCGTGGCTAAGACACTCTTTTGGGCTTTAGGCGGCCGTTCCCCTGACTGTCACAGGTTTCGGCTGAGGCGCCGCTATTTAGGGCAATGCTGACAGGGTTCAAGGCATTTTTGGAGTTACAAGATATGTTTGGGCTAAGTCCCTGCACGCGGCTTCCACATTAAAAAAGGCCTTCGGCTAAACTTTGTAACTGTATGACAATGACCAATAGCTAATTGTTAGTCTTGCTATCTTTGGTTCGTCGGTCAAGACTGCCTGACATGGTATACATTACTGTTGTCTAAAGAACTATGCGTTTGATTCTATAATTTATTAATCCCTTGTACCAAAACTTAATTAACCTATTTGTTAACCTTTTCTTGGTTCAATGTGGTTAATTGAGAAACTCGTTCACATTTTGAGGACGAGGAAATTCTGATTTTTGATGACACGTTGATTTTTTTGTCTGCTACAAAAAACAAGTTAACAAAAACTCATAAGCACTCCGGAATAAAGGTATAGTGGATTTTTTTCTTTCAATATGGAAGATGTACAAAGCGTTATACTGGAATTATTAAAACAGCAACCACAAAGCATGAAACAAATGCAGGAAATGTGTTTAAAACAACAAATGCAGGAATACCAGAAAAAAAAAAAAAAGAAATGTTTGAAGACTTTTTTTTAATTGTCGAATACCAAAGGAACACCAATTACTCAAGATTCGGTTGCAAATTCAATTTGTGGTTTCAACTATAATCATGACGAAGAAATAACTTTTTTTCTCGTATCATAGGCATGATGAGAACATATTTCGACGATGTTGTCTGGGGTGGACAGGCGAAAAAAAGTTCTCTAGTTGTTGCAAAATTTGGTCTTGTTGAACATGAGAAATATATAAATTACTTATTCCTAAGAAACCTGCGGATATCAAATTTCAAAGAACACGTCTGCTATTAGAAAAATACGAGGTGCATACGATAAGTTTCTAGACTTTTTTCATATGGGCATTTAAAATTGTTGTAGACTCTTGAGAATTCAGTATGTAATTGCTCTACATCTTATGAGATGACGGACCAATTTTTATTATTTCAGGTTCAAATCAACAGCTACAGAAGGAATAGGAATACAGCGTACTAAAGCCTGATTGTCATAGCTGGTGAATTTCAAAAATATAATCTGACACTTTAGAAGAACGATATGTAGTAAAAGTGTGTTTTAAACTTGGAAAAAATACCACAGAAACGTATGGAATGCTTCAGACTGCTTTTGGAGCATCTTCCTTGAATCGAGCATCAGTTCTTGAATGGCATAAGAGATTCAAGGAAGGCAGGGAGTCTGTGAGGGATGATGAGAGGTGTGGAAGGAGTAAGGAAGTCAATACACCAGAGTTGATAGGCCAAAGGGTTAGGGTTACGGTTAGGGTTACAATGTTGAGGTTTTAAGGGAGTTCAAGAAGATATTCCGTCGGAAGGGGCCAGTACTCTTCAAATCGGGTCAGTGGCATTTCCACCAGGACAATGCACCAGTCCACAACTCCCTCCTTGTCACAGACTATTTGACCAAGATGGGCATCAAGACAGTTCCTCAGCCTCTCTACAATCCAGACCTTGCCCCCTGTGACTTTTGGTTATTCCCTAGGCTCAGAGGCTGTCATTATGAGACAATTGAGGAGATGAAAGAGGCTGTGACGAAGGTCATTGACACGCTCACACAAGAGGACTTCCACTTTTGGGACTGTACAACAAGGGCATTGCAGCCGGAAGAGATTACTCCGAAGGGGACTAGAGTTTCATATCAATAAAAGTGCCCATACGAAAAAAGTCTGGAAACTTATCGTGTGCACCTCGTATCTAGTGATAAAAATTCAGTCGTTCTAATTGTTAGAATCTAGTTAGAACAAGAGCACGAAGACTAACGTTTTTTTTAACCGTAAGTTAATCGTCAATGTGAGATATTCAAACTTAGTGAATTAAACACTGGTATGTTTAAATGCTTAATAATTTGTTCAGGCGAATAAAGATGCTATAATTAGGGTGTAAATTCTTACAAGTCTTGAGTGAAACACTGATTTAACCCTACAAAAAGTGGCAAAGGAATGTAACAGAATAAAAAATTTCCAGCATGATACTCAAAAGAAAATAGTTTTCAATCGCACGCTGGGCGGAAGGAAATATTTTAGAAAGATGAGAGAAATTTTCAAAAACTAAACCTTGTCGTGGAAGATCAAATAAGAAAACATTTGTAGAACTAAACCCCTGTTATGGCTGTGGACAATTACATTTTTAAAAAGACTGTCCATATAAAAACAAATCTTGTTTTAAGTGTGGTTGACAAGAACGTATACAGTCACAAACTGCATGGCAAACGGAAGGAAAAGAGAGTTTAGAAATACAGTGAATATGACATCAACTAAAGTTTTCACTAATGAACATAAAAGAAAATATGTTTATATTAAGATCAGTAGGAAACCTGTAATATTTCAACTCGGTACAGTCGGATTAATAATATTAAATTAACGCACAAAGAACTGATTGTGTCAACGAAGGTCAACGTTTTCGAAAAAGGTTGCTCCCGGTGTCACAGGAAAAATACTGAGATCCAATGTAGAATTTAATTGTGTTAAAGAATTCTATGGTAAAACCTTAAAATTAAACTATTTGTAATGAAGAAAAGCAGTAACTTGTTTGGGACTGACTGGATGAAAAACATTTAATTAAAGCGACCTTCCGATAAGTTCATATTGCAGCAAAATGTGTTGTCTACTGATGCTGAAAAACTATAATAAGAATTAAAAAAACCTTTCGTAGAATTTTTTGGGAAGGTCTGGGGAGGTTTAAAAAATAATAACAAAATTTAAGCTGAAAGACAATGTTGCCTCCATGTTTAAGTCAAAAAAGAATGTTACTTTCTCAGCACACTAAGCAGTAAAAAACGAACTGGATGGGTAATCGAAAAATTTTATGAAACGATTTAAAGTGTTCCCTGGCTTCAAAGTACAACCGATAAAGTTTAGTAACAGTCCTGCCACCGACCAACCTTGGGCAAGATTACAGGTTGATGTTTGCGGAGAAAGTTAGATCGGTATTTGAAAAAAACTACTGCTTGAAACAAAATGGATTCAAAAGAGAAGACCGGTACAGTAACTGTGTCGGTCCTCTCTTTTGAATCCATTTTGATTTAAGCAAGTAGATATTTCATCCTTGGTGAGAAAATATTCTTTAAAATTTATAAAGACGTATTAGGAATATCAGGAACAAGGTGTAATTGAAAAACGTGTCGGCAGATTATTGCACATGATTAAAGGTCCGATGATGATACGTAAACGCAGCCTAAACGAATTGAAGAAATGATACTTGGATAGTGGAGATACAAGTTTGATTTGGTTTTTGGGTTTATGGCATATCAACATTTGGAGGTTATTTAATGCTAAATCCATTTTATACAATTAATCAGTCCTATTTCAAACAATTCAGTTTAGCATGAACACCCAGTCTAGTGGTCAAAAACATTTCTATTTCAAGCTATTTAGTTTAGTCAAACAGTTCTAATTCAAACAATTCAGCTTAGTATCGGTAGGGTTTTTGTCCACACACAGTTAAGTGTCGAAACAGCTCTATATTTAACAATTTCTCCTCATCATCAGCAGCATCAGGTCGCGCCATCAGCACGGATATCTCTGAACCTCTCTCGCCACCTCCACCTATCGTCCATTGCTTCCGGCAGGTTTTCAGGATTACATCCCGCATCAGCACATTTTGATAGTTGTTAGCTTAAATGCCAAACAGTTCTATTTCAAACAATTCAGTTAAGCATAAATACGCAGCTTAATTCTATTTGACCCATAGAGAGGACCCAAACGGGTGCTACCACTCCGGGCCAGAGTGGATCTAGGAGCCATGAAAATGAAGGGGTTACTCCAGTTTACCCAAAGCTCCTGCATTACTGGAGCATCACCATCAAATTATTTAGTTTCATCCCCAGGACACTCGTTGGTGGGGTACCTATGCGGTGGCGCAGTCGGTGTATTCTACAGCCCCAGCTGACTGGGCAAAGACAAGATTGGAAAAACCAGTGATGATGTTGAATAATTTATTTGATGTACCTATGTTATATAATTGCGGAAGGATTTTTTTTATATTATAATTTTTCGTTTTGTATATCTTACCTTTTGGTTTAGTTAGGCTGAGAACCTTTCAGCTTAGTGCATGGGTTAGTTAGGTGCTCACATTGAGTGCAGTTGTTCACGCGCGCGCGGGGTGGATGTGACAATCACAGAAGTCTCAATAGAGACCCCAGATAGGAAATGAGACCGAGGAGGTGAATGACGTCATGCCCGGAAGCGATGGGTTGAGGATTTTGGAATTTGAAAAAAAAAAACAGTGTGTTGAGATTTGGGCTTGGACGAAGCAAGTTGATTTTCGGAGCTCGCCGAGGCCAGACCAGAAGTTTGCGGCGGGGTAGAAAAGTCAGCATAGAAAGAAATTGTGTCTCTCTCTCTCCTCATGTCGGAAAACCTTAAACTCAAAAAGGTAAATAAAAGTTTCGTACCTGAACCAAAAAAAAATGAGAGTCGTAAGTGTTTCGTGTTTTTCGGATTCTTAAGCGTATGAACATTACGAACGTTCTATGAACATATTTCTATTTCACATAGTCGTATCTTGGTCGTATTTTTGGACGTGGATATGCTACATATATATCGGAAAAAATTATTCAAGAATTAGAAAAAGGAAAACAAATCCAATAGAAACCCTGGATATTGATCCCAAAAGGAAGAGGTATAGCTTCCATAGGATGTGACATCTCAAAAGTATTGTATAGGAGGATTTTCACTCATAACAAATTTGGGCTTTTTCTACAGAAGACATAAAATATTCAGGCTAGACGAGGTTAGCGTTAGTAGCTGTTCTTATTTCAGAGTATTCATTACCGTTGTTTGAAGAAATGTGCGTTTAATTCTATTATTTATATTCCCTGGTACCAAAATTTAATAAACGTATTTGTTAACCTTTTCCGGGTTCAATATTGATTATTTATAAACTCAGTCACAACAGTTTTGTTTGATTTTTATTTCTTTATTTTAATTTAGCAAGCCGGCAATTGTGGTTAGTTTAATAGCAAAGAATGGATCGAATAAACGGAGACATGTAATTATAAAGAAACTAAAACCTATAAAAGAAAACTAGTAATTAATTTGTTTAATGACAAAATGTTTGTTTTTATAGATATTTTTATTAATAATGGAAATAACGACAAACAAGTAAGCAGAGAGGATATGAATAAGAAAGACTTCCATATATTAGTGGAGGTGTTCAGCCACTAATATATATATATATATATATATATATATATATATATATATATATATATATATATATGTGTGTGTGTGTGTGTGTGTGTGTGTGTGTGTGTGTGTGTGTGTGTGTGTTTATATAAATATATGTGTATGTCATACGAAAGTCAGACCTGAACGATAAAATGAAACGCAGTTTCTTCCAAGCAGCGGTCGTGTCGATACTGCTGGATGGATGCATCACTTGGACGCTAACAAAACGGCTGGAGAAGAAGCCAGACGGCAACTACACAAGAATGTTGCGAGCAATATTAAACAAGTCCTGGCAGCAACATCCCACAAAGCACCAACTATACGAAAACTATCAAAGTTAGACGAACCAGGCACGCAGGACACAGCTGGAGGTGCAGGGACGAGCTCATAAGTGATGTACTCCTATGGACCCCCACATAAGGCCGAGCTAAAGCAGGATGACCAGCAAGAATATACATACATCAGCTATGTGAAGATACGGGATGTAGCCCAGAAGACCTGCCAGAGGCGATGAACGATAGGGAAAAGTGGCGAGAGAGGGTCAGGGATATCCGTGCTAGCGGCACGACATGATGATGATGATGATGTACATATATATATTTATATATATATAATGAAAAATTATGCATGTGCCTTTTAATGTAGGTTATAATGATAAATTCAGCTTCAGAAAATATACAGCTTTACTGAAACATCATCATCAGATCGTTTAATGTCATATCTCGGGCACTCATTGGAGGGAGTGTTACCCCTCTGCAAGTGGTGTATTCTACAGCGACGGCCAACAGGGCTAGTCAGCATTGAGGATTGCGTCAAGAAGAGCATGAAAGATTGATTACAGAAGATAATTTCCACAGCGGCCACATAATTCGAGAGAAAAAAAAAAAACAATAAACAAAAATTAGAATCAGAAATGAGATGAAAAAACATCTGTTTGTAAATTTCAACTGACAAACTGGTGAGATCGTACACGAGAAAACATGGCTACTAAGGGGAAAATTTCAAGAAAGGGAATTTCTTTTTTTAAGAACACAAAACTAAGACATTTATATTAAAGCGAAATTCGATAGTACCGAACAGAATAACGTGTAAATTTTACAGTGTAAAAAATGAAACGATTAATCACTTAGAAAGTGAATGTAGCAAAGTAACAAGAGAAAAAAAAAACAAACTGTACGACAAGGTGGGAAAGATAAACAACAGAGAATTGAACAAAAGGTAGAATCTTTACCATTAAACCAAATCGTATATACACAAACAAGAATCCAAACTAGAATTTGAGACGCATTAGAATTCTCTGGGATTATGAAATACACAAGGATTAACTAATCCACACCTAATACTAAATAACAAGAAAAGAAAATGTGAATTTTGCCGTTCAAGCGAATGAAAATAGTAATTTAGAAAGTGGTTTGCTTAGAAGTGGCACAAGGATGCATAAATGGGGCACCGAATGAGAATCGAACTTACTCGAGAAGATTTACTAATCAAGCTTGTTAACCATTACACCACCAGAGGTGCCCACTGCCGAATGAAAAAAAAAGGAAGTGAAAACATAAACAAGAACTTGGACCTTTCCAGGTACCTAAAAAGCCGTGGAACATGATACCAATTTTACCAATTATATTTGATGTATTTGCAACTGTCCCCAGAACATTGGAAAAAGAGATTGCATGAGTTGGAAATCGGAGGGAGAAGTGAGACCATTCAGACTACAATATTGTTGAGAGCAGCCAATGTACTGAGAAGAGTCCTGGAAATATGAGGAGACTAGCAATCACCCAGACGTCATTGAAAATCTATCAGTTAACGCCGGTATGAAAACTTCGTGAGGGGTAAAATAATAATCAAAGTTTTATTTTAGTAAAATATAAATTAGCAAATAAAAATTACAAAAGTTTGTGAGAAGGGCAAGATTTTACTTTATTTTCCAATTTTAAAGAAAATTCAGTATGGAAGCTGGACTTGCTTTATTAAAAAAAAAGGAAACGTGATTTCTTTTAAGTCAAATTAATTAAGGAGAGGTCACACGTGATAAAATGTTGTCAATAGAATTTGGTCTAGGAATTTCTCTGAATAAAAATTTAGCATTTTATTGAATTAGAATTTTATGAAAATCAAGCAATTAGTTGATTTTTTGGTTCGATTTTAAAAATTACCATGCTTGTTCGCTTAAACAATTGTAATGCAGATTTGGCCTTATCTAATTCATGGTCAGTTTATATAAGTCAAAATCACGCTCGCTGAGTGCATTTTCTGCAAGTAATGAAATTTATTCGTCTCGAAAATTAAGTAAAAAAAAAATAACTTGATCGAGAATTGTTTGAAAATGTTAATACTTCTCAACGATTACGAACTGTCATTTTTTATTATTCGAAATATCATTTAGAACATGTGAAAAGTGAAATGTTTTCTTTTTGAAATGGATAATAAAAAGTTAAATAAACATATTTAAATGAAAAAAGCAAACTTCTGATGGTTTTTCATGATGTAGTCACGAAATCTTTTGGCAGTGTTTTAGAATTAAATGTAGGAAACCAGGCAATTTATTTGAGCAACAATAATGTGCATTTTGGAGTCACGAAAACGAATGTTACTTTTCAAAGGAACTAGAGGACACTAAACATTTTACATTAATACCAAGGAGAAACATCAAGATATCCAATCTGAAAACTGTGTTGGGTTGTTTTCAGCATCAAGTAAATTTCCAGGTCACCAAACTGGGGTTTTCATACAATATTTATTCATTGGTTCATGATCTAGAAGATGGTTGTGCTGCCAACTGGGACATTCATGGCATCTATATAGTCTGGTTTTGTCGTTTAGAAGATCGTCAGGTTGTCGTAGCAGGTCATTCATAACATGCCAATTACTTTGTTTTATGGTCTTGGACGGTGACAAGTTATCATACAGAGTCTTTCACTGTGTCAGTATTGATTTATTTCATCATCAGATGATTGGATTGCCAAATCAGGTCAATCATGTTTTTTTATAGGGCAGGCAATGGCATTGAGAAAAAATGATATGAATAAAACAAAGAAATTTACTGAAAAAAAGTTTATTTTTAGAAAAAAAAACTGTACAGATTTATAACTTATAAAAAGTTTTTCAATAAAACTACCTTACAATTAAGAGCTACAAAAATTAAAACGAAAGAAAATACTTCAGGTAATAAAGACATTTAATACAATACTGCTGCAACCAGTTCATGAGGAAAAGCCATTAAAGTGAAGATGAAAGAAAATACAAGTCAAAAATTAATAGTGATAGATTATTTTTCATCTAATAAGAATTCAAGACAATACTAATATTACAAAGATATGTACAAATTCTATTAGACTTAAATTTGTTTGTTTTTAAGGGCATATCAACCTTCTCGTGTTATTTAAAGCCAAAACCATCCTTATAGAAGAATAGTAGTAGTACTATTTAAACCACAGCTGGGAAGATAAGGGGGTTCATGTCTTGGTCCAAACGTGAACTTAATAGGGAATCTGCGGTTCGAACTCGTTTACGACGATTCCACAGTCCAGTGTTATAACCATTACACCATGAAGAGGTGGCCGTGGTGTAATGGTTATCGTCGTAGGAAATGGACACGGTGATTCGAGTTCAAATCCTGGACGAGAATGATTGCATTTCACATAGCACTAATACCCTTTGGAAAGGTATGAATCCAATTATTCTCCCTCCAGCTATAGGTAAATAGTAGAAAAGACTGGGTTCTTCAGCCTTGGTGAGGCAACTAGTCTAGGAGAAGGAAAAACTCTGAAGTCAAACCTGTAAAACTCCGCTTAAAAATTGACCTTGTGTCATATCCTTCCCGAGCGGAGGGGTTGGTAAATAGGATTACGCCATGAAGACTCTCATATTAAACGTAAAGTAAAAAGAATAAATCATGCAATGCTACTATATGATAGGAATAAACATCATTGTCGAAGAATAATGTAGTTTTAGAGCTATGAAATAATACTGAAGATTAATGAAAAAATATTTTCGTCACTCAGCCTGATTTTATCTATTTTCTTTGTACTGAGTAGCATTGTATATTTGGAATATTATGTGAGATAAAAACGGTAACACCAAAGGAACATGTATGTCTTTGTCTAAGTCATTGGTATATATATCATCATAATCATCACCAGGTCGGGTCACTGGCACATTTCCCTGATCTTCTCTCGCCACTCGTCTCTATCGTTCATCGCTCACGTAAGTTCTTCAGTGCTACATCCTGTATCAGTACAGAGCTGTTGTGGATAGGTTCTAGCTGGTCGTCCAACTGTGAAGTTGTCTACGGGAGTATATCGCTTATGAGTTCTTACTTCTCCAGCAATAAATTGTTCGTCAAATTAGTATGGTTTTCGAGAAGGTTGTATAGCTGTTGTTTTGTTGGATGTTGCCTCCAGGATTTGTTCAACAGAGCTCGTTGCATTCTTGTGCAATTGCCGTCAAGTTTTTTCTCCTATGCATTTGACTCCATACTCAGAGAGGTGGAGCAAATACTTTTGGCCTACGCCCTACCCAAAGAAATCGTCGAAGCCATAATGATGCTTTATAAAACACAAAAGTAAAAGTTCGCTCACCGAATGGAGACACAGACGTCTTTGACACTGTTACAGGTGTGCTACAAGGGGACACATTAGTATCATATCAGTTTATTATCTGCCTAGATTACGTGCTTCGAACGACGACAGATTTAATGAAAGAAAATGGCTTTACTTTGGCAAAGGCAAGAAGCAGACGATACCGCGCAAAAACGATTACGGACGAGGACGACACTGATGACACACGTACACACACACACACATATATATATATATAGGTTGAGTGAAAAGTTCAAAGGTTGATTAAGATATTCCCATGAAATATGACTAAATGAGACTTATTTTTATAATAGAGCCCTTTTGCAATGAACACATGTTTTCAATCTGCGTTACAACCTTCTTGGGTTATTTAATTCCAAATCAATCTTTTTTAAAAGGACAGTAATGGTTCTATTTAATAGATGGAAGGATTAGGAGGTTCATACTTTGGCCAAGGAATTTTGAAAGTGAACGTAATAGCGAGACTGTAGTTCGAACTCGGGTATTACGATTCTGCAGTGGAGCGTTTTAACCATTACACCACAATACTTTGATGGAAATTTTCCAAAATATCAGTAATACTAAATATGATGTCGTCAGATGAACTTTTTACTCTGAATTTTCCCCCTCACTCTCGTATATATATATATATATATATATGTGTGTGTGTGTGTGTGTAAAAATAAAGAACACATTGGAAAAGGGAACGAACTCTTTTCGTACTGTTGACACATGAACAAGTTAAAACTAAAATAATTTTAAAAAAAGAACGCCATAGAAAAGGAACAAACACAGATGAAAGGAGATATGACGTGCGAAGAACGGATATAAACATCAAGATGAGCCAAAAAAAAATCATGATAGGCAGATTATTTGAGAATGGGAAACCACAAAATAGAGAGTCTCAAACAAAATCCTTAAATATTTTTGATCATTCAATAACACACACACACACACACACACACACACACACACACACACACACACACACATATATATATATATATATATGCACACGCAATATATATATATATATATATATATATATATGCAATAGTAACAAAAACATGTTTACATATACGTACGTGACACGATTAAGTAAATACATTAAATTTTTGGAAAAGCAATATATAGCAGACACTCAATAAGAATATCATAAACAAATAGTTTTAGTGAAATGACCAAAGGCTGTTGACCTGAAATTGACCAAAATGTAAATTATGGCCCCTCTCCTACCTAAAATTCGGTGATAAAAATATACAAGAATTCTACGTATATTTTCCCCAACATAACCGATCATTTTATTGTCTGAAGGAATTTTTGAGATTAACACAACATATGTTGAAACGGAAAATATAAACTTATATATATAAACCAATTACATAGAAAAATTGAAATTCCCTGTGGGCTTTGTATTTATTAAATATATATATATATATATATATATATATATATATATATATATATATATATCTGCGCGCGTGAGTGTGTGTGTGTGTGTTTATAAAAAATTGAATGTTCTAAACAGATAAACTAAAATAAAATTATATTTTCCTGATTAAAAACATGATAAGATATATTCGAAAAGTAAATCCTGTGTTCGTTCCCTATCTTTAATGTTAAACTGCACAGCATTCTATTTGAACTTTTAGATTTTTATGTTAAAAAGATTTTAAGCGGTTAAACAATAGAAACAGTTTAAGGTTCCTTGGTATATGTAGGGGGTCTCAATATACTTGGGACCCATGTGAATTCTAATAACTCTACTAGTAATAATATGGTTTGTTGGTTCGGTTTTATAGCATATCAACCATTGTAGGTTATTCCGTGCCAAATCCATTTTTATACAAATAATCAGTTCTACTTCAAACAATTCAGTTTAGCATGAGTACACAATTTATTCGTAAAAAACATTTCTATTTCAACCTATTCAGTTTAGTCAAACAGTTCTAATTAAGCTAATTCAGTTTAGTATTAGTATAGATTTTCTGTACACATAGTTAAGTGTCAAAACAGTTCTATATTAAACAATTCGCGTAAATAGAGTTTCAATGTTAAAAACAGTTCCATTTCAAATAATTCAGTTTAGCATAAGTACGCAGTTTAAATGTAAGTACACAGTTTAATTGACAAAAATATCTCTACTTCAAGCAATTCAGTTTAATCAAACAGTTCTAATTCAAACAATTCAGTTCAGCATAAGTACGCAGTTTAGTTCAATTTAACCCACAGAGAGGCCCCTCTCGGGTGCTAACATTCCGGGCTAGAATGGACCAGGAAGCAATGGCAATGAAGGGGTTCTCTGTATTCCCCAAAGCCCCAGTATCACTGGAACCTCACCATCAGATTATTTATTGTCATATGCAAGACAGTAATTGGGGGGGGGTTACCCCTCTGCAGAGGTACAGTCGGTGTATTCTGTATCCCCAGCCGACTGGGCAATACGCTGAGTTAAATGTCAAAACAGACTTATTTCAGATAATTCAGTTTAGCATGAGTACACAGTTTAGATGTCAAAACATATATTTCGTGCAATTCAGTTTAGTATTCTCCAGCCAGCCCAAGCCGACTTGGGCAAAATAATGCTGTGTTCTTTTTTGTCTCAGATTAGAAAATAGTATACTATATCAACTATTAATCCTCGATAACAATGCCTTGGAAAAGTGTGTAAAAAGTATTATGCGTCACTGCTTATTTAGAGACAAAATTATTCAAAACTGTCACAAAATAGATTCAACTCATTAACATGACAATGATTTATTGCTGAGACAAGAAACTCCCCAAAATATTATATATCCTGGAAGCTGATATAATAATAATTAAAAAAAACCTTGATTTAATGTCTTAAGGGATGCATTTTTTACAGGACGTGTTCCAAATGATTACCATTTTGCTTGTCTCAGTAATAAATTATCATATTAATGGGTTGCACATCTTTTGAGACACCCTATATATATATATATATATATGTGTGTGTGTGTGTGGGTGTGTAATAGGTTCATTTAATTAAGGTGACTTTTTGCTATCTGGTTGGCTATAGGAAGCACTGTTTACAGCAGCACGTTTTGCAAGATAATCAATAGAGATGGTTCCTTTCAAGGCCTGGAAGTCTGTCTACATATTAGTCTTTAATATTTATACCATCATGAACTCGCTCTACTAGTAGATTCTCTCTCGCCATTCATCCTATCCTTATCTCGCAGCAGGTTTTCCTGAGTACATCCTGTGTCTGTACAGACCTGTTGTAGGTAGGTTTTTGTTGGTCGGCCAAGACGGGCACGTCCATATGAAGGGGTTCATAGAAGAACGTCACTTATGAGTTCGTCTTTGCTTCTCCAGCTATGTTTTGCATGTCTTGTTCGTCTTACTTGGCTTGTTTTAGAGATGAGAGGTGACAGTCGAGCTGATGTTTCGTGGGGTATTGGTTCCAGGATTTGTTCAGTATATCTAATAGTATTCTTGTGCGGTTCCCATCTAGTTTTTTTCTCTACGTTTTGTCAGCGTCCCTGTGGTACATCCATAAAGTAGTATTAACAAAATAACTGTTTGGAAGATATTCTGTTTTATTTTACCAGATAGTTCAGACTTTCATATCATTGATAGCCTATCAATCGCAGTCCACCCCTTCGCTAGACACATTGATATCACTTTCAGTAGATGAGACTCTGTCACCGAGGTGGGTGAACTTGTCCACTTAATTCTGCCATTTACAGAGGAGATGGGCCCTTCTCATTTCAAACACCTGTATTCTATTTTATTTGGGTTCACGTGGAGGCTAATAGCTCCTGCTATCTTGCCCAGGTTATGTAGCAGGGATTTGGCTTGGGTTGATATATTTACAAAAAAGATATATCATCGGTATTGTTTGCGTCTGTTATAGTTTCTGCGGGGTATGGTCTGCTTCTTGGCTTCTTAGTAAAATGGCATTTTCGTTTATTATGTATATTGACGTTCGTAGTACGTAGCCTTGGCGGATTATAAACATATATGGGACTAATTTGTCTTCTTGCAGATTTCCAGGGACAATGTTGTGCAAACTATGATTTTCGTGTTTCTATAGAGCATCATTATCGCTGTAACACTTTCTTTGAGGTCAAATACTTCTAGCTTATGGTCTATAAGCTAGTGTGGTATAATCTTTGGTGATCACAATTATAACAATACAGATACTAATGCACACTGGCCGACTCTGTCGTTTCAGACACGAACGGGTTTATTTCTGGCTTCGGTCCATGGTGACACGAGGAGAGAGACACAATTCTTAAAAGCCTATGCTAACCATACTATGCTGACCCCACTCTAACGCGTGTCACATCATGTGATGTTTAAGATCTCAATTCATCTCTGCCATTCGAGATCCGAAAAACTCAACTGCATGCCTCAACGGTAGAAAACTCAACTGACGTCTTTTTAAAATCCTCGAATTCTCAGGACCATCTCCTCTGGGCATGACTTCATCCACACTCTAGCCCCATTTCCTGTCTAGGGGTTTATAAAGACAAATGATGATTGTCATATCCTTTTCGTGCGAGCGTAAAACTGGACCAAATGACTATGCACTTGGACTAAGAGACCCAAATGATTCAAAGCCTTACCAAACTGAATGATAGAATATAATTAACGAAAACTGATGAATATAAAAAATCATTCCCTAATTATATAACACTAGAAGTACTTGCTTTATCTTCCCTCTATGAATAGAATCGAATGCCTTGGAGAAATAAACAAATTGGAGCGTCGCCTAGAGGATTTTTCCACGAACTCCTTCTATGATTCGACGGAGTGTCAAAATCTGTGAAGATGTGGATCGATTTCTCTAAAAACCATTTTGATCTTTTTTAAGAATTTTCTCAATTTCTGGTTCGATGCGGTTTTGGTGCAGACCATTAATAACCTTAGCAGGTGCGTTATGCCTCGGTAGTTCGTGGTGATTCTGAATGAGACTTTCTTGGGGAAGGGAAGGATATGGCCTTATATCCACCTCTCTATTGCTTTCTGCATTTACACTGCGTTGCAGAATCGGAGCAATATATATTTACCAACCCTTCCGCTCGGGTAGGATATGACACAAGGTCAATTTTTAAGCGGAGTTTAACAGGTTTGAATTCAGAGTTTTCCTTCTTCTAGACTTGTTGCCTCACCATGGCTAAAGAACCAAGTCAGCCCTACCATTTACCTATAGCTGGATGGAGAATAATTGGATTCATACCTTTCTCAATTGTATTAGTGCTATGTGAAATGCTTTCAGTCTCGTCCAGGATTTGAACTCGTGTCGCCGTGTCCATTTCCTACGACGATAACCATTACACCACGGGCGCCTAATTTCATTGTATTCCTTACTTCAAGGCCGGCAGCTTTTCCGTTTTCAATTTTTGTTAGTTTTACGTTGAGTTCTTCTTCAGTAAACTGTTCAAGGTTGATGTCGTGCTGGTTATTAATATTTTTGGGATATTTTTATCTGTGACTATAGAGGAGTTTCCATGCTGATTCTTGAAATGTTCTTCCCGCATCTGTATTCATTTTTTTTTGGCTGGCAGCTTTTAGTTTTGCTCTGGAGATGCCCTTCCTTTTATTAACTTCATTTACTGTCTGTCGCACTGTTTGAGATTATCAATCTTCTACCGAGTTTCTTATTTTATTGATCAAACCTTCAATGTATTCTATTTGTCCTTTCTGGTATGCGTTGGTTAGTTCTCTTTTTGTCTTCTTAAGTTTTTGCTCGTTCGAACTAATTGAGTTTCTTTTATTACACAGGGATGCTGTTTTCACATTATCCCGTCTTTTCCTAACCGCTAGTGTCTCCACAGGCATTCTATGTTAGGCTTTTGGTTTGGTCGGTATGCACTCTACTGCAGCTTCCAAGTGGGTGTTGACAATGTTTCGGTATTCGTCATTCGGATTAGGTGCCGCAGATATTTCTTAAAGATTATTGAATGGTTTTCTTACGAATATATGATCTATCTGTGCTTCAGCATTATTTGCGTAGGTGTAAGTCCATAGTTTTCCCTCCCTTTTCTGGAATTTCGTAATAAGGCATGTTATTCTGCTTCCGAGTGAAAATTCTGTTAGACGAGTCGCGTAAGTAGAATTTGTTGTTTTCATCTTTACCTATTTGAACATTCATGTCTCCATACCAATGATTAGAACGTTGTATTTATGAAGACTACAGACAAAGGAAAATTGCTCGTTGTAGAAGGTGATTAGGTCCGTTTCTTCACTGGCATTGATGGAGCATTGGCAGCAGGAGATGATTGTTGTGCTGGGGTTACCGTAAAATCTAGCTACTATCATTCTCGGTTGTATTTTCTCGATGCTATTAAATGATTTTAGAGCACGAGTACGGAGAAGCATCCCTACGTCTCCAATAACGACATTGACGTAGTTTTCCATGCAAATGCTGCGATAAACTTCCACTCGGTATCGTGTTACTTTATTTCTAGTATGTTTATATAGTATCTATGTTCATGTATGCATACTAGATGCTGTCTGCTCATATAGCTGGCCTTTGTGTACTGTGCTTTTGCATAAAAGTAATTTCTGTTTGAGTTTGAGTTCTGTAGCTGATTCTTTGAACACTGGGCAGAGCTCCAACCTCAGGGGAACGCACCCTTTGTTTTCTCACCCATAGTCCGATGCGGTTTGGATACATAGTTTGAACTAGAGCCAGGGTAATCATTCAATGTCTTTTCTTTTCTTCTCGTCAATCATATTTACCAACCCCTCCGCTCGGGTAGGATATGACACAAAGTCGATTTTTAAGCGGAGTTTAATAGGTTTGAATTCAGAGTTTTCCTTCTCCTAGAATAGTTGCCTCGCCAAGGCTGAAGAACCTAGTCTGTCCTACTATTTATCTATAGCTGGAGGGAGAATAATTGGATTCATACCTTTCCCAAGGGTATTAGTGCTATGTGAAATGCATTCAGTCTGGTCCAGGATTTGAACTCGTGTCGCCGTGTCCAATTCCTACGACGATAACCATTACACCACGGGCACCTTCTCATCAATATAGGTGAGTAGCAGTACTTTCCTAACTGAACTATATAATCTTGGCTGTTGACCTGTGGGGTTCTTCCGCTCAGCATATGGTGAAGCGCGCCGCTGACCAAACTTTGAACTTCATCGCCACCAAGCAGCTTCCCATGGCTTCTGAAGTTATGTTTACAGTTTAAAAAAATAATTTATGTTTTAACTTAGTTAAAGTCCAGCTATTTATTTTTCTTTTTTTCTCCTCCTCTCTCTCCTCTATTTCCAACGTGGTCTTTTTCGTTCGAATCTACCTTACAAATTGGTAATTTTCTTTAATTAAATTCTAAAGTTGTCCCGGTGTCTTTTTTCCCTCTGCCTTCCCTTTACTGGCTTTTACAAAACAACCAATCCTAAATTAACAGATTCTACACTTATATATTCAGACAGACATATATTGCTATTGGAATAAAAGCGAAGACATAATAATAATAATAATAATAATAATAATAAATAAATAAAATAAAACTGAAAGAATGTAAAAAGAAGGATAAGTACCTCGACCCTGCTAGGGAACTGAAAAAACTGTGAAACATGCAGGTGACAATTATCCCAATTGTAATTGGTGCGTTTGGAACAGTAACTAAGGGATTACTAAAGAGACTAGAGGACTTGGAGGTTGGCGGACGAGTGGAGACCATCCAAACGACAGCATTGTTGAGAACTGCCAGAATACTAAGAAGAGTCCTGGAGACTTGAGGAGACTTGCTGTCACTCAGACTCCAGTGAAAAACCATCGGCTATCGCTGATGTGAAAAGCTCTAATGAGTGAACAACAACAACAACAACAATAATAATAATAATAATGCAGCAAATTAGCACAGAAAGAGTATAAGGCGAGTCACAACTGGGAAATGTGCAGGAAATTTCAATTCGATCATACAAACAAATGGTATATGCACAACCCAGCACCTGTCCTAGAAAATGACACGCATAAACTCCTATGGGACTTTAACATACAAACGGATCACCTAATCCCGGCCAGAAGACCAGATCTCATAATAATCAACAACAAAAAGAAAATTTGTAAAATTGTCGACTTTGCTGTCCCGGCAGACCACAGAATAAATCTGAAGGAAAGTGAAAAGAAAGATGAGTACCTCGACCTTCCTAGAGAATAGAAAAGGCTGTGGAACATGAAAGCTGTGGCACAATAACTAAAGGATTATTAAAACGCCGGGAGGACTTGGAAGTTGGCGGACGGGTAGAGACTATCCAAACGACAGCATTACTAAGAACGGCCAGAATCCTGAGACAAGTCCTGGAGACTTGCGGAGACTTGCTGTCACTTAAACTCCAGGGAAAAACCATCAGTTTACACTGATGGGAAAAGCTCTAAAGGAGTAAATAATAATAATAATAATAATAATGATAATAATAATAATAATAATAATAATAATAATAATAATAATAATAATAATAAGAAGAAGAAGAAGAAGAAGAAGAAGAAAGATTATAAAAATAATTACAACATCGACCATATAGAACATGTGGTTACTTCTAAATGTTAGAGCTTTAAGGTCAATTTTCGAGTTACCTTTCAAAATGGCCGTCCATTGAAGAAATTAACACACACAAAGGTTCAGCGTTCTTTTTTTTCTTTCTTCTCTTCCTCTCTTTCTAATACGGTATCTCCGTTCGAATCTACCTTACAAATTGGAGATTTCTTTAACATAAATTCTAAAATTACCCTGGTGTCGCTATTCAAGGACTTGTTTTTGCTTCTAGGACGTCTGAAATTCTTCAATAAATTCTTTAGAACTTATTGACGATAAACGCAGTCAATGGCGAACCATGGTTCACATGGGTATGCTGAAAAATGAGAATATATGTGAAGTCAAATACCGATTGAAGAAAGAGCAGTAAAGTGACAGCAACAAAATGTGGGCTGCACCGAGCTGACTTGCTCTTTTGTCAGCAAGTCCTTAGGTCCAATATCGGCCACGTGGGTCACGAGAGAAATTTCAAAGTAGAGCAACGTCCGTAAACCGTCATGATACTTATATTGCTTGACAGTCTTGACAGACGTGATTAGACATATATAGATACTTTTTTTATTGAATTGAACAACCAAGCAAACAAACAATTATTACTTACAATGTAGTAAAAGCAATCATCTGTTGATATAGGTGTTAAACAAGCTCTTCATACTTCATAGCAATATCAAGGTTATCGGAAAGAACATATGAAAGTAAATAAAAATAATTCTAAATATCATCTCAAACATTTATATTTACCCTAACAGGTCCTACTATTTCGAGTCAGAGTGGACCTGGGATTAGTGGCATTGTAACGGTACACCATATTCCCCAGATCTTCAGAATTGTTGTTTCATCATTAAATGCAGTTTGATGTCATACGCAAGACACTTAAGATATTATTGTTTCGACATGTAGCACAGTCACCAGTGACTGCTATGTTAAAAATTGGTAATTATCTGCTAGAAAGTGAAAAACACCAAACCACGTTTTGTTTTGTATTAAGACTTTCGTTGTTTTATCTTCACCCTTTTTAGTCTTTTGTGGTTATAGAAGCAGGAAGCAATGTACGGCGGACGCCACTTATGTGCTAACTTTTTTCATTGTTCTAGGAACCGTCTCTTTGTGGATCTTTGATTTGTTACTCGCTCAACGTGTCCATTCATCTCCTCACACCCCTCTCACCAAGAGAGAAAAAGACAGAATCACGAAATCCTTTATATATATATATATATATATATATATATATGTGTGTGTGTGGGTGTGTGTGTATGTGTGTGTGTAGAAATATTTTATAATTTGCTTGAAGCATTGCACCAATTATCTTATTTTATAGTATTGAATTAATTTAGAGGACAATTACAATGCGAAATGATAATCATTTGAGTCTATTTAATTTCAAAGTAAAACTTCATCGTCAGAGACGTTTTTATAAATGAATATGAATATTAGAATGCCATGTTGGGTGTTATAAACCCACGTGGCACCATGGTAAGAACACCAAATATGACGTTCTAACACCCCACGTGATACCACGTTTACAACGTCCAAAAAATTTGAGCATTCAACATCGTGTTCATTTATAAAAGAAAGTCTGTTACGATGAAATTTTACTTTAAAATCATTTACTCAAATAATAATTTTTTTGCATTGCAGTTGCCCTCTAAATTGATTCAATACAGTAAAACACTATACATATATATATATATATATATATATATAAAGGGGTTCACAGCACACCTGCTCCTCACTTAGACCATGAGTTGTTGACTGACCCTGCTTCTGTCAAAGATTGGTGTCCTTGATAAGACCAGAAATATATCTTCTAATAGCTAGACTACCAAAAGAATGTTGAAGTCTGTCAATGTCCTTTTTTTTTGTTGGGATTTTTTTTTATAACTTTTATATTCGCTCTCAGCTCACATTTACTTCGATGTTACCTCGGGATAACATGGTGTCACAAGAACAGTTTCTTAGAATGTTCAAATATATCATCATCCTCAACATCATCATCAATGCAACTTTGACTCTCTTTCCTTCTCCTTCTCACTCTCTATCTCACTCACTCTCTCTCTCTCTCTCTCTTTCTCTTTGTCGGCTATAACATTTGTTAAGTCATATAGACAGCACCCAGTATCCACATAGACCCAATAAATGTAAGTTTTTACTTGTCGGCAAGCACTGGTTCTTCCAATGCAACATTCAATCAAATTTTGTCAGGAACTATAGCTATTTCTTTTTTACACAAATTCTCTTAATAGCGTCTTCGTTCACATGAAGGATGTAAGAAACGCTTAAACGTGTGTTAAAAGGTAAAAAAAAGAACTAAGGAATATTACAATTTTTCTTTTAGTTCACAAGGTACTGAATGTCGATTTTTTCCACAAAATCTGTTATTCGTTCCAATTTTACCGAAGATGACGGCGTTGAAGGCGTTTATTCTATAAAAAAAACAGTTCATATCGGCAACATGGACATTATTATAGTAATATGAATAGTACTTCGTGATTTATCATTTGTAACTTTATAATGTATTGAGACCGGAAGGACTTCTACATAATTCTTTCAATTTGTACAATTCACACCACACTCTGTATTTTATTTCTTTCAACGAGAAAATCAAGTTATTTAAAACTGTTATTCATATATCCAAAAGTTTTATCCATATTTTTGTTGGGATTTATTCACTCTATTATCTTTAGTCGCAAAATCTGACATCCATTATTCCAACAAAAACTCCATGAAGATATTCTATTTAAATTTAATACTTTTTTTTTCATACATGTGTTTGGGGTGTCCCCATAGCAAAATTGTTAAAGAGCCTGACTGACGCCTCGATGTAAGCAAGTTTGAATTCTGGTCGAGCTATTACGCTCACTTTTGGACTAATACCTTTGTGAGAGGTATTAAAACCTTCCTCCCCTTCCATAAAAAGGGAGACCTCGGATTAGCCAAAAACTACCGAGGCATGACACTTACATCCATAGCAGCCAAAATCTACAATGCCCTACTACGAAACTGCATAGAACCCAAAATCGACAACATACTTAGGAAAAATCAAAATGGCTTCCAAAGAAATAGATCCTCGACCTCACAAATATTAACCATCCGTAGAATCCTTGAAGGTGTACGGGAAAAAACCTACAAGCGACATTAATATTTTTCGACTTTACAAAGGCCTTCGATTCCATTCACTGAGGAAAGATGGAACAAATCCTACTAGCATACGGCATACCTAAAGAAACCGTAGCAGCAATAACGATTTTCTGTAGAAACACCAAAGTAAAAGTACGATCACCAGATGGAGACACAGAATACTTCGACATTGTAGCAGGAGTACTACAAGGGGACACGCTAGCTCCATACCTCTTAATCATTTGTCTAGACAACGTACTTAGAACATCGATTGACAAAATCAGAGAGAACGGCTTCGAGCTGACAAAGAAAAGAAGCAGAAAGTACCCCGCAAAAACAATTACCGACGCCGACTACGCCGATGACATAGCGATACAGGCAAATACACCCAACCGAGCCGAAACACTGCTGGAGGAACAGGGACGAACTCATAAGGGATGTACTCTTATGGACCCCCACACATGGCCGTGCAAAAGCAGGACGACTAGCACGAACATACATTCATCAACTATGTGAGGATACAGGATGTTGTCTTGAAGACCTGCCTGAGGCGATGAACGATAGGGAAAAGTGGCGAGAGAGGGTCAGGGATATCCGTGCGACCAGCACGACATGATGATGATGATGATGAAATATATATATATATATATATAATTTTGTATGAAAATAAAAATAAAAAAATTACTTCTTTGGTGTCATTATAAATCTATTTCTGGTCGGATGACGATCATCAGATGTTATATTCGTGCTACCAGCACGACATGATGATGATGATGATGATGATTACTGTTCTTGTCCAAGGATTGCTTTGGCGTTAAATACTCCAAGAAAGTTGATATGCCATTAAACCAAAAATGCAAATGAAACCAATACTTTCATAATGAGTATAGAACGTATTGATAATAAACATTCAAACAAGCATAAAATCTTTTAATCATTAACTAAGATTGTAGGTCACTTTGTATTGTATAGCAATGACCAACTATACAAACACATATCCATCTGCATGCAAAATCATATCGACGACAATAAAGACGAGCGACAAAGTTCTTAGAAAAATATACCTCTCTCTTTCTTTGAAAGGGTTGTGTGTGAGAGGGAGTTGGAGACCGAACAGAACTGCAACGTATTGACCCCCCACTTTATTGGCCATAACCCCATTTCTTTCCCGTTCCCCTGGACTGCTGGTTTTCTCTACCGCATCTTATCTACAACTCATCTGATCTCCAAACTCGTCTGATCTCCAACTCGTCTGATCCCCAAGTGATTGAATTTCCTGTGCACTGAGTTATATAATAGTTCACGCCCACCTTCTTCGTGTGGGCGTCACAATTTCGCACTCATTCAACTTGTCCACGGTCAAGGTTATAATATCCTGATATTCCTCGACCGGATGCACCTGTTATTTACACAGGTGAATTTTCTTTTTTGACAGCCCCTCCGGGTCGGAGGTCAATATACAACACTTGTCAACAGGGCTTTAAGTTAATCGAGAGCATCCTAAGCAGCGGTGTAATTCTCCTCCCCAAAAGCAGGTATCGTGGGTATGACACAAAACTGTATCCGGAGGTGAGACTTTAATCCTGGGGCTCAAAGCAATGGGGTGTATATCTCTATTGCCATTACTCCTAAAAACCCGCTACGCCTGAGAGGTACTACCTGTAAGCTTCTCTTCCATCGATTATTGAAAATTATTTGTATTAAATTGGAATTCTTGATATCATGTAACTGTTTGCAATAAATAAATAAAAAGAACTAATAAAGTATACCAAAATAAGGACAAAAAGTCCGCAATAAATAAAAAAAATTAATTCTCAGATTAAGAAGCCTCATCTCAAAAATGATTCCAATTAAAGATGATAAAGTATAATATGAATATATTACGCACTTCAGAAAGCTCTACGTGCAAAATAACCCATGTGCGCGGATTTGCTGTTAAAATCAATTCCAAGCACAATAAAATGTAATGCCTAGTGAAGATTCTGACCAGAGATTGAACATATCAACTTATTAGTTTGACAACATTTCCAAATAGAAATGAAAGTCTGACTTTTTCATCTTGGTTGATTCTTAAATACATTTTCGAAGTACTGAAAAAGATATAAAGAATTGATAACCATAAAGCGACACAACAGCGATTGATAAGATAAAGAAAATAGGCCACACAGTATTAATTATATCATCATCATAATCTTGTCGTGCCACTAGCACGGATATCCCTGACCCTCTCTCACCACTTTTCCCTATCGTTCATGGCCTCTGGCCGGTCTTCAGGGCTACATCCCGTATCCTCTTATAGCAGCTGAATGTATGTTCGTGCTGGTCGTCCTACTTTTGCCAGGTCATATGTGGGGGTCCACATCACTAAAAAACAGCCTCCAAAAACTATCGAAAAACCCAACAAACACAAATGCCCGAAAACTAAAAACGGCACAATATCAATTAGCAGGCATATATATAAAGGAACAGACAGAATACATACAAAATCAGATAGATAAGATTAGAGTCTCAGTGGAAGATAGACAATCTAGGATTGCCTGGCAAACAATAAACGAAGTAAGTAGAAGGAAGAGCACAGTCAAAGCAAAACTGAAAGCTGCAAACCAACAGGAAAGATAACCAAGACCCACACTCAAACCAAATTAATTCTATACATTTCTATTAATTTATCTTATCCTAAAAACATTAGATACAAAGAAATATTTAAACAAAAACATTAAAGAAATAACCACCCAGTAGGCGAGGCATAGAATGGGCTGACTGTATCCCTATCAGCAGATAAAACCTGCTCGCTCCTAAAAAGGATATTCTGAATTTAAAAAAACAAACAAACAAACAAAAACAGAAAATAAAAATAAAAAAGATAAAATGCATCTGATGATGAAGTTGCATATCGGATAATCAGGCAGTGTGAAGTACACTTTTTTTTACAATTACTCCCTGGTCCACTCTCACTCGGAGTAGTAGTACCCTGTTGGAGTCCCATTATTGTTTAAATAAATCAGCTTGATAATATGTATTATAAAAGAATACTTGATGTCATATAACTGTAAATTATTTCTTATATGAATAATTGCTTATAATCTTTTACAAAGAATTATCATCATAAGTTACTTGGAACAATATAACTGAGCTAACAAATTCTTCTTCTCATTATTATTATTATTATTATTATTATTATTTACTCACTAGAGTTTTTCACATCAGCGTAAGCTGATGGTTTTTCACTGGAGTTGGAGAGACAGTAAGTCTCCTCAAGTCTCCAGGACTCTTCTCAGTATTCTGGCCGTTCTCAATAATGCTTTAGTTTGGATGGTCTCCACTCATCCCCCAACTTTCAAATCCTCCCGTCCCTTTAATGATTCTTTAGTGACTGTACCAAATGCACCAACTACAATTGGTATAATTGTCACCTTCATGTTCCATAGTTATTTTCAATTCCCTAGCAAGGTCGAGGTACTTATCGTTCTTTTTCTATTCTTTCAGTTTTATTCTGTAGTCAGCCGGAACATAGCAAAGTCGATAATTTTGCAAATTCTCTTCTTTTTTGTTGATTATTATTAGATCTGGTCTTATGGCCGAGATTATCATTATTATGATTGTCATTATTATAATCCTTATTGAACAAAAATAATGACTTAAAACCATATGATTATGCATAAATTATTAGTTTTCTTAAAAATAGGAAAGCGCCAGGGCTAGACGAGATCCCCCCAGAAGTGTGGAAGACTAGACAATTCGACGATATACTGCTCCGGCAATGCAACGCAGTCTATAGTCAAAATAGGATAGAGAGATGGACGAAGGGATGCATCCTTCCATTCCCTAAAAAAGGCGATCTCGGACTAGCCAAGAACTACCGAGGGATAACACTTACATCCATAGCAGCCAAAATCTACAATGCCCTACTACGAAACCGCATAGAACCCAAAATAGACAACATTCTTAGGAAAAACCAAAATGGCTTCCGGAGAAATAGATCCACAACCTCACAAATACTGACCATCCGTAGAATCCTGGAAGGCGTTCGGGCAAAAAACTTACAGGCGACATTACTATTTGTCGACTTTACCAAGGCCTTCGATTCCATACACAGAGGGAAGATGGAGCAAATCCTACTAGCATACGGCCTACCAAAAGAAACCGTAGCAGCGATAATGATTCTCTACAGAAACACCAAAGTGAAAGTACGTTCACCAGATGGAGACACGGAATACTTCGACATTGTTGCAGGAGTACTACAAGGAGACACACTAGCCCCGTACCTCTTTATCATCTGTCTAGACTATGTCCTTAGGACTTTGATCGACAAAATCAGAGAAAATGGCTTCGAGCTAAGAGAAGAAGCAAAAGGTACCCCGCAAAAACAATCACGGACGCCGACTACGCTGATGACTTGGCGATACTAGCGAATACGCCTAATCAAGCAGAGACACTACTGCATAGTCTAGAACGAGCCGCAGCTGGCATTGGCCTCCATGTCAATGCAAACAAAACTGAATATATGTGTTACAACCAAACGGGCAACATTGCCACACTAGACGGAGCCTCACTGAAACTAGTCGACAAATTCACCTACCTAGGAAGTAGCGTCTCATCAACCGAAAAAGACATCGACACACGACTGACGAAGGCATGGACAGCTATCGATAGGCTCTCGATCATATGGAAGTCGGACCTAACTGATAAAATGAAACGCAGTTTCTTCCAGGCAGCGGTTGTGTCGATACTGCTATATGGATGCACCACATGGACGCTTACGAAGCGGCTGGAGAGGAGGCTGGACGGAAATTACACAAGAATGTTGAGAGCAGTATTAAACAAGTCCTGGTGACAACACCCCACGAGACTCCAACTATACGGACACTTGCCTCCCATCACGAAAACTATACAAGTTCGACGAACCAGACACGCAGGACACTGCTGGAGAAGCAAGGACGAGCTCATAAGCGATGTACTCCTGTGGACCCCCACATATGGATGTGCAAGAGTGGGACGACCAGCACGAACCTACATACAGCAACTATTTGAGGACACAGGATGTAACCCTGAAGACCTGCCGGAGGCGATGAATGATAGGGAGAAATGGCGAGAGAGGGTCAGGGATATCCGCGCTGGCGGCGCGACATGATGATGATGATGATGATGATAGGAATACTGGGAATTATACAACCGCGTACAAATTATTTTTATCAGATAGGCATAGTGGATTCCATATAACAGTAAATAAGTTGTATTTATTTCTTGAATTTATAATTGCTTAATAATGATTATTATGAATAGTTACCTGAAACCAAATGACTGTCAGTAACCAAATGACTGCTATGAAATAGAAATACTTACTTGAAATCATATGATTATCGATAAATTATTAGTATTAGATAGGAATACTTGAAACGATTCAACTGTGCACAAATTGATGGTATTAGAACTAATTAATGTATAAATGTGTGCAAAACCTCTTTAGAATCAACTACACAAAAATGTAAAAACATACACGCCAATAAACGCGATTCCCTAACCTCTAAGCATAAAATAAAACGATCCGGTTTGACATGTTGTTATAACGAAATAATTCATTAATCATTAAATAAAGTTTAAAACATAATGAAAATGCCCGAAATAAATATGTATTTGCTGGTTATTGAAAACTTATCAAGATATAATTATAACAAAAAAAATAGTAAAATTACTTACAATTGGAGATGATCAGAAAGACCAAGATTTCTTTTTAAAAAATTACCAATAGAATAAGTATTAGGGGTGATTTTTGTAAAATACCAATTGATTTTTAATATTGAATTTTAAACTACTACATTGTTTGGTTGGATTTTATGGTATATCAACCTTTGTTAGTTATTTTATGCCGAATTCTCTGTATACATATGCATCAAATAATATGATTTGAACACACATTTTGTTGATAAATTTTTTTAACTAGCCTGAGCTCATTTTATTTAGCACACAGTTTCTAGTATTTCTATTCACGACCAATCATTTGCCTGTACACAGCTAAATGGCCTCAAGTATTTCTATATAACAAGTCACAATTTAATATCAGCCTTTTGTTTTCACACATAGTTTGTACGTAATTTTTCAAATTGGGTTCGAACTAATTTTTTTGCACTCTAGTATTGCTATTGTTCCTACAAAGTTAAATAGTTTCAATTATTGCTATCAAACACTTCTACAGAATATTATTTGTTAGCGGTCAGTGAAGTGGTTACATGTAATAGATTTAATACTACTTATTCTATTCAACACTATTCATTGATTTACACAGTTAAATTGTTCCAAGTATTGCTATGTAATACCAATAATTCAATTTAGGCACACAGGCAAAGAGCTTCAAGTATTGCTATCTAACATTACACATTAATTTGCTAACAGTTAAATGGTTCCAAGTATTGCTATGTATCACTAACAATTCAATTAAACATCAGTCATTTGTTTACATACAGTTAAATGATAAAATATTTCTATTTATCACAATTCAATTTAGCATGTCATTCTTTTGCGCACAGTTTAAATAACCAACAGATCTATTTGACTCATAGATAAAACCCTATTAGATGCTATTACTCCAGGCCAGAGTGGACCAATAAGCAATGGCTATTGTTGTGAAGCAGAGAAAGACAACAACGCTACTGTATAAAAGCATAATCAGCTTTTTTTCTTTTCTTTTTATTACCCAAAATATACGGATGAGAGCGTTGACTAATAAAAAAAAGTCGAATACGCCTGAGTTGCACACACAAAGGTTGAGATACGAATCTTCAGTGAACAGCTTTCTCATGGTCTCATCTCCTCCAACCTGCTGCTTACATGTTACACGTGGACACACCGACTTCTAACATTACACCAACGCATTTTCCGCGGCATTTCCATCAAGAACACCTGTGTGCTGTTTACTTTAGTGTGATACAACCCTTATTCTGTCCCAGAGTCGTTCACTATTACGAGCTGCTTCGATGGCCTCTGCCAGGGTGCTCAGCCCTTCTCTTAGCACGTCGCCCCGCAGCTCCCTAGCGCTTAATGCATCCATATATGTGTCAGCTAGAAATGCCTGTATCAGGCCACTGTTTCGGATTTCCAGCACGGGGAACGCCAGTGCCGCCAGGCCTGCTATTCTTTCACCCAGATCTCCCATGTCCTTGCTCTCTCACTTTCGGAGTCTGAATAATTTCCTGACTGTCTCTATAGCCGTACGCTCACTGCTTACTGTCGGATCAGGGCAGACTTCAGCTCTGTCCAAGTTACAGCAGGGTTCTCTCTATATAACCCTCCGACATATTTGGAGACTGGGACAGGCGCTGCTTCGTATGCCAGGAGGACCATCTCCAGGATTGACAAGCCATATATTACTTGCTTCTTCTGGATGGATTGTATCCATTCCTGCAGCTCTGTTGGGTCGCCCTTAAATGAGGGCAATCTCATGCCTCCTATCAATTTGCGAAAACCCATCGCGATTCCTCCCTGGTCGACTGTGATGTCCGAGCCCGCTTCACTCATTCTACTGCCTTTCTACCTTCCTCTTAACTATAAGAGACAACAGAAAAGAAAAACTCAGTTCACACCAAAAAAAAAAAAAAAAAAATCGATACTTCAACACCATGCAAAGTTGAAGAAATCAAACACACACTGTATACTGGCAGATTTGCGTGCGACAAGCGAATTTAGGGCCTAAAAGGTGACTTACCTTTCTCTGCTTCACATTTTCTTTGCTTCTCTTCTTTTTCCTTCACTCAATTATTTTTCTTTTTTGTTTTCAAACTTTTCTTCTTTCCTCTCTTTCTTTTTCGCGGCAAGGAATTTTGTTTTTCCTCTCTTTCTTTCTCTGTCCTTGGCAAATTCACGGGTCACAATCGCGGCACTAGAATCTAATTCTGACCTTGCTCTCGGATCGGGTCCTGGGTTATGTGATGACTGTTCTTGATCGATCCGGGTTACTGATTCTTGACGGATATTCATCTGCTCTTGGGTGTGGATCTGCAGGATCGAAATCATGGTTTAAATTGCACCAATTCTGACGTTGCGAATCCAGCTCTGGCCGATACGTCTTGTTCCGCCTGGGAATTTTCAACTCCATTCGGATCAAAATACACAGCGTGGCGAATGGTAACAGTTATCTCAGATTGGCAAGAAAAGCCGAGGAATTGAATGTCGGCGAAAATTCCCAGGCGGAACTAGACGTATCGGCCAGGGCTGGATTCGCAACGTCAGATTAGGTACAGGGTGCACTTCCGGTCATTTTCGTTCCCAGTGTTCGCCTTCCCTCACGCATGCCACAATTTCAGCCTGGAACATCCCCGTCCTGTTTGCATTCTAATTCAATGCCACCAAACCTAACTTGGAATGCACTATACCTCTTGCAATGCTTTCTTTATAGTTAGGAAATTTGGTTATTTGATACATATTTATTTCGGGCAATTTCGTTATCTTTTAGACTTTATTTAATGATTGATTGGTTCTTTCGTTATAACGGCATGTCAAACCACCTCGTATCCTGTTCGCAGCGCCATGTTGGAATTCTATCGTAAGGCTCAGTAGCAATGAGTCAGTGCTCACATGCGTAATCCTGAATTACAAGTTGAAGTGAGATTATATGGACATTGGGACGTTCCACTATTCGAAGGTGGCCAAGTCCATTCCCCGGAGAGTGATTAGTTGCTGAACCAGTGAGTGGGCATATTAGTGTATATACACCAGCTTGCTTCAGTCATGTTTCAGGTGTTACGAGTTCGGTATTGAATTACCGCCCGTTCCACTTTTTGACTGCCAGCTGGATGCTAGTTGGGGCCGCTGAGCCGGTAAGTGTTGTTATTCTTGTTTATTCCGCACGTTAGAGAAATGACTTCTACAGCAAATCAATCCTTGATTGGTATTCAATGCCAAACCCTATTTGTACATATATGGTTTTTAAGTGAATAGTTTGTAGGTAACATCATTTCTAAATAGTTGGGTAGACTTTATTGTTTTGCCTTTTTTTGGCAAAGGGTCTGGGAAAATGAAAACTGAATTCAAACCAAATCTATTCCGCTTAAAAATTGACTTTGTGTCTCATCCAGCCCGTGCCAGAGAGGTTGGGTAAATTTATGTAAAAATAAAACCAAAATCTATTATATTTTGTCGCAATTTTTTGTTTTCCGTGCATCTACTTACACGGTCAGCTAGGAATGTAAAGTAATTGATATTTTTCTTTTTCTAGTAGTTAGCCATTATTAAAAGTCAACTGATTAATGTTTCCTTCGAAAACTCAGAATTCATATCAGCTATACACAGCTTAAATTAGTCCTGTATAACATCCTGTCCAATGGGGAAGGGGTGGGTAACTATAGATTTTGTCATAGAAGAAATGAGGTTAACTAATTTGCGTATTTTAAAAAATCACCTCTAATTAAAAGAAAACTAATTATTCTGAAATAACAAGATTCGAAAATATTGAATCATTTTTTTATTATTCCTTTTCAGTCTTATTTTCTAATAACCTGGCTTCTTTATTTCCAATAATCGATTTTTTGTCGATAACTTTTGTAATCTCGTTTGAGAGAGTGTTGTTATCAACCATGATCTCCACGCAAATTGACTTTTATCTCAGAATTCAGATCAGTGCAATTATTTGGCGTGCACCACGTGAAAGTTTTCACAGGTGCACTAAGAAAAATGGGGAACCGGTGTGCAACAGATTCTTTGGGTAACATTCCTTAGATTCAGAGTTTTTCTTTCTCCCGAACAGATCGCTCCAGCAAGAGAACTCAACCTGACCTACTGCATGTAATCAGCTAACGCTTAGTTTGATTTCTCACTTGATCAAACAGAACTATGAATTGAGGCCAGACTTGTCTAAACCAAGTAAACTACGTGTGGATACTTATTGTAGTAGACTACACAACCGGCTCGTGGGTTGAGTGTTCACCAATGGCCCGAGAGACCGCGGTTCAATCCCAGGTCGAATCATACCGAAGACTAAAAAATGGTACTTGATACCTTGCTTAACACTCAGCATTATAAGGTACGTATCAAGAGTAAAGTGGAGCAATTCAGAGGAAGGATTTGCGCCCTCCCCTACACCTCGATGTAGTAGCTTTTGAAAAGGGAGTTTTCGGGTCGCCCTCGACTACGATCGCCAACTTTACTTCTTACACAGCTGGAATGTCTATCAGATCAGTTTGCCACATTGTCAGCGTGGCTTAGAATACGCTGAGCATAAGTCCCCGAAAAAGAGTTGTCCTGGTTATGATACTAAACTGTCCCTGATGTTAAAGGTCCAGTTTTGGAACGCTGGGCAGTGTGTAGTACCCCTTCAGAGCAATGACCTGAACTAATAGTTCTTGTTAGGTTCCCCTATAGGTTAAAATACATCTGTTTGCAAACTGTATTAAATAGGATGACATGTCATCATATAAGCTCGTGCAAAGGTCTTTAGAAACTACACAATAAAAGTCAATAAGTTGGCGACCATTGTCAAGAGTGACTCAAAGGCTTCCTTTCCAATCGCTACTACACCACGGTGAAGGAGAAGGCGAAACTCCTTATCCTGGGTTGCTCCACTTCATTCTTGATCCGTACCTAACAATGCTGAGTGTTAAGCAAGGTGGCGTCAAGTACCATTTTTTGAATGTCTTGTATGTCCCGACCTGCGATTGAACCCCCGTCTCCCGAACCGTTGGTGACCCGGGGCGTGTTATCATGCTGTTAAAATCAATCAATCAACAATCACACCAGTTAAGTAATGTAATCCTAATGTAGCTGAGAGGTAAACAAGGATGAACCATGAAAATTATTATTCATTAGAAAGTCTATTTTGTTGATTACTTTTTTTAAAGACTGACCCTTCTAACGTGACACTGACAGCGCAACACAATCATTAATTTATTTATGTTTGAGGTCGAATGGGATAAGTTTAACTCAGTGGTTTTCAAACTTTTTTTGCTATCCCCACCCTTTACTGCCGGACCAAAATGCCAGTGCCCCACTCTTCCAACGAACGCCAGAACGACGGTAATGTTAAATGTCATAAGAATTGGTTGATTCTTCAATCACAAACAGTTTGAAGAGTATAAAGAACCGTGGTGTAATGGTTATCGTCGTAGGAAATGAACACGGCGACACGAGTTCAAATCCTGGACGAGACTGACTGCATTTCACATAGCATTAATACCCTTGGGAAAGGTATGAATCCAATTATTCTCCCTCCAGCTATGGATAAATTGTAGGGCAGACTAGGTTCTTCAGCCTTGGCGAGGCAACTAGTCTAGGAGAAGGGAAACTCTGAATTCAAACCTGTTAATCTCCGCTCAAAAATTGACCTTGTGTCATATCCTGTCCGAGCGGAGGGGTTGGGTAAATATGTATGGCCTTGTGGGTTGGGTTTGGAGTGTTACAACATACAATGAGAAAAAGCTTCATTTAACACGAGACAAACAAGGAACATCTAATAATTAAACAATTTTTATAAAACAAAAACGTCAACTTGGATTTGAATGTTCAAAAGTTCTTCTTTGTGAGTAGTCAATTTTCGAAGTGGTGGAAAGTCAGATATCAAGAAACAGGGTAAAGGAGGAGAATGTTTTTAAAGAGTACTTATTCCTTTTTTCTTTTCTTTTCTTTTCTTTCTTTTATGGTCAGGTAGTGGAACTAGCAGAGAGGTAGTTTCGGCTCTTAACTCGAGGGCGGACGTTACTTCTCTCCTGGTTATCGCGTCTACGTTCTTTCTTGTGTCTCCTTTTGTTCTCACTGATTTGGTTCACAGAAAACCTGAGTATTTATCTCTCTCCACCGGCTCCAAATTCGCTACTCCAAAATCCTTCTAATTTTGGCGCGACCGCTTCCCATTGGCTACTTTACTTTTTATTATTTTTCTTTTTTCTGATTTTTAACCGGATGGGTGCGTGGAGCCTTATGCGTGGCGACGCGTTTATACATTTTGTATGTGGCAGCCGACGAGTCAATATCCGGTTGGGAGTTTTACTGTTAATTCCTAAATCCCCACATATGATAAAAAACACTTTTAACAAACAAAAATGGTTAACATTTATTTTTCAATCACAAACACCTTGAACTGAACATGAAATAAATTGTAAAACTGAACGAGTAATCATTAACAACTACCCTGCTTAAAGTTAAAGTTTAACGTCGCAGCGAGAAAGAAAACAAAGGGAAAAGCGGTGACCAGGGAAAAATTGTCCTTTATGAAGAGAGTTCTGGATACAGACGTGACACGTACATCTAGTTTGCTGCGATTGGGGGACGCTTAATTAAATCGCCCCGTTTTTCCGGCCTTTCTACCAACACCAACGTCACATTTTACTGTAATTGCTCCAACACCCCCTTCACAATTTCAACGCCCCCATCCGACCGTTTACTCACTAGCACCCCTTTGAAAGTTCATATCGCCCCCACCGGAGGGCGGTACCGCCCACTTTGAAAATCACTAGTTTAACTCATTAGGTTGTAACGAAAATTCTTTCTCTGGTATTTAATGCCAAAGTTATTCTTGTAAAAGAACAGTGATAATATTTAACCGATAAGGGATAAGGGTGTTCGTATTTTTGCCAAGGGGATTATTCCGAAATTGAACATAATAGCGCGACTGGGGCTCGAACTCATTCACTTGGACGCCGCAGTCTAGTACTTTAGCCATTAACCTCCTTTGTTTTCAGTAAGATTTTTGATGCCATTAGTATAAAATTTTCATTTTGACCTATTCTTTTGAAGGTGGTCAATTCAAATAGATCTGAAAACTTCTCAGATGGTCACCGGAAGGAGCAAGATCCGGGGAATATGGTGAATGTATAATTTTTCTCAGCTGGGACGTCCAAAAAATATTTGGTCATTTGTGCTGTATGGCGTCGTGCATTATCAAAGTGAAGTATAATCCCATTTTTGTTGAATAAATATAGACGTTTTTTGTCGAAAACAGCTTTTGAAAATGTTGGCTATTAGCTGCAAACATTGACTGTGGTTATTTGATTATTGTTTAATAACTCGTCGTAAATGTTTTCTTGCATATCCTCTTATACATTCAGAATAATCCTCTTTGAATGGAGGCTTACTCTTAGCTGCTGAGCAGGCCCTTTACTACGACTAATCAAATGACCTCTTCGATTAACATTGTGATAAAGGATTTATTCCTTGTTCTGTCCTCTTTAAATACTACCCATTCTGCTATGGTTGTAGTGATTGCACATCTACAGGGGGATAAGACAATCTTAAACGAGTGTCCTGGATATAGCACTAAACCGTCTGCTGGAAAGGTTACACTCCTGAAACTCAAGGAAATGTCGACTTCTCTTTCATTGACAAAACTCCTATGTATAGTCCCAGCCGGAGTGGTAGTCCACCTATGGCTATAAATAAACTGTTTAACAATCTCACTTTAAACAAATAAATGTTTGATATTAAATTTAATTGTTAGTGTTAGATAGCAATACTTGAAATAATTTAACTGTGAAAACAAATGATTAATACTAAATATAATCAATCCTGTTGGATAAAAATACTTGAAACTATTTAACTGTGTGCAAATAAACTTGGCCTGGCCTATTTAAAATGTTACATACTAACTCTTCATTTACACATCATATATATTTGATTGAACATCATAAATAGTTTGTCTACATATTTAACAAAAAATATGTAAACAAAAATTTCTATAATGTTCAATCAAATGTGCATCAATAAAGAAATGTTAACCAAATATACATATTTTATAAACAAGATTTGGTATTAAATAATCTACAAGTGTTGATATGCCATGAAACCCATGCAAGCAGCCACTTTATTAAAATAATGTTTGATGCTAATGTACGAGGTGCATACGATAAGTTGCCAGATTTGTTTCATATGGGCATTTAAAATCGTTGAGAACTCTTGAGAATTCAGTATTTTATTGCTATACATCTCATGAGATGACTGGCCAATTTTTATGATTTCAGGTTCAAATCAACAGCTACAGCAGCAATTGGAATACACCCTACTAAAACCTGATTGTCACAGCTGGTGAATTTCAAAAATGCAATCTGACATTTTAGAAGAACGATATGCAATAAAATTGTGTTTTAAACTTGGAAAAAATGCCATAGAAACGTATGGAATGCTTCAGACTGCTTTTCGACCATCTTGCATGAATCGAGCATCAGTTTTTGAGTAGCATAAGAGATTCAACGAAGGCAGGGAGTCTGTGAGGGATGATGAGAAATGTGGGAGGAGTAAGGAAGTCATTACACCAGAGTTGATTGGCCAAAGGGTTACTATGTGGAGGTTTTAAGGGAGTTCAGGTAAAGATTCCGTCGGAAGAGGTCAGCACTCTTCAAATCGGGTCAGTGGCATTTCCACCAGGACAATACACCAGTCCACAACTTCATCCTTGTCACAGACTATTTGACCAAGTTGGGAATCAAGACAGTTCCACACCCTCCCTATTGTCCAGACCTTGTTCCCTGTGACATTTGTTATTCCCTAAGCTCAGAGACTGTCGTTATGAGACAATTGAGGAGATGAAAGAGGCTGTGACGAAGGTCATTGACACGCTCACACAAGAAGACTTCCATGAGGCCTTCCAGAAGTTGTTGGAACAGTACAACAATTGCATTGCAGCCGGAGGAGATTACTTCAAAGGGGACTTGAGTTTCATGTGTGTACTATCAATAAAAGTGCTCGTACGAAAAAAGTCTGGAAACTTATCATGCACCTCGTAAATGCAATTTTAAACAATAGACAAAAGGTTGTTTGCAATTTTCTTCTGATAGGTTACGCGGATCCTATTTTCCAAACCTTGGCACAGTTTTATTTTGACGATATGTGATTGACAGTCATTAGCTTATTTTAAAGTGCTTACTGAGTTCTCTTATAATGGCATAGTTTACCTATGACATCAGGTTCCAAGTCCTCTTCAGTGATCTAAAAAGTGAAGTTCTGAAACGGAAAAACCATCTCCTACATCTTCTTTTACATACTCGGCCATCATCACATGTTCTTTTTCATACTAGGCAATCACCACATGTTCTTTTTCATACTAGGCCATCACCACATGTTCTTTTTCATACTAGGCCATCGCCACATGTTCTTTTTCATACTAGGCTATCATCACATGTTCTTTTTCATTCTAGACCATCACCACATGTTCCTTTTCGTACTCGGCCATCACCACATGTTCTTTTTCATACAAGGCCATCACCACATGTTCTTTTTCATACTAGCCTATCATCACATCATTTTTATAATAGGTCATCACCACATGTTCTTTTTCATACTAGGCCATCACCTCATGTTCTTTTTCACACTAGGCCATCACCTCATGTTCTTTTTCACACTAGGCCATCAGAACATGTTTCTTTTCATACTAGGCCATATCACATGTTCTTTGTCATACTAGGCCATCACCAAATGTTCTTTTTCATACTAGGCCATCACCACATGTTCTTTTTCGTACTCGGCCATCACCACATGTTCTTTTTCATACTCGGCCATCACCACATGTTGTTTTTGATACTCAGCCATCACCACATGTTCTTTTTCATACTCGGCCATTACCACATGTTCTTTTTCATACTAGGCTATCATCACATGTTCTTTTTCATACTAGGCTTTTTCATCACATGTTTTTTTTCATACTAGGCTATCACCACATGTTCCTTTTCATACTAGACCATCACCACATGTTCCTTTTCATACTAGACCATCACCACATGTTCTTCATCATACTCAGCCATCACCACATGTTCCTTTTCATACTAGGCCATCACCACATGTTCTTTTTCATACTCGGTCATCACCACATGTTCTTTTCTATACTTGGCCATCACCACATGTTCTTTTTCATACTAGGCCATCATCACATGTATTTTTGATGGATCTTGCTCCTGTATTTGAATTATTCCTACTGTAGAATTACTAAAGTTTGTCATGATGAATGTGTCATTTATTTGGACCCAGCATGAGTACATTTGAAAGCCTTTCTTTAAATAATCTTTATTAGAATCTGAAAAAAAAAAATCAAATATAATATTCTTCAAGACGTTGTTGAATATCAGTTCAAATCAGATTAAACAAATGAACAGAGGCAGAAGATTAGGCTTTTTAGCTAGATTTATGGAATTAAAAACAAAACACAGATGCTTCATTTGAGGGGCTTGGTCCTTCAGAATAACTTAAGAAATTCTCTTCTATTCTTTAATGATGGTTGAATTTTAATTGCTCACCGTCAGTGCTGTCCTGAACACGTTAGCTGATTAATTGAATAAAAGTGGGAAGGAATAAAATATATCGTGTTTTTTGTCATCAGTTTAAGATAATATGATCAAATAGTTTTAAGTCCCTGCTGACAGTAAGCGCTAATATCATCTGTTCGTGAAGTACAACACATTTTCCTAGTTCGAATCCTAAACAATCCTTACTTTTGCAATAATGGATGGGTGGTATATGCAAAATAAGAAAATAAAATAATAAAAAAATTATGTATTCTGTGGAAAAGCAAAGAAGAAAGCTTACCCTGTATGGCAAAATGAGCATGCTGAATGAAGAGAGAAAAAACATCGCCGCTCTGACTTCCCATTTTAAGAACACATGATCTCGAGTGACAAGAATGTGCAGGAGTAGGTTATGCAACTATTTATTTTTAAAAAGCATAAAAACTACCACTCAAGAGAGGAAAGGACGCTTTTTTCAGTGACGAGAGTACTTTTGTCAGGATAGTAGACACAGAAGACGGTAACCAATGATTAGTAATCAATTTTCAAACACTTCAATCAAGAGCTGTTTCAGCCACATATTCCTTAAAACATCCACATATTTGCACCATATTTTTGTGAATTAAAATGTATGGGAAAATAACATCCATATATATATATATATATATATATATATATATATATATATATATATATATATATATATATATATATATATATATATATATAAGTAAAAGTAATGTTGGTGTCCGTAGTCAAGGGTGACACGAAGGCTCACTTTTCAATAGCTACTACACAGAGGTGTTAGAAAGGGGCGTTAATCCTTTTCCTGGATTGCTCCACTTTACCCTTGATACATACTTTATAGCACTGATCGTTAAGAAAGGAGGAGTTAAGTACCACTTTTTGAGTCTTTGGTATGACTCGATCTGGGATAGTACCCTTGTCACCAGGGCCATTGGCGAACACTCGACTCATTAGGCCAAAGAGCCGGTTATAAAAAGCGTCAACATTTTAAAATACGTTAAAATACTTTAAATTCTTTAAAAAAGAGAGCCCTTCGTTTCGATCGGGTCACATCGGAGAAAAATAGTGGTGACGAGGAAATAAACATGAGGTCATGACCGTCGAAAAGTATGAGTGGTAGTGGGGAGGGGAAACAGCCGAAAAAATTTTGCCATAAATCAGAGGGATAGATAATTTTTTTTTTTTTTTTTTTTTTGGTGTATTAAGTTAGAATTGGTTGAATTAAGAACTGTTGTGTTGAATAAAAGGGATGTGTAAAATTTCTTTTGTATACCCAACGTTGGTGGGAATTTTGTGATGAGGAGGGACATTTATCAGTACTCGAGGCTACGGTATTTTCTCTGATGAGACGGTGTCGAAACGAAGGGTTTTCTTTTGTAGAATTTTAAAGTATTTTAAAATGTGCACGCTTTTTGAAGCCATTTTAAAATATTGCACGTAGCACATAATATATATATATATATATATATATATATATATATATATATATATATATATATATATATATATATATATAAAGTGTGATGGCAAAATTGATGCCATTTTAAATGATTTATTCGCGCTTCACTTCGTTCAGGTTCTGTCTATTTTGTAGATGACTAAACTCGGTTGGGCACTGTCTGTGAGAAAAAAAGGTATCATAATGCAATTTCATCATCATCATCATCATGTCGTGCCGCTAGCACGGATATTCCTGACCCTCACTCGCCACTTCTACCTATCGTTCATCACCTCTGGCAGGTCTTCAAGGCTACATTCCGTATCCTCACAGAGCTGCTGTATGTATGTTCGAGGTGGTCGTCCTGCTTTTGCTCGGCCATATGTGAGGGTCCATAGGAGTACATCACTTATGAGCTCTTGTTTAAATTGATAAATGCAGCCGTTATCCTTGCCTTCTTTTCATCTTTGGCGTTGCACGGAAATTTTGTTCGTCTCTCTATCAACCAAACAACACGCATGATAATATTTGTATTGCAATCTGGGGAGTTAAGTGTCTTTGGAAATGTTTGCTGGAGATTTTAAAGTTGTTTGGAGGCCCTGTTAAGCCAATAACGATCACTTGAATGAATTTAATCTATAGTATATTTCCATGTAATTGTGGTGAAGACATCAAATATGATAAGTTGTCTGAGTCATTTTCATTTTTGCGTAAATTGGACAAGAGATTACTCATCGCTCTCTCTCTCTCTCCTTCTCTTGCTCTCTCTCAACACACACACACACACACACACACACACACACACACACACACACACACACACACACATATATATATATATATGGGAATTTAATCTATTTATTTCTGTTGGTAGCGTTCTTTTTCAAATTTGTTTTATGTTATTAATGTTCAAAAATTTATTCAAATATGCATATCTATCTATCTATCTATCTATCTATCTATCTATGTCAGAATATTATTCAGTTCATAGCTACCCATTAAAACCAGACCATAACGTATCAATTTGATCCAACAGTCTTTTTATTGAACCGTCGATCTAAGTATATACAAATTATGAATCCAAGTTATTCTAAATAAGATTCTGTAATTTTTCCGCACCAATCTAACCAAATAAGGAGACAAAATTAACCCACCCCACAAACAGACAGAAATAAAACGGGTCTGTGTTATAGTTAGAAATAATTTTAGATTCAACAAATTTCCAGCGTTTTTTTTTTTAAATTTTATACAGAGACTAACATCATAGAATCTTTAAAACTAAAGTTGTGTTTTATTCCTGAATAAATTCCTGACCCAACCGTTATTTGTGTTACGTTTTGTAAAACCTCTAATGTGTTAATGAATTCGTTTTTAGTGCTCTTGGTAGATTCGAATAACAATCTTGTAACAATTAAGACATGGGATTTTGTTAACTTCTGTCTGGATTCGTTGTGGCTATTGTTATTTTCATAATTAATTAAATTCTTCGTTGTCTTTGAAGTGTTAGAGATTGTTTTATTTCCAAGATTATTCAAATTTTTTCGACGATGTTTGAAGTTTAATTGTTGAGTAAAATAATATATCTATGTATTCGAAAAAGTATTGTTTTGAATTTGTAGAGAACATTAGTGTTTAGGAATTTTGATAGCTTTTACTTTGGCATGTTCTTTAAAGGATTTAGGATTCTATAGTAGCGCGTTTAAATTTTCTATACACGCTAACACATCCTTTAAAAATTTGGGGGTTAAAATCCTAAATGAAAACCTATGATGAGTCACCTATTATACTATGTCATCAGTAAAAATGTTCATGGTCATTTTTAATCGTGAAACTTTAAATTATGTTATTTATTTGTAAAATTTCTAAAGAAGGTAAAACGGATAGATATTTTACGGAATGTGTATAATGAGTAGATATGAACTGCAAAAAATGAATACAAACACATTTATACGCAGACATCTACCTATGTACACGTTACCCCCTCATACATATATATATCGACGTGATATGGATCTTTTTAAAAATAAATTTTCAAACACTAATTTCATTACAAAAATTTGGAATAGAGACGTTACAAACGGAAATAGAATTTAAAAAATTTTCTCACCTTTTTCATTTCATTTAATACCTCATACGTCCTGATAAAGGTTTAAAAACCAAAAAGTTCAACGCTGGCAAATAATTCAATAAATAACATCATCCTCTGTAGACCTTCTGATTTTTTGGTTTTGTATATTTTCACACACACACACACACACACACACACACACACACACACACACACACACACACACACGCACGTGTGTGTATATATATGTGTGTGCACTCACGCGCCCGCACATGTCTGTATATGTGATATAATTTTGTAGTGATATAAAAATAATAAAACAAAAGATAGAATAATTTTGAAATATAGAATAATTAAAAAGATTTAAATAATAAAAATAAAAAGAAAGAATATGAAGTTACATTTTTCTCATCATTCAAAGAATTTTGGAACCCGATGTTCCAAATTTCTTTTCCTAATACAGTGTATAAAACAAAAATACTTATGTTTTATACAGTGTATCATGAAAAGTTTTCTATAATACAATGTTTTGTGCGGAAAGAATTTTTAAAACAGGGATTGCATGTTGTGGAATTCTTAATTGGTTGGATTTAAACCTCTGCATTCTCAACATAATGCATCCGGATTTTGATGGATACATCTGCAAAGGATGTGTCATTCAAAGTTTTGTGTCATTCACTGGAGATGTACTGGTGCTCCATCTTGAATACCGTTGTTTTGTCAGGTCTTAATGTTACTGGCAGCTGAACAATTAAGATAATTGTATCACTAATGGTCTCGAAATTTTAAATGATGCATTCATGGCCTTCATTTTTATGGACTTAAGCCACAATATCTAAACAGATTTTAAAGAGTGGTTATAGTTTACATTTAAACAGAAACTCTGTTTAACTGAAAGTTTCATTAATTTTTAGCAGTCAATTTTTCAGCGTCAAACGGTGATTATTACGAGTATTTTCGTCTATTGAATGAAAAATAAAACTGCTGCGTGAATAGAAAGTGTGGGCTTGTGTCTTTATTGTAAGAATTGTTTTTCTTTTACCAATACGTAAAAATAAAAGAAGATACACCCTAAATCCATTTTGTCCATAAATTAATACGTATTGAGACCACAGTTTCATAAAAGCTAATTTGGTGAAGCACAAATTCTCTCCGGTAAACTATAGAACAATCTTATATTTATTGTTGGAATGAATATAATGAACAATTATAGTGTAGATATTATTCATAAAAAATCTTACAGCAATAGAAATATTAAATCATTAATATAACCCTCCTTGTTTTCTGGAACATCAACCCACCTGCAAACAAGTTTATAGATGCTATACTTGTAAAATCCATTAAGTTTTAATAAAAAAAAAATGGGACCAACATGAGTCCGACTTCTATTAATGTTAACCAAAGACCAGCCAAATGATTCTGTAATTCATCACATAAATGGTAATTAGAAGGAAAAATATCAGGAGAATATGGAGGATGAAGAAAATTTTCCAAACTAAGCTCCTTTGAGAGATTTAGTCAATGTGTAAGGACATGCATGAACGTGATGAAGAATGACTCCAGTTCTTTTGACAAACTACGGATGTATTTGTCCAAATCTATTTTCAGACGACGAAATTGTTGCAGTAGTTATTTGAGGTGATCATTTGATCATTGTCTCACTGTTCTTAAAGAACAATTCCTTGATTATTACATGATCTTATGTGGATAAAATCCATCTCTCGTTGGCTGAAGAGGTTTGTTTCCTGAGCTATCAACCGATTATGGCGTTAAACATTAAAATAAAAAAATATATTTCTCATCACCAATAACAATCCTTTAAAAAACCTAACGTTGTCCTGCAAGCAATAACTCAAACCAATCGATTACAAAATAAGTTGGGTGGTCTTAGAATGATATTAACAGAAGAAGTTGAACACGAGTTGATCTCAAATTTGGCATCAAAAACTAAAGCATTTTACGAGCCTGTCTTCTACAAGCATGTTAACAGATGTAATGCTATTTTAGGAAGCAATGGAACTTATGTTAATGATCAAATATTTCTAAATGCTTTTTTCATCATAATATATACTCTAAAATGGAACGTTACATTTATTCAAACTTGATACTGGACTGAAAAAAAGTTCACAAAATCATACTATGTTTGAGACTTAATTTCACACCAAACCATTTACGTAATGCCCAGAGTTTCAGTTGGTGAATTCTCCGAAGAGGATTGAGCGCTTTCTCTTCAGCTTGCTGTTAGTGAAGCTCACTAACAACTATGCTATGCTGGAGACCAGATTTCTCAAAAACCGAGCATTGTTCAACGCAAGATCTTACGAGTTATGTGCTTCTTAAATGGTCAAACTCTCTATCAAATGTGACAGCAATTAACCATGCTTATATTTATGCTGCATTGTACCTTCAATTTTATGAAAAAAACAATATAAATTGATACAAATCCTCATTAGTCGGATGTTCCGTAGAGTATTGAGCAAATCTAGCAGTCAATGAATCTTGCTAGTAATCAATCATCACTATTGCATTATATACGAGGATCATTAAATAAGTTTCCGGACTTTTTTCGATGGGCACATTTATTGATAGTACACCCATGAAACTCTAGTCCCCTTTGAAGTAATCTCCTCCGGCTGCAATGCAGTTGTTGTACCGTTCCAACACCCTCTGGAAGGCCCCATGAAAGTCCTCTTGCATGAGCGTGTCAATGACCTTCGTTACAACCCCTTTCATCTCCTTAATTGTCTCATAACGACAGCCTCTGAGCTTAGGGAATAACAACTAAAAGTCACAGGGAGCAAGGTCTGGACGATAGAGAGGGTGAGGAATTGTCTTGATGCCCATCTTGGTCAAATAGTCTGTGACAAGGAGGGGGTTGTGGACTGGTGCATTGTCCTGCTAGAAATGCCACTGACCCGATTTGAAGTGCTGGCCTCTTCTACGGAATCTCCTCCTGAACTCCCTTAAAACCTCCACATAGTAACCCTAACCGTAACCCGAACACTTTGGCCAATCAACTCTGGTGTATTGACTTCCTTACTCCTCCCACATCTCTCAACATCTCTCACAGACTCCTTGCCTTCCTTGAATCTCTTATGCCACTCAATCAGGCCTTAGTAGTGTGTATTCCAATTGCTGCTGTAGCTGTTTATTTAAAGCTGAAATCATAAAAATTGGTCAGTCATCTCATAAGATGTATAGCAATAATATACTGAATTCTCAAGAATCTATGCCAGTTGTAAATGCCTGTACAAAAAAGTGTGTAAACCTATTGAAGGCACCACACACACACACACACACACACACACATATATATGTATATATATATCGATTTGTCTATCTGTCTGTCTATTTCTTTTTCTCTTTCTCCCTCTCTCCCTCCCTCTCTTTATATATATATTTTTATATATCTATATATATATAATTTTGAATAATAAATAATTACCTTTTTTAAGTGAAATATAATTTCTTCATGAATAATGTAATAATGAATTAATTTCAATAAAAAGAACATTGGCCACTATTTTGAGTCACCTCTTGTCATTTAATAGTTTGTTGATTCATATTCAAAAGAATTCAGCTGATTTTGTGCTTAACAATATTCCTGCGAAAGTTTCCACCTGATCTTCTTGAGAAAATCTTTTACCATTCAGGGCATTTTGTAGAGAACGAAAAAGAACGATATCACTTAGTGCAAGGCCTGGTGAATATGGTGCATGGGGTCGAACAAACCAGACTAAATCTAATATTTTAGTGCGTAATTATTGCTGAATGTAGTGTTGCGTTATCAGGGACAATACATTCATTCGAACTTGATATTGGACTATATAACACTGGACCTCGTTGTCCAGTTTAAACTATAATCAGGCATCTGTTCCTTGGCCCATGTTTGGGTCCATGTCTAGCTAGGCTTATCAGGCCCACAGTACACTAAGTGGGCCGATGACCAGCATAGATAAGCAGGGCTGGAGCCTCGGCTCAGGTCCGAACTTCCCCTCTCCTAATCCCCACTATAATCCGACCTTCGGGTCATTGACCATGTGTCAAGTCCTGGTCTGGTGGGAGGCAGAGACAAATACAGCCTTGTGTTATCATGTGTGCAGGACGTTTCTTGGAAAATTTTCATACTCACGTTTTAGCTGTTTAGAGTATTAGCCATCATTGAGTATCTGATCGTGAATTGAAAATTCAAAATGAATAATACCGCACTGATACCAACATGCTGACAGCATAACGTTTTTCAATGAAGCTCCGCTTTCGGGTAGGCTGTGGAGATTCAATCTTGTCGATCTACTTCCTTTTGCGTCGGACATTTTGATAAAAGACCATTTCTCCTCACCTGTAATGATATTCTTGAAAAACGGAACATTTTCATGATCTGAAAGAAAAATTTTCGCGATAGATATGCAATCTTTCTTATTCTTCTCACAAAAAGCATGAGGTAAAAAAAGTCCTGCGTGCTCAATTTTCCTATCTTTTTTATCTTTTAATGATGTATCGCCTGAACAAAACTTTTGAAAACCAGTTTAAGACTTGGTGGTCAGTAATGACAATTTGGTCATAAACATTAGAAAGTTTCTTCATTGATTCCGTAGAGTGTTTATCATTATTAATCTCAAACAACATTACATATTGAATTTGCACTTTCAGTTTCACCATTTGAAGAGCAAGAAATAATAGCTTGAATTATGATGCGCATTCTTTCACAACTGAAATAAAAATGACCGATTAAGGCATTCTTTAATCAGATGATTTCCAGTTGCTTTAAAAAATTGCAAGTTTGAAATAAGTATTAGTTGTCTAAATTTCTGAGACGAAGTTTGTTGATTTTTATCGTGGTTTCAATAAAGGACGTAGTTCGAAGTTCCGTGAAGGTTCCCGAGTTCGACAAACACCTGAAGAAGGCCGGAGGACATATCGGCCGAAACGTTGTGGAAATAACAATAAAGATGAAGACAATAGTCCGAAAAACCTTAATGATTGAAATAAGTAGTTACAAGTTGTTTTCAAAAATGCCATTTTTAATTCAACCCAATATCTATCTATCTATCTATCTTGAACAGATCCTGGATCCGACACTCCACAAAACACCAGTTTACTTGACCTTCCATCTCACAAAATATCCAAGTAGGATGAACAAGACATGTAGGGCATAGATGAAGAAGTAAGAACGACATTGTGAGCGACGGTTTTCATGAACTCCTACACAGGGATGTACCAGTGTTGGCTGACAAGCAAATACTTATATACATTAACTCTGTGTAGACTGTAGATGCAGTCTTGAAGACTTATCTAAAGCGTCGGATGATAGGGACGGAGAGTGTGAAAGAGTCAGAGAACTCCGTGCTCAGCAAGACAACGTAGATGATCATAATTTTTATAATTTGGCAAAAAGCCTTAGTAGTTGGATTCTCCATCGTGAATCGAACCTTTATCAAACCTGTCTACATATGAAGCTTGCTAACAACGATGCCAGATTCAATATTTTATTCTTGCGTTCATTCATTCAAATGCGCTCGTTTTCCTTCCGTCTTGCATTTTTCGCTTTTTCTTTAGTTCAATAATTTGCAATTTTCTTTTCAAATTGATATCTCTTTTTTTCTTTTTCTTTTTCTTTTTTCTTCACTGTTAGTCTCTAAATTGATCGACATTTTCCCAACGGATTCTTCTTTCTGTTCGTTCTCCCGGATATTTTTGACCTTTGAGTTACCAAAGCCGCCTAATAATTCCGACCATTCCTATTCGATTATGATGTTTATCAGATAATTCTATTAATGTTCTTCTGACTTGTACGTCTTTAACGCTAGAAATAAAGCTACTTTACAGGCAAAAGTTGACTATTTAAATGTTTATAGATCCTAACATACCAAACAGAATCAAGTAAAATTTGCAGGAAATAAAATGGCCTATTTCACTTCGAATTAATGCTTATTGGTCCTTAGGCAGTAATAATCTGCTGGTTTGATTGGCACAAGTGTAGCAATGCGAATATGCAATAAAACAGTAATTCAATTACGTCCTTTCTAATGTTAACGTAGTCTGGAACAAGGTGGAAATTATAGTGGTACTCAATGAGGATCTACCTTATTAGAATTTCAAAAGACTGATTTACATGTCGAAATATTTTAATGAAAATTCATCTGCATTCCAAGGTACTGAAACATACCTAAACCATTTCAGATGAACTAACCACATCTAGTCGGGTTGTTTATTTTTAAAGATTTTATTTATCGGCATATCAACTCTTTATGGGTTATTTTATGCCGAGATTTGATTCTTTTCTAAATGTTTGATCGTGATGATAAATATTTATAGTTTTGTTTTCGTTTATTTATTCAATGGGATATCAACCCATCATGTGTAGTTTAATACTGAAATTTGATTAATTTCTAAATGCTTAATTGTAATAACTATATTTTCAATGTTACAATATTTTTCTTATGGCATTTTTAGTGCTTTATTAAATTGCATGCTTTCTTTTGTATGGTTTCAAGTATTTCAATCCAATTAATGTACAATTATATTGTTTAAAGTGTCAATTTTTATTTAATACAATCTCTTTGGGATTTGGCATGGAAAAACGTGTCCATCTAATAATGAGAAAACCAAAAGACATTTGATAGAAAGATTAGGTATACCAAATCAACACAAATCAGAACGTTCGGAGAAAAGGAAAATTACTTGTACTCGTGTATATTGGAGGCGGACATCATCAAATAAGCGGAGATAAAAGAAAAAAAAAATATCTTGGAGAATGAGAAAACAACTTGAAAACAAACTTTCTAGCGAAAATCATATCAAAAGGATAAAAACCAATCATATCAAAGTGAGAATAGATAAGACAAAATAACAAATGTAGATTATGTAGTGATAAGGAGGAAACAATCAATCTCATAATAAACGAATGCAGCAAATTAGCACAGAAAGAGTATAAGACTAAACACGACTGGGTGGGTAAGGTGATCCACTTGGAGTTGTGCCAGACATTTGTGTTCGACCATACGAACAAATGGTTTATGCACATAGCAGCATCTGTCATGGCGAATGAGACATAAACTCCTATGAAATTTTGACATAAAAACGGATCACCTAGTCTCGGTCAGACCTTATAATATTCAAGAAAAAAAGAGAACTAGTAAAATTGTTAACTTTGCTCTCTCCGTTGACCTCAGAATTAAGTTGAAAGAAAATAAAAAGAAGGATAAGATCCTCGACCTTGTTAGGAAATTGAAAAAACTGTGGAACATGAAAGTGACGATTATAACAATTGCGATTGGCGCTTTTGGTACAGTCACCAAAGGATTATAAAAGGGGCTGGAGGACTTGGACATAAGGAGACGAGTGGAGACCACCCAAACAATTACATTATGGAGAACAACCAGAATACGGAGAAGAGTCCTAGAGACTTGAGGGGACTTGTTGTCTTTCAATCTCCAGTGAAAGACAATTAGCTAGTGCTGACGTGAAAAACTCTAATGATAATAATAATAATCCTTAGTAAACAATTATAATATCAAGTATCTATTCTTAATAAAAATAATTTGCATATATCTAAATGGTTTCAAATATTCGTGTGTAATAATATAATTTTATGTAATAACACTCATTTGTTTTTCTCATGTTTATATGGTTTCATGTATTCCTATTCAATACTAATAATTTTAACCAGATCTAGTTGGTCCATAGACAGGATCTTGACAGGTACTGCAACTCCAAGTAAGAGTGGGTCAGAGCCATTTATGAGTGCTCCACACTCCAATAGCTCCAGAAATAGAGTCTCACAACCAAATGCAGTTTAATGACGTACCAAGGTCATCTTTTTGCGGGACTTTTATTCCTCAGTAGAGAATATAGTCAGTGCACTTTAAGCACCACCGACAGAGTGAACCTTTCAGGATATAATCTAATTATACAAATTTGTCATTGAGGAATATGCGCTGTTGAATTCACACCAGAAATGTATTAGCATCTATATAGCAGAGGGTTGTTTCGAATTTAGTGAGTTAAGATTTGCTTTTTTTATTGACACAAGATTGAATACTTGTGATCCCGTTAATCAACTCCCGATAACGTTCTGTTTTTTTTTTGTTTTTTTTGGGGGGGGGTTCAAAAAAAGATGTGTGCTGATTTTGGTCAAATTTGCTGAAGCCATGGTTCAGGTCCATAATGACGAAGAACCTAATGGAATCCCGAATAGAGTCGCATGGCTAGCTTTATTGATGATTTGTTACCCAGACCAATGATGAGGCAGCCTGTATGACACTTATCAATCCTATTTAATCAGACCCGACTATCACCGTATGGACTCACAAGAATGAGTTGGACTTAAAAATTGCTTTGGTAATATTTCCTTGTGTCTAACCGCGACTGATCTACTACTTGGAACTGACACGAACTGAACTGCTAAGGTCCCCCCAAAATCATTAAACATATATATATATATATATATATATATATATATATATATATATATATATATCAAACCCCTCTACCAAGGCAGAGTGTGACACAAAGTTAATTTTTAAGTAAAGTTTAACAGTTTTCAATTTAGTGCTTTACTTTTCTTTAACCAGTCACCCCGCCAAGGTAAAAGAATCCAGTCATCCTTCTATTTATCCAGAGTTTAAGGTCATACTTAGGAAATTAGTTTTTGGATGGGTCTTATCTCTCTTCAGGGGATATGATCGGGATATTCTAATTCCCTAGTAAAATATGGAACTGTTTTATTTGACCATATACATGGAACCCTAACAGGTCCTAAAACTCCGGGTCTGGGTGAAACTTGGAGTAATAGCAACGAAGAGATACTCCACTTACCCCAAACCTCCATGACTGGAACTGCACCATCAGGCGGTCCATTGTCATATCCAGGATACTCGTTGGTGAGGGGGTCTTACTTTTCTTCAGTGATGCCGTCGGCGTATTCGATAACCCCAGCTGATTGGGCTGCTTAATTTTGAGTCAAATTGTTGAAATAATTCCAATTTGTAAAGTTTCAATAAGGTTTTTGATGATTCATCAGGGAGATATCTTTATATTTGCCATAAGATAGTAGTTGGATTGCAACAGCGGTCACGTTCTATCAAACGTGACCGCAGTTGCACTCCAACTGTCAAATATATTAACATATATGGAAAAATGTTCCATCATTTCTAGCCTGAAAAAATTAGAATATTTTAAAAATAATATCTATTTGTTAACATTGGCTTCGTGCCAAAGTGATCTAAATATAGTTAATAGATATTATTATCAGACACTTGTGATAATTTTTTGCAAGTCTAAAGTGCACGATACTCAACAAAGATCGGCCTCCCTAAAGATGTAAGATTTCTTTTTTCGTTTAATTATAGGAAAGACGTATCAAATCTAAATTCCCAAGATTCTTCAGTGTTTTTCAAAGATGATAGATAGTTTACCAAATTTAGCATAGTTCGACATGAACTCAAAAGTTTGAGGCGCTCTTGGGTGAGATATGATTTTCCAATTATAACTTTGCAAGATTATTTAGAATTTTGTAAAATACAGGGTAGTTAACAATTTTTTAGAATGATCTGACCAAAATCTAGAACCACGAATAATATAGAAAAGTGAAAGGGAAACATTTTAGGATATGTAATCTTTTAGTCTCAAACGAAGCAAAACTGTGAAGACGAGTCTTAGAAAATGTAGATATTTCAAGTTTTTTGCTCCTGCGTTGAAAAGATCTGGTGGAATCTGACCTACTGACTTTGGCCGACTGAGTCTTGAACCTTAGTGACTTACTTGGGTGTTTGGATTTATATCGGAGGCCAAAATGGCGAGGAACTAGTTGCCCTACGATCTTAAGAATTGCCACGAGCTTGGAAGGTCTTAATAATATTGAAAATATGCCTTCAGTTTCGAAATGTGTTGAAATTAAACTGCCTTCTATATCTTGATTGAACAATCTTAAAAGATTCGTAATATGCCTTCATACAAAAGACCTTTTGTTCGATTTTCCAAGGCATGGTTTTACTATATCTGGTCAAATATATAAAAATGTCAACTATTATCCGGCAGTAATTTAAAAAAAAGAAAGAAAATAAAATCAACAGCAAAGATCTACGAAGCAGCTACTTTGTTTCAACAGTTATGAAAGGCTGTATAAACTGAACCGATAGAAATTTTACAATTTCATTGGTACATACTTATAATATAATCTATCACAGCCAACGAGTAAATACGACCCTGCATGTTAAATTAACAGGTTGATTTATGAAAGGCTGTAGTAATGAAAACAAAAACATAATTCAGTCATGGTTGCTTATGAAATTAACCTTAAAAGAGAATTAACTTTAAAAATTAAACAGAAAAAAATAATATAATCATATTTACTAATTGGCCGTGAATCTATCTATCTATCTATCTATCTATCTATCTATCAGTCTAAAATATTAATATATATATACATTCTATCTTTCTGTGTAACTAGCTTACATATAATTTTCAATATGTCATACAGATACTGAAAATGAACCGGTGCTCTATTTGTACGTAATTCCATCACTATTTGCGGAAATAATGCTTATATATATATATATATATATATATATATATATATATATATATATATATATATCCGTGCTGATAGCACGACACGATGATTATATATATATATATATATAAATCATCAAGTCGCAGTGATAGCACAGAGTTCCTTGACTCTTTCGCAATGCATCCATATTATGTATCACTCCTACCTGGTCTTCTAGACTGTATCCCGTGTCCACACATAGCTAAAGTAAGTCTTTGTGTAGCAGTCCATTAGAGAATGTCACTTTTAAGTTCGTTTTAACTTCCCGATCAGTGCTTCGCATGTATTATTCGTCATAATTTGTGCGTTTGTGAGATGGAAAGTAAGTGGCTTTACAGTTGCTGCTTTATCGAGTGTTACTTCCAGGATTTTTTAAAGAGGAAAGTAGTATTATTGTGTAGTTCCCACTTAGCTTTTTTTCCATTGTTTTCGTCAGAATCCTAGTGTGGAATCTAAAGAGTAGTATTGACGCTGCCGGAGCTTGGAATAAATCCCTTTTTTTTATTTCATCTTGGAGATCTGATTTCCGTATGGTCGATATCCTTCAATAGCAGTCAAACACCTTTGCAAGGCGTCTGTTGACATCACTTTTAGTAGAGGAGATATTGCTGCCGCTGTATGTGAACTAGTCTATTAATTTCAGAGGTTTGCCACTTAAATTGCAGACGGCTTTTTCTTGTTTCAAACACATGGGAACTTTTATTTGCGTTTACGTAGGGGCCAATGTCTTCTCCAGCTTGCTTCATTCAATGCAGTAGGGATTTGACTTAGGGTGTTTCATTTGCGAGAAGCGGTAGATCATCTGCGTAGTCTGCGTCATAATTTCATCGAGCTTGAGGATTTTTCTGTGAATCTAAGAGACCAATCGTGGTTCGAAGTACATCATCTTGACATATTTTTTACCATAAATGTCGCTAATGTATCTCCTTGCAAGATTCTTCCGACAATGTTGAAGAAGATGGTGTTTCCGTCAGATGGAGGATCCATTGCTTTCATGTTTTTATAAAACATCTTTAAAGCTGTTTCTTTCCAGTGAACATATGTTATTAGTATTCGCTCCGTCTTTTCTCTGTGTATAGGATCTACGAACACAAAATTTTTGCATGTAATCTTTCGATGATTAGACGAATTGTCAAAATCTGTGAAGTTGTGAATCAATTTCTCCGAAAACCGTTCTTATTTTTTCGATTTAAGGTTTGATACGACTGAGGAACTAATTATTTTCAACCTTAGCTGCAGTAGCAGTTATAGTTATGTCTCTGTATTTTTTTGCTATTCCGAGATCACCTTTCCTGGGGAAGAAAAGGTTGTAAGCTTTTGTCGATTTCTCTCGTTGTTTATTTATTCACAGCGTTGCCTAATCTACCAAGTAACTAGTCAAATTTTATTTTTGTCAATGCTTCAGGACGTATTTCATCAAGGCCAGCAGATTTTCTGCTTGTAACTTTTTCTGTATTGCATCAAGTCCTTCTTCCATAAACTACCAACGTTTGAAGTCTTGTTGCCTATTCATAATTTTTATGTTGGTTCATTAGGGATTTTAGGAGGTTTTCCAGGAGATTCGTGAAGAAATTTTTCTTCTTCGGAAGTTTTTTTTTCTTGGGTGACAGCTTTTAATTATGCTCTCAAGGTGCTTTCTTTCCACTTCTTGCTTTTATTGTCTACCATGCTAATCCTGTCCTCGTGGTGTAATGGTTAAAGCGATGAACTGCGGAATCGTAGGACGCGAGTTCGTACTCCAGTCGCGCTATTACGTTCACTTTCGGGCAAATACCCTTGGGAAAGGTATGAACCCCCTTATTCTCCCTCCAGCTATGGGTAAATAGTTGGACGGACTAGGTTCTTCAGCCTTGGTGAGGCAACTAGTCTAGGAGAAGGAAAACTCTGAATTCAAACCTGTTAAACTCCGCTTAAAAACTGACCTTGTGTCATATCCTGCCCGAGCGGAGGGGTTGGTAAATAGTACCATGCTAATCATGCTTTTCTACCTTCTATCGAATTTTGGATTTTATTGATTTTGCCTTGAATTTATTCTAATTGTTCTTTTTGGCTTTGTGTTAGTTTGTTCTTTCCGGGCTTTTCTTAAGTTAGTTTGGAATCTTATTAATCAAGGATGCTATTTTCATTTTATCTTATGTTTTCCTAACTGCTATTGAATCTCTTTAAAAATGGCCTTTGGTTTGGTTAGTATACATTCCTACCCTAAAGTCCAACCCCTTCTCAACGTGGCAGGGCGGTGGCAACGGGTAGTGCCAGAGCTATGTCGTCGGGAACTTCGGTTCCTGGTAGGGCCACCCAAGGCGGATTGGTCTGGTGCCCTGCGGTTTTAGGGCCGCAAACTGGCTAAAGGGGCTCAGGTGAAAATCCACGAAGTGTCTGTTCCGGCAATCGGCGGCCCCGGGTCGCTCTGTCTATGTATCAGTGGATAATCTGCGGCAAACAGGGTGTTTTTCCGGGTAGGACTTGGGACCCTTCCCTCAATCAAATCCCAAAGTATCTTCTTCAATGAGCAACCTTGCTCAGGAGGAAGCCCGTTCGACCCGACCAGGGTGAAAGCCGATACAAGCACAAGAAAGTAAGTGTACATTCGCCTAACGTTTCTATATGAGTAGCAAGGAAGTTTTCATATATATCATTCGGAGTATGTTTTTTAGATGTCTTATGAAGAGTATCAAGCTTGTTTCTTACAATTACCGTATATTGATTTCTAATATCTCTACTGGTTAGTGAAGACCACTCAATTATGAAGCTTTAAATGTTTGTGTCATTTTTCTGCAGTGACTCCGTCGAATTATTGCTGACACGATTCTGTTGTCGGAAGATACGCCTTCAAAAGAGGAGTATGCTTAATATCTCAAAGTGCTATTTATCCACTTATTGTTTATGAATATATAATGTAGCTGTCTTTTGAGTTATTAGGAGAGGTGTCGGTCTATAGTTTTCCCTCGCTTTTTTGTAATTTAGTGTTTAGGCATGCTTTCTTGTTCTCAATTGAAAAATCAGTTAGATATTTACAATTTCTATTTGACGAGTTGTAAAATTCATTATTTCTGTCTTTGCCTATTTGAGCATTCTTGTCTCCAACGTTCTGTTTAGGTGAGTGTTGGACAAAGAAAGATAGCTAGTTATAGAAAGTGGTGGTGACCGTTTTCATCACAGGCGCTATGGGGACCGGAGCAGAAGACGATTATTGAACTGATGATGCCATCAAATGTTGCACACATCATTCTCAGTTAGAATATCTCCATGCTATTTAGTAATTTTAAAGCACGAAGACTGATGACTAAAGTTGCTGAGTTATAGTTAATAAAGTCCTAACGTTAAATCTCGTTAAATATTGACAGTATTTTTGCATATAAGTAAGTTTGCTTTAGCCTGTGTAGCTTGTTTTTCAAACCATCGACCCAGAACTTCAGGTTCAGCATAACATGTCCCTTGTTTACTCACGTAAAGGGCGATGCAGTTTGGATTTACAGTTTGAGCTTGAGTCATGTTAACCTTTAAGGGCTGTTTTTTCTCATCATTAGAAACCACCCTTATAGATCAGTAGTTGTAGTTTTATGATTGAACTTTTTGATCCTGGCTGTTGACCGATGAGGTTCCTCTTCCCTGGATCAGATGAAGTGCGCCGTTGATCCGTTTCAGGATTCCACCGCGTAACTTCACATCTACCATGCTGCATCCCATGCTTTCCATTGCTTTACGCTTGCGTGACTTGTATGATAATCTCTACTCTTAGAGACTGTTAACACGCGAGAAGCCGGGACAGGATAACTACTGCGGTGCTTTATTGTCTCATGTTTATACAAATAGGGCGTTACGCTTGAAAGATTTTGATAATGTGAGTTTTCCTTCTTAAAAAATTAAGCTTTATTCTTACGCTTTGAATGTTTGGAAGTTTTAACTTAATGTAAATCTAACAATCTTTTTGAAAGTAATTTTTTTGATTGATATTAGTATTTTTGGTGAGTAATTGACTATTTTTGGACCCTTTTGCTTCGTCATTTTTCTGATAGGTGATGACATTTAATAATTTACAAAGGGAAATTTAGTATAATAAACTTTGTCTCTTTTTAAACTATAAGCAAATAGCAAATTGCAAGATTTGGATCAATCTGGGGAGACTACTGCTCGCGCCTATATGTATATATATATAATTATAGAGTGATTTGGTTTCTTTTTTTAACAGTACATCAATCTTTGTGAGTTATTTTATGCCAAAACCATCCTTACAGAAGGAATATTTTGCCAATGGTCCGGGAGACCAGCATTCAATCTCAGGTCGAGTCATACAAAAGACTCAAAAAATGGTACTTGATAAAACTTCACTTAACACTAAGCATTATAAGGTACGTATTAAGGGTAGAGTGGTAGCATCTCCCCCAATACACCTTGGTGTAATACGTAATGAAAAAGCAGCTTTAGAGTCACTCTCTTCTACGGTTGCCAACTTTATAGTTTAAATAGTAGTTGTCACAGTCTAGCACGTTAAAAACCATGCTACGCTGACCCCTCATGGTCGTTTGAGGAGTGATGTTTTAAACCTTCTTAAACATTCGCTAAAACTCTCATCTTGGGGGAAAATATTTTTCCCTAATGCATGTGCGATACCGAACATTCTATATTTTTATGTAAACTACGATACCGTGTTAGGTTTTTATAGCGTGTTTTATTACTAGTGTTTTATTATTAGTGTTTTATAACGTGTTTTATTACTAGTGTTTTATTGTTAGTGTTTTATTACGTGTTTTATTACTAGTGTTTTATTTTCAGTGTTTTATTACATGTTTTATTACTAGTGTGTTATTGTTGATGTTTTACAACGTGTTTTATTACTAGTGTTTTATTGTTAGTGTTTTATTACTAGTGTTTTATTATTAGTCTTTTATAACGTGTTTTATAACAAGTGTTTTATTGTTACTGTTTTATTACGTGTTTTATTACTAGTGTTTTATTTTTAGTGTTTTATTACATGTTTTATTACTAGTGTGTTATTGTTAATGTTTTATAACGTGTCTTATTAGTAGTGTTTTATTGTTAGTGTTTTATTACTAGTGTTTTATTATTAGTGTTTTATAACGTTTTTTATTACAAGTGTTTTATTGTTACTGTTTTATTATGTGTTTTATTATTAATGTTATATTTTTAGTGTTTTATTACATGTTTTATTACTAGTGTATTATTGTTAATGTTTTACAACGTGTTTTATTACAAGTGTTTTATTGTTAGAGTTTCACTACATGTTTTATTGCTGCTGTATTGTTGTTCGTGTTTTATTATTTATGTTTTACAACGTATTTTATTAGTAGTGTTTCATTTTTAGTTTTTTACAACGTGTTTTATTAATAATGCATTATTGTTAGTGTTTTACTTCGCGTTTTATTACTAGCGTTTCTTTGTCAGTGTTTTATTACGTGTTTTATTACTAGTGTTTTATTGTTAGTGTTTTATTACATGTTTTATTACTATTGTTTTATTTTTAGTGTTTTACTACGGGTTTTATTGTTGGTGTTTTATTGTTAGTGTTTCACTACGTGTTTTATTGAAAGTGTTTTATTGTTATTGTTTTATTGTTAATGTTTTTCTACGTGTTTTATTACAAGTGGTTTATTGTTTCAGCACGAACATACTTTCAGCAACTATGTGAGGATACAGGATGTTGTCCAGAAAACCTGCCTGAGGCAATGAACGATAGGGAAAAGTGGCGAGAGAGGGTCAGGGATATCTGTGCTACCAGCACGACATGATGATGATGATGATGATGATGATGATGATGATGATGATTACTAATGTCTTCATTTTTGATTAGGGGAAAAGTATTTTATCGTGAGGGGATGATTGAAAGTTACATTTAAGAAATTATAAAGTATATTCAGTTGGAAAATACACAATTCTATATATAAAAAAATTTAAATTTTACTTAAAAAATCATTGGTTAATTAAATATTGTTTCTTTAATTAAATATTTTTTCTTTCTTCACAGCATTGGCTTACTAACAGAAAAATTTGCTTGAAATAAAACCTAACAAAAAGCAGAATAATGATATAAAATATATAAAATGCACTATTAAAGAAAGCAGAAGAAAATCTCATCCATTTGCAATTCTGGATAACGATATTTTTTGTAAAAGTAATATATTACTTTATTTGCTTGATTTACACAACACTCACGGTGACAATAACAATATGAAAATCTCCTTCAAAATTTATTTTCCAGAAAATCTTGAAACTGAAATTTATACAATCACAGGCAAACAATAAGGCATTACCTAATTTAGAGGATGTTTAACCAGTTTAAGAATTAATCTTGGGATTAATCCTGTTCATGACAGAAGGGTTAATTAAGTAAGAACATAGCTAATGTAAATTAAACCTGGCTCCAAGAAAATAACTGTCTTTTGAAATGAGAAGGAACGTAAAACTCATTCAAGAAGGCAATCCACAGTGAAGAGAGGCCAAAGACATGAGTTGATCCCAATTCGACGTGTCTACAATTTGGTGCAAATATAAAAATAAGGAAAAAATCCTTGTAGACCACGAAAAACAAGCATCAGGATAAAAAAATGTCTAATCGCTCTGCCTTGAAAATAGAGTATATACAACAAAATATACGAAAAAAAATTGGTGACACAGAAATCAATGTTGATGACAGAACTGTAAGAATTCGGTTGAATGAAAGTTGATTTACATCCAAAAAATCCAAAAAAATCCATCATTAACCCACAAACAAATAAAAATGAAGTCAAACTGGAATAAAAAGAAAAAACTTGGACGTGTGGTCAAATCGAGGAAAGTAATATTTAGTGATGAATAATTTGAATTGGGACTTTTGTCTGGTGCCGTTCACTTGAAACATATAGGTAACTCCGTGAAAAAACAATATCCAAAATCCTTCATGATAAGGATTTCATGTTATTTAGGAGATGACAATCATTACGTCAACAAATAAAGATGACAATCATTACCTTAGCAATAAGAGCTGACAATCAATACTTTAACCATAAGAGATGTCAATCATTACTTCTATTGCATACTACTCGTAGCCATAATCATAATAATATCAATATTAACGGTACCACAAATACATATTCAAATACATAATACAGGCGGACTCTGTTGTTTCAGGTACGAGAGTTTTTATTAATTTTTGACTTCGGTTCTTTGACACGAGGAGAGAGACACAATTCTTAAAAGTCTTTTGTAATCATACTATGTTAACCCCACCCCTCAATTTTTGGCACATCTCATGGTGTTTAAGATCTCAATTCATCTCTGCTGGTAGAGACCCGAAAAACTCAACTCTCTGCTCCAATGGCCGGAACTCAACTTCTCAGCCTCCATGGTCCAATATCAACTTCACAACTCTTTTTTCAAAATCCTCATATTCTCAGGATCATCTCTTCCGGGCATGACATCATCCACACTCCAGCCCCATTTCCTGTCTGGTGATTGTCATATCCTTTGCGTGCGAGCGTAAAACTGAGCTCTTAACCCGAATAGTTCAAAGCCCAACCAAACTGAATGATAAGATATAAATAAGGAAAAATGATTTGTATGAAAAAATCATTCCTTAATTATATAACACTTCAACAAATTCATGTTAAGAGATGATGATCATTACATCAACAATAAAAGATGACAATCATTACCTCAACAACAAGAGATGACAATCATTACTCCAACAATTTCATGTTATTAAAGAGATGACAATCATTACTTCAGCAATAAGAGATGACGATTATTACTTCAACTATAGGAAATAGCAATCATTACTTCAGCAATTTCATGTTATTTAAGAGTTAATAATCATTCCCTCAACAATAGGAAATGACAATTAATACTTTATCAATAAAAAATGACAATCATTACTTCAATAAGAGACAACAATCATTACTTCAACAATTTCACGTTATTTAAGAGATAACAATCATTACCTCAACAATAAAAAATGGCAATTATTCATTCACCAATGAGAGAAGATAATCATTACTTCAACAATTTCATGTTACCTAAGAGATGACAATCATTACTTTAAGAATAAGAAATGGCAATCATTATTTCCACAATTTCATGTTGTTTAAGAGATTATAATCATTACCTCAACAATAAAAGATGACAATCATTACTTCCTCAATTTTTTGTTATTCAAGAGATGACAATCATTACCTCAACAATCACTGCACCTATGTATATCGAAATCCTGAATAATTTTCTCATTCAATCGACAGGAAATTGGTTTGGTGATGATGAAGTCATTTTTCAAGACGCTTATGCATCTCGTCAAAGAGGAAACTGGTTTAAGGTAATAAACGTATATAAAATCAATAACATATCCAGAGAACAGTCCAGATCTAAATTCAGTTGAAAATTAATGGAGGAAATTAAGAAAAAAATGTTCCATGAGAAGGTTCAACTACCAAAGGAAATATTCTAACGGTCCCTTTGATTAGGAATATTTCATTAAATCAGTGAAATCCATGCCTGAAAGAATTAAAGCTGTCATAAAGTTAAGGAGCAACTAGGTATTAATTTTATTTTTGTATTATTGAATTTTTTATCTCACCTTTGTCGTAATTATCTATGAATATAGGCTGTCTCAATATACATGAGACCCATGTGACTGCTACTAACTCTACTACTATTAATGTTGTGTTGGTTTTTTTTTTTCAGATTTGAAAATAGTATTTATAACAACTATGAATCCTTGGTCACTATGTCTTGGACAAGAGAGAAAAGTATTTTTCTTTGGAAACAAAATCATTCAAAACTGTCTCCAAATAGATGCAACATGTTAATGATTCATTTCTGAGATAAGAAACTCAAAGAAAGATTGCTTGTCCTGAAAGCTGATATAACAATTAGCAACAAGCCTTATTTGATGTTTCTAGATCAAAGGATGCATTTTTTTACCAGACTTGTTCCCAATGACCGCCATTGAACTTGTGTTTGTTATAAATAATTAACATAAAGATGGGATGCATCCATTTTGAGACACCTTATGAGATAAAAGCCTTTGATGTAGTTTACTTTCGTTTGTGCCATCCTGAAAATGGTGACAATCCCAAGCCAGAAAAATGATTCCAACTGATCCAATTGTAATTACCTTCCGATATATTCGTTCTCATTCGTCATGAATAATTAATATCATCGTATTAGTTATTTAGTGTAATTAGCTTAGTTTAACGCATGATCAGAAACATGGGGTACCCAATGAGAATTGAACACACTGATAACAGACTACTATGCAAGCATGCTAAACACTATATTACATGAGGTACTCTTTGCTTGTTTGTTTCTTTGGTCTTTTTGTTTGGGTTTTATGGCATATCAACCTTTGTAGTTCTATTTCAAATAATTCAGTTGAGCATTAGTGCTTAGTTTAATTGTCAAAAACATTTCTATTTCAAGCTATTCAGTTTAGTCATACAGTTCTATTTCAGACAATTCAGTTTAGCATAAGTAAGCAATTGAAATGTCAAAACAGTTCTATTTCAAGGTATTCAGTTCAACATAAGTACATACTTTAGTTCTATTTGACCCATAGACAGGACCCTATCAGGTACTACCATTCTGAGTCAGAATGGGCCTGGGAGTGATGACAATGAATGGCTACTCTGCATTCCCAAAAGCTCCAGCATCACTGGAACCTCATCAATAGATTGTTTAATGTCATATCAAGGACACCCGTTGAGGAGGTCTTACCCCTCTGCAGTTGCAGTCGGTGTATTCTACCGCCCAACCGACTGAGCAAATGAGACACATATTTCTTCTGATAGGACATATACTCATAAATTTGAGACGCCAAATAAGAATCGACATCAATTTTCTTTCAATTTTCTCTTTAAATATAAATAAAAAACTTAGAACATTTTAACCTGCTGAAATTCTTCAGGATAACAAAAATAAAAGACTTGTTTATTATCTGGTGTTTTCATTTTTTCAATTTGGACTCTTATTTTACAATTTGTTTTCAAAATTTTATAACTTTTTTCCTTTCATCATTTTTCGTATTTTCTGGCATTTTTCTACCTTGGACTATTTTCTTGTATCTTTTCTGCCTTGGACTATTTTGTATTTTTTCTATTTTGGACTATTTTCTTGTATTTTTTCTTCCTTGGGCTATTTTGTATTTTTTCTGCTTTGGACTATTTTCTTGAATCTTTTCTGTCTTGGACTATTTTCTTGTATTTTTTGTGCTTTGGACTATTTTCTTGTATTTTTTGTGTTTTGGACTATTTTCTTATATTTTTTCTACCTCGGACTATTTTATTGTATCTTTTCTACCTTAGACTATTTTCTTGCATTTTTCTGCCTGTGACTATTTTCTTTTATTTTTTCTGCTTGGACTATTTTCTTGTATTTTTTGTGCCTTGGACTATTTTCTTGTAGTTTTTGTTCAATGGACTATTTTGTGGTATTTTTCTTTCGGAAGCACCTCTTTTCTTATCATCTCAGATTTTATCCGTCCTGTCGGCTGACTGTATCCATTACAGAGGGTAAGCCCTCCCTAAAAAGGGATGGCCTGGATATGACTTTAAACTACTTCTGATAGAGGTTCCTGTTCTGGAGCTATGGTGAATGTAGACTACCTCTTCATAGCCATAGTTCTTTCCTGGAGTGGCTGTACCAGGTAAAATGGGTCAAATAGATATGTTTAAAATTGTTCACATCCGATAGGAATACTTGACGTCATTTAACTACAAAATTATTTGTATTAAGAACAGTTACGTAAAGCTATAATTGTATTGTAAAGTTTATTAGTAGTTGCTTGAAACTATATCTTAATATTTGATAAGAACGTGTGAAAAATTATAACCCCCCGAAAAAGAAACTATTAAGAAGCAATCATACACAAAATATAAATATGGATGCGGTTTACCGTGTTCTAGGCATAAATAACCCAAGACGAGTAAACATGTCATTAAAATCAATCAATGAATAAAAATAATTAATAAAATTCTTTTTAATTAACATCTTTGCATTATTTTGAAATATATAGATATATGTATATTTCATCAGCTTATTGCCTTTTCTGAAAATACTTTAGTGTGATTAGTCTCTAAATTAATCTAAATGATCATCTTGCATTCAGTCTAGATTGGGTCAATCCTATAAATAGTGAGAAATATAAGCAAACCTTTTGAAGGTTTAAAATCCCACAATTCTTCAAAATACATTTTTTTTAAATAGAAAACTTTAATTGTATATTTTCAGACCACCATCAAATTTGTTGCCGTGTATGTAATTTACAAAGCGCTTTGCTTTGATGTGGCACAAGGCCGAATGAATGGGGCGTCCAATGAGACTCGAACTCACTCGTGTAGGTCTGCTAGTCTAGCTTGCTAATCGTTACACCACCAGAGGTGCCCTATTGTTGCCGTGTATTATACTAATAAAAAGTTATATACATGAAAGCGAACTGGAAGCTCTCACTGTCGGCACGTTCTGTGTTTCCATCTTATATAATTTTTTTAAAAATTAAAAAAAAAATTACCTCAGTATCTCCAAACACTAATATCACCAAAGAAACTTGGAAGATGGCGTATAAAGCAACGGCCGCGAAATGACCCCGATATCGTCGGAAAAAGATTGGGGTATTACTGGTGTCATAGAATACAACTGGAAAAAAGTTTGTGTCCCTCACCAGGGTTAGTTTAAATAAAACCTCTCGTGCACCACAGACAGTTATTCATAAGCAGATTGGCGGTGGCAGTGGCGAAACTCGTTCCACCTGGCAGAAAAAAAATACGGAAAGAAGTTCTACGTGGGTTTAAATCTCATAGTTTTCAATGATTTCCTCTAGTCTAGAAAACAGTTAAAGACCCTTGAAACGTATTACAAACTGGGCCCTTTAAAATAATAAAATTTCTAGAACTGCACAAGACTTTTGTATCACATTTCCTTCTCGCCACGAAATAATTAATCCAGTATTCCTTATCCATTATAGATAACGAAAAATACCATTAAAAATTATTTAAGTTAATTAATTTTAATTTAATTTTCCTTTGTTTTACGGCTAACATTAAATTGTTATCATGCATTTCAAACCGTTGACTTCAAAGAATTTACTTGAATTAACGAATTCGACTGAACTTGTAATCTAGATGAATGAATGGCCCACATAGCATCAAAGCTGGTGATTGTGTTTATTTCCATGATTGTCTCTTTTAAGATGGCTGGATTGATTGTCATAAAATTTTGTAGGGTTATAAAGCTGTATGGGTAAAATAACCTAAAGTGTTGACTTTACATAAAGTGTTGTACAGAGTAGAAAAATCGATAAATCGATCACACATAAATTTACCGAGTGAAAAGGATATAAATTGTACGTGTGATGCATGGTTGGTTGTTTTTTTTACGGGATGTCAACACTTGCTGGGTTACTTGAATTTAAAGTCAGTATTTTTGAAGTAACTTCCCCAGGAAAATATCGGATTACCACAATTAGTGAATACTCTTTATTTAAAAAAAATATTCAGCAGTAAATAATCTAGTGGACGCTTTTTTTTAAATTGAATTTAAAAAAAAATTAGCAGTTTATAATCTAATGACAGATAAAACGCAATGCATTTTTATTTAATAGTGGTATGGTCTTGAAGGGCCAGAAATGAATAATACAAAGAGATGTATGGTTTACAGCAGTATATATTTACGGAAATACAGACAGTAACAGTTAAAATTAACTGACTCGAGTCGCATGACTGGTTTATGGAGTCAGACAATATTTGTAGTGCTGTGACGTCATGAGATATATCACGATAATAAATTACTAAGCATTTTGATTTTACAAAAAATTCCTTATATGAACTAAACATAATCATTTAATCTAATGGCGTAATTATTTCCAGAATGTTCAGCTACTTAAGGAAAATATTTTGCGTCTTATTTGCTATTAGTTTATTTACTGCTAAATATAGAAATATTTTTGTGAATATCCTCTAACTGTGCTTGGGTGTCCCCGTGGTGTAATGGTTACAATGCTGGACTGTGAAATCGTAGTACGCGAGTTCGAATCCCAGTCGCGCTATTACGTTCACTTTCGGACAAATACCCTTGGGGGAAAATTATAAACTCCCTTATCCGCCACTCTATGGATTAAATAGTACCACTACCGTCCTTCTAAAAAATGAACATTTGACATTAAATAACCCGAGAAGGTTGATATACCATTAAATAACAAACAAACAAATTTAAATGTGTTAATTCAATTATTTTACCTGAAGTAATAAATGATTTCAAATAACTGATGATCATCATTTATGAACAATCATAGGTTCAAGTGTAAAATACAGCTTGGCTCACAATATGAGACAAGGTAAAAATTCTCACTGTGCCGTAAAAAAAGTGATGCACCGGAAGAGTGTGACCTTATGAACTGCATGATAGTTATTTCCGCTCGATGATGAGCACACCTGCCATTCCGAAGATAGCGGAAGTGACACATCCCAATGGCCAATAATCAAAAGAAATCGCGCTGGTGTGCTCGGCTGATAATATGGGACAAGGCGAAGGTCCCAAATCAGAGTGATGCACCGGAAGAGATAGACCTGAGAACTGCATGACAGTTATTTCCGCTTGATGACGATTAAACATTCGATTTCAAAGATCGAGTGGGCGTCGAACGATTATATAACTCAGTTGAGTTCGACGAGCGAGGAGAGTTGCAGACAGTTGGAGTGGGAGAAGTGGTAGGGAAAGCAACATCAGGCCAAAGGGGCCATTTGGGCCCTGATGAGTTGGGGTCCAGAGAAGATGCTGATAAGATGCAATACATAAAGCCATTATCTAGCAGAGTGGGCCCTGGGCCTCCGGTTGAGCAGCCCTGGAGAACGAGAAAGACACAACGCTGACGGCCATAACTTTGGGGTCAAAATTTTTCAGTTATGTTCGGTCTCCAGCTCCCTCTCACATGCAAACCTTGAATAACCTTGTCGAACCATTACAAATAAAGTGAGAGGTAAATATTGTTAAAGAATTCTCCGCTCGTCTTTCTTCTTCGTTGTGTTGTTATGATTATGAGAATATAACACAAGCAACTATTCTTGATACAAAAGATTGCCCTAAGTTATATAGTTTCAAGTAATCTTATTTAATATTATTCACTTTCAAACTGTTATACAGTTCAGCAGCCTAATTCTCAAGTTTTTACAGCGCTTGCTTTGTCATTACCTCTGATAGAGCTTGTTTTTATATCAGATTTTATTCTGATTGTTAGTGTATTTTTCCATATCCACATTTACAGAGTGATATTAAGATAAATATTAAACTCACCTCCACGTAAAAACAGGCCTGACTCAATATCAAGCTTTATGTGGGGACTCTCCAGCATACACGAAGTGATGCCAAAATTAGTACACTGTCGACATTTCCCGTTTTTGGGATATGTGCGTCATCAAGAGTTTATCCAGGTTTTACGTATTTTTAGTCCAAAAATGCTTTAGTTAGATAATTGTTATTCTCAACCCATGGGTAACTGATAGAGGTAAACAATCCGTTCATCAGGACCAAGACATTGAGGGGGTTCTCTGTATGATACGAAAAGTTATCGCAAAACTTTCAAGAAATTCTTTTGTGGAAATAGATGAATAGGTAGATCATGAGCTGTATGACGATAAAGAGATACTCAAGAGAGATGAAACACAAAATATCGAAAATTAAACCTTAACGGAAAACAGCAACACAAGACTGATTTTAACACCACATTTTGAAACAATGTAGAATTAATAAAAAATCTTGACCGATAGAAACGGATATGACTATCCGTAAGGAATTTAGACTGGGAAAAATTAACTTCGAAACGGAAAATATAAATAAATAATAAAAATATAACAAGACCAAACATTATTGAAGTAAACGATTTAATTTATGCGGTAGCAAAGCTAGCCACTGATAAAATTGTTATCGAAACAAAAATATCAAACCTAGATTGCAAATGAGTCTAAAAGGACAGGTGAAGAAATTCCGAGAACTAGCGAAATCACTGAAGAAGGAAACATACAGAATAGCACAATAGAATGAAAAAAAATAATAGCAGACAAGTCTAATAATACAGCCGGAAGAAATAAACAAAAATATATTGGCGAAAGAATGAAGAATCAAAATATACCGGGACGAAACAATATAAATAAAAAAGAACCTTGTGAAAGAAAATGCTGCCAACAATTACATGGCGAAAGCGTAAAAATTAATGAACAACGGGTACAAATAAAACAAAACATTTTTGGAGCAAAATATGGGATCAGAAAGAAAATACAAAAAAAAAAAACGAATCAAAAAATTATATAAAAAAGAATTGCAAGGACGTGAAAAATAGCAGGTGAAAATGTTCAAGAGACACAACGCGCGAGAATTGTTTCTTCGTTTCAGTAGAAACCGGTTCTTTTTGCACCTTTGAATCATCCTTCGTTCATTGTTCACATAAACGTTTATCTACTCGTACCTTAGTCATCAAAAGAGGGTGTGAATCGAAAAATCTGCTGTTTTGTATTGGCATTCGCTGATCACTCCCGCCTAATGTGAGAGATATAGTCATGTCAGTCCCTGCAGCCACTCAGATGGCCGACCGAGTTAGTGACCTGGGAAAGTCACGTATGACACCTGTTTTCAGTCAGGGGTGCTAAATCAAGCATATCTTGCTTTTATTTACCCAACCCCTCAGCTACGTTCAAGATGTGGCTGAAGGTTAAATTTTCAACGAAGTACAATTTGTTTTAATTCGAAGAATAAGTCATAAGTGCTTTCTCTAAGACATGTTGTTATACCAAGATTAAAAAGTTCGGTGTCCAAGTATTTTACATAGCTGGTGGGAATATTTGAATTCATACATTTTCCATGAGTATTTGCTCAATGAGGAATGCAATCAAGTATATCTTATTACTCCAAATTCACTGGAAGAGATATTGTAGTTTGTCAATTTGTCTTTCTTTCAACTGTTGGCTTTTCCGGTTATTTATCTATTTGCGCACTGGTACCATTCGCCGAGAATGTTATGCATTGAATTTGATCAGGAGTGTATCAGTTTCAATTCTTAGAGAGAGTGTGTGTGTGTGTGTGTGTGTGTGAGAGAGAGAGAGAGAGAGAGAGAGAGAGAGAGAGAGAGAGAGAGAGCTTGTGGGGATAATTTAGAGTTTATTAATCTTAAGCTGCCAAGGAGAAATACGTGATGCAATCAAAATCTGCTGTCGGCAACGATGTAATTGCTTAGTAGAATTCATTAAGCAACACTTATGACCGTATTCATGAATTAATCGTATGTTTATTATCAAGAAACTGTTATGTCTGTTCATGTGGACAAGTAATTGTTCGACATTAGAAACCACAGATAAAACAAAGGACTAGAATGCTGTTTTTCAAGGGATACATTTCATTTTCACTTACACTGTTTGCAGCTGGACATACCTCCTGGGCTTAGAATACTCTAATCCTCTCCCTCGCAGAAATTTCAAGTCCACTCTATCACGGAGTGGTAGTAGCGGTAATGATCTCCTCAATAGGGCAAATCAATCTGTTTGAAAAGTATTTATATTTGAAAGGAATATTTGATATCGTATAAACGTGTGAGAATTAAAAAGATACACAAAAAATAAAATAACAGCAAACGTGTTGACGTGTTCAAAACGACTAATCATTGATATATATATATATATATATATTAGAAAGAAAAGAAAATATACTCCATCATCTGGAACTATTTCAAATTTCAACACACACACACACACACACACACACATATATATACATATATAGCTATTTTTGTCTGATGATCGTCGTCTTAAGATGGCATGAAACCAGTGGGCGCAGATATAACATTTTTGCTATTAAGTATAGATCTGATAACTTATACATATTTATTCATTAGTATATAATGTGATAGCTGTATCAAAGATATTGAACAATCTCCAAATTATATCGCTGATGGTCTACCACAAACCCACCAAATGAGATTGTGACAACCATATACTGTTGTAATATATACATACATATATATATATATATATATATATATATATATATATATATATCGGTGGCACCTCGGGTAGTGTAATGTTTACCAGGCTCCACTTGCAAATATTCACCAGTGAGTTTAAGTCTCATTGGGTGCCCCATTCATATGTTTTTGTGCCCCATAAAACCAAAAAGCATCGTAAATTACGATGTATATATATGTATATATATGAATGATCTTTGTACGTGAAAACAAAATTACCATTAAAACTGCTGCGTTTGGAATATTTTTAAAACTGGGTCAATGGACTTAGGTTTATTGTGGAAAACCCCTGTTTAGCACATGTGTAAATATTTTTTACTAAAACATACTTCTCAATATACATCACACATTATTCAGTAAATTTCTCATAGCTTGTACTTCTCAGTCACCAAAAATTCTATGACAGATTTCTGTTTTATCGTACAGAACTCTGCTTGACTTTCTGACATTTTGAATTGCCTCAAAAGATATTGTTATACAATTAAGGAATGAATTTTTATATTAATCATTTTTCGTCATCTTTATTCTATTATCTAGATTTGTAAGGCTTTGAACTACTCGGGTCTCTTAGTCCAGGTGCATAGTCAGATGGTACTGTCTTATGCCCGCGTTGAAATAATTCGACAATCAGCATATATCATAATAAACCTCCAGACAGGAAATGGGCTTGAAGTGCCGATGACGTCATGCCCAGAAAAGATGGTCCTGAGAATCTGATGATTTTGAAAGGGTCGTTGAGGTCGAGCGTTGATGGTAACGGTTGAGTATTTCGGATCGCTATCGGTAGAGATGAATTGAGATCTCAAATACCACAAGATGTGCCGATCGTTAGGGTGGGTGGGGTCAGCATAGTATGGTTAGCATAGGCTTTTAAGAATTGTGTCTCTCTCCTCGTGTCGTCAAGAACCGAAGCCAGAAATTAAAAAACCCGTTCGTATCCGAAATGACAGAGTCAGCCTTGTTTTTGTATATGTATTTGCATTACTGTTATTATTGAGATTTTCATGGCTATACAATAGTATCCTTTGTGAGAGTTGAGTAATTTTTGCCGTAAACGAATTCCAAATAATGCCGAAATTATATGTAAAGAAAAAATTCGGAAAAAAAATGTTTTTTTTACAAAAAAACTATTCCCTTTATTTATTGAGTGCTGTTCGTGTATATATATATATATATATATATATATATATCTTTTTCTTTTTTTTATCGTACTGTGGTATTTTGACCTTTGACCCGGCCAAAAATGCCATTCAGAGTGATGCACTGGAAGGAAGTGACACATTCTAATGGCAGTTATGAGAGGAAATCGCGTGGGCGGAAATTGGCTGACGAAATGGGACGAGGTAAAAAAATTCCCATGGTACACTCATAGACTGATGCACCGGAAGAGAGTGACCTGTGAACTGCATGACAGTTATTTCCGCTTGATGACGATCAAACATGCGATTTCAAAGGTCAAGTAGGCGACTGAGTGTGCGTTGAACTATTATATCACTCAGTCAAGACAGAAGTCAAGACAGTTCCAGTTAGAGTTCGGAAGGAGTTATAGAAAAGTTGTGGAAGGGAAAGACACATCAGGCCAAAGGGGCTCTTGGAGCTCCTGATGAGTTCCAGTTACAGTTGGAGACGGAGTTATAGACCAGAGTGGTAGGGAAAGCATCCAGGCCGAGGGGGGGCCTCTGGAACCCCGATGGAGTTTGGGGACCAGAGAAGTTGCTGATAAGATGCAGTAAAGAAAGCTATCATCCAGCACAGAGCTGGGCCGCTGGGCCTCCGATTGAGCATCTGAAGAAGGAGAAAGACACAATGTTGACGGCCATAAGAGTAGAGGTCAAAATATTGCTGTTTCTGTTCGGTCTCCAGCTCCCTCTCACACGCAAACCTTGAATAACCCAGAACGAACCCTTACAAATAAAGTGAGAGGTATATTTTGTTAAAGAAGTCTCTTGCGTCTTTATCATCGCGTCAGTGAGAATATAACATTGTCCGATTTGGTGCCTGTGCCAGCCGAATTCTTCAAGGACTTAGAACGAATCTAGTTACCGTACACGACAGTTTTAAGCATCCCAACATGACATCAACGAAAAGAACAAAGAAAAATGCTGGAATTGAAAGAAGTAAAAAGAAAAAACAAGAACAAACCAGCAACAAAAAAAGAAGGAAAAGGAACAGACCGACGCGAAAAGAACAGGAAAAGAAATAAAAAGAGAAAGACACTGCAACGTGCTGGAAGAAAAGAAGACGAAAAAAAAGAAAACAAAAAACAAAAACAAATCAGCAACAGAAAGAGAAAAAAAAAAGAGGAACAGTAAGTACATCGCTCATTCATATAATTCTATCTCTCTGTTATTTAATTTGGGTTTGTAAAAAAAGGTTGATTATAATATTGAAAGAATAGTTTTAATGACTAGGGCCTTTCTAGAAGGATGAAATTGAAAGTAATTGTTTAAAAAAAATATGTGTGATCCCTAGATGAAAATTTGGATTACTGCTATGTGTAATATTGTATCGTAGTGAGGGAGAATTGTGCAGGCAGAGAAGAAGAAAGAAAGATGACTAGGGAGTCAGAGATACACAGGTGGGAAATGAGTGACATTTTTAATAAACAATATATTTTTATGAATGAAATTTTTTATAGTAAATAGGTCTTTGTGTGTAAAAATTTGTAGTAACTTGTCAGTGGTCCGGACAAGTGATGATTGAAAATAAGAATTTCAGTCCAAGATCTGGAATCCCGCATATCTGTAGTTAAGACGTTTTGGGTAGGTTTTCATGCTTTGAACAATTGAATTGGAAATGAGAATTTTAATCCGAGAGATGGAATCTTGGGAGCATCAATGGGATTGTCCAAGAATTTCGCACATTGGTGTTTGTCTGAAGAAAGCGCATATACTTTTTCCATATTTGTGAAGTTGGGAGAATCAATATTTTCGGCGCTGGTAGAATCAGGCCGGTTCTTCTTTGTGGAAGTTGTTGATACCAATTATTGGAGGCATGGGTATTGTCTCGGACATGTCGTGGTCCATTTGGATTGAAAATGGTCTCGCTGTGGAGGCAGAGTAACTAAGAGACAGATGTTTTTTTGTGTCTGACGAGGCAGACATGTATTTTCTGAGTTACCCCTGGAGTGGAGCTTTGAGAGTGCTACTGGGGAAGATATTTTGAAACAGGGTTTTGGATATAATTAAGAGATGCGCAGAATTTTGACGGAACCAGGTGTGGCGAAGATTCGCAGATTCTGATTAGGAATTGTTTTGATATGGGAAATGTTGTTGGCTGAATTGTAAAAGTTTGGGTTGTTTAGAAAAACAAAAAAACAAAAAACATCCGAGATATTTTGTACAAAGAAAAAAAAAAGAAGAATGCTCGTAAGCTATTCAGAAAGTTTTATTATAAATCAGGCTTAATTTATGGTACTATAGACAGAAATTGAATAAACTGGGAAGCGAACCTTAGTTATTGTGTTAAGGTAAGGACAGAGAGAGGTACATATAAGATTGGAAAAAAAGGGACACTGAATGAGCAATTTATTATGAAAAAAAAAAAAAGAGGAAAAAAAACAAAAAAAAAAACAAAAAGAAAAAAAGCTACAGGACAATGGAAATGGGAAAAAAACTTGAATTTTATTGAACACAGCATATAGAAAAAAAAAGAAAGAAAGAACAGCCATTTTTAGTAAAATAGACAGTACATTGGTTGAAAAAAGAAGAAAAGAAAACTGAACATTTTTGAACTGTGATTGTAACATTGTTTTGACTTGTTAAGTGAAAATTTTTTGGGTTTGTTTGAGTTTAAAGGCGACATTACAAAAGAAAATGTTTTTCTGTTTCATATTATGAAATTTGACGAAAACCATTAACAGAGGATTTTATACTAGGTTTACTAATAATTATATTGATTCTAAATGTTTTTTTTAGAATTTGGATTTTCGTGGAATAGGAAATATTTTTTTTGGGGGGGACTGTTTTGACGAATCGGTGGCTGAAGCGAGATTAGGACAGACAGTAATCCCAGTGGTGTTACAGATTGTTGTTGGGTAGACGGCAAAGAAAGCAATTCTATCGAAGAATTCGCCGGCCCATGAAGCTGTTGAAGGCCTGCGGAGGCTTCTATTTTTTAGATTGGAGTTTCAAGGATGGGATAAAGGCGTGGCCTACTCCAATATTTTGTGGATGATGTCTGGGTCTTTCAGTCACGATGGTGTTTTGGATTCGTGCGTGATTTGGCAAAGTGAAACGAATCTGGGAAAGACGAGATGCCTATATATTGGTAGCCACGAGGGTTTCTGATTAAATTGAAAAGAAACCCGTCGCGGGTTTGATCAGGTAAAGCATGTTCCCTCAAGAGCTTGCAAACCAATGGGCATGGAAACAGAAACACATTGCTAAATAATTTTTTTTTGCGTGGTCTATTTTAGGTGGTTACTGCATGCGTGTCAGATTGTGATACATTCGGATGGATTGTGATACTTTGTTTTGGACCATGATTTTTGTAGTTTATGGGGAATGCTTTGGGCCTTGAAGATATTGTATTTTAGTTTATGGAATTCTCTGGTTACTCCAGGTATGAACCTGTTGAGCGAAGAACTGGTGTGTGGTCATGAGGAATCCAGGCGAAATGTATTGCTGGAATGACCAGGGTAACTAAGTTTGTGACCAGGATATGGGACCAGAGTATGGTCCTTTTAGGGTTTTGAAATTTCTTCAAGGAATTATAGAGGGCCCGTTGTGTTGGGAGAATAAAAAAATGCATCCGTATGGTACCTTTATGCACACATGTCAAGATGGCCAACCACGCAAATATAGTTAAACAAAATTTAGATAATAATTAGCCGGGCAAGTGTCACATTGAGAGAAGGTCGCCTTCTAAGTGAGATTTTGTTTGCCGTAGTTCAAGTGATTTCTTTTGTGTTTTCAGCCATTATTGTACGTGTAAATTATTCTGTAAAATATGTGCGAGGGTGCTGGAGACGAACGTGAAGAAAATTCCACATGTGGAATTTTGAAAAATAATTAACGGATGATTGTGGTATTTTGACCTTCGACCCGGCCAAAAATAGTTGTAGTAGGGACAGCCACATCAGGCTGAAGGGGCTTTTGGAGCCCCTGATGAGTTCCAGTTACAGTTGGAGACGGAGTTATAGACGAGAGTGGTAGGGAAAGCCACATCCGGCTGAGGGAGGGGCCTCTGGAACCCCGAAGGAGTTTGGGGACCAGAGAAGTTGCTGATAAGATGCATTAAAGAAAGCCATCATCCAGCACATAGCTGGGTCGCTGGGCCTCCGATTGAGCACCTGAAGAACGAGAAAGACACAACGTTGACGGCCATAAGAGTAGGGGTCAAAATATTGCGTGAAATTATGTGCGAAACTCTGCCATCATCAGCCGCCAATCAGGGATGATAACACAGTTTTAGTAACTCAAGGCGGTACAGACACTTGTGGCACTGCCAAGTATCTTTTGCCACCGGACTGGGTATCTGAAAGTATTATATATATGTATATATATATACGCCAGATCAACTAAAAGCAGAGATTACATTGTACGTTCATCTTCATTTTTAGTGCAGTTTTTATTTCCATTTGGTACAAAAATGGAAAGCAGCAGGCCTTTTGGTTTTGTGGGGAGGGAAAGGAGCGGTCATGCTATAACTAATTGTCTAAGGGATCCTAACTAGCCATATTCGCCGCCCCATTCATCAGAATGATATATAGAAATTCATCCTTCACCAACCACGGGATATCCACTAAAGTAGAGCATTTACTCTATGAGAAGACCTACTTAAAATCCCGAGATGAAATGAATGATTTTGTTAACAAAACATGATTTTATTTACAAAATGTTGTATGTTGGAAATTGGGAGAAAAAAACCCGAAACGAAAAAATTCCCCGTTTGGTCGACCTCCCATCCTCCTTCTACCATATGGAGGCCGTCTGCTGTCCGGTGTCCAAGAACACCAAAAGCAAACCGGACCTACCCTAAGTGGGAGGGATATCTGATCTAGTGGGAAAAAAGAAAAATCAGGGTCGGATGCAGTGTGGATAGGTAGGATGAAATTAATCTGATGAGGTTCCAAAATCTTCAGAAGAGGTGGGCTGGAGTAAGGGTGGGGGTATAAAAATAGGGATGGGGAAGATCTTGGAGGTTAACAACGAGGTGACGGGGATGATGACTCACAACTCACTACTAACCAGATATTCAAAGGAAAACGAAGTCAACTTACTCGAGATGGGGTCCCGAAGGACCCGTACCGCAGACGCCATGCGTAGGAAGAGGAGGGAAGGATGGCTCCAATATTGCCCATTGTCGTACGACCAGGCTCACTGCATTCACCCACCTTTTGTCGAACGTTATGCAATCCAAGCGTTTCTCTCGCATGTGATCTTGACCCTGAGCTGATGCCTAAGTACAATATCAGGTCACGATGAGAAAAGTTTGCATCGTTATACAATCCTTTCTTTCTCGTCGTCCAAATCATCATTCTGGCTACAGCTAGGGTTGCTAGAAATACCACAGGATTCTCACCCTGAAACGGAGGCAGAACGTTGTCTACGACTTAACCAACGTCGAGTAGCACGAACTGCTTGGGTTTGATGCGAGCCGTCCACTTCCCGACGTGATCCTAGAACGGATCACGTCGGGAAGTGGACGGCTCGCACCAAACTCGCTCGCAGAAATAGGAGGCTCGCTCGTTCGCAGAAATAGAAACCACTCGGGAAGTGGACGGCTCGGGAAGGCTCGCTCGCTCGCAGAAATAGAAACCACTCGGGAAGTGGACGGCTCGCATCGAACTCGCTCGCAGAAATAGAAGGCGTGCTTAGCCGTTTCTTCTAAACCACTGCAGCAGTAAGCACAATCGAGCATGTCTGCCAGACCCGCTCTGAAGTTCAAGCCGAGAAGGGGCAATGCGTTCCCTGCAAGCCGTCCGGTGAGCGAGAAATCGGAATTGTTCAAGAAGCGCCCAATTCCAATGGGAGTTCACATCCTCCGCCGTCCAGCCACGCCGCTCATTGTGAGAGTCCGACGTATTTTTTCCGAGGCAGTGAAAGGTCACTGGACCCAGAAAGTTTACGAAGGCCCGTACGGCTCACACGGACATACGGTGCTTCACCCCTCGGCTTACGTCGACCTTCAGCCTTGGGATTTGACTTGAGGCGAAGAAAAATCATACTCGCTTTTCGTCTCCACACCGGGTCCCTCGACAAGTATCGGCCCAAGTATACAAGGCTTTCAGCGAGCCAAAGGCTCACCAAATCAGACATACCCAGACCCCCATTGCATGTACGTTGAATGCAGACCTGTCTATAGACCACCATTCTTCGGTCTCCCCATAGTAATCTGGTGAGGTATCGTTGAAACACCACCCAACATGCATAGGAAAAAAGCCAATCGGTAAAGGATCAAAGGGAAGACGTACGTGGCGCATACCTCCATCATGCCCTTTAAGGACAACCTCCTTGGAAACCAGGTTCCAACCTGGGCATCAACCTTTGCCTGTACCTCCGACCAATTTCGCTCCAATTGGATGTCGGGCCCGAACCTCATCCTGAGGATGCAGACGGGTCCATCACTCCAGTTCAAGGGCTCTGGCAGGGTATCTCTACCCTTTCAAGCTGCGAGCTGCAAACCTTCGCTTTTGTCAAAATTGACCTTGGCTCCATCTATACAAAGACCGTGATACCATAAGCGAACGCAGAAACCCTTGCTGTAAGAGGGCCAGCAAAAGGGAGACTGTGCAGGGCCGGATTTGCCACCTCATCGCTAAGCCTTTGGAGCATGGTCTCCAAAGCGAGGACATAGAGAAGCAGAGACAGGGGGCAGCCCTGCCGGACAGATCACTCAATCGTGAACGCCCACGAACTCCCACGAACGCCTTCCGTTCACCTGCACCACTGCCTGAGGGTTGCGATACATCATGCTAATCCATCTGCGGAACTCCGGTTTGAATCCGGTAGTCTCCAAAACAGACGCTAAAAACCGATGGTCAATCCTATCGAAGGCTTTAGACTGATCTAAATTGATCACTGCGGCTTCGGTGCCGTCTTCTATCTCCTCTAGGACCTCGCGAATCAAGTGCAAGTTGTCTTGGATTGACCATCCCTTCACAACATAGGCCCGCTCGGGGCCGATCAGATCACTGATGACAAGCTGTAAGCGGTTCGCTAAGACCCGGGCCAAAATCTTTAACTCTGTGTTAAGCAGAGTTATAGGCCTGTAATCCTCTAATCCCTCCCAAACATGCCAGCAACCCTTCTTCAGTAATGTGATCACCCCCTTGGTAACGCTACCAGGGATGGCTCCCTGGGTGACCCAATGGTTGAAAATATCCGTCAGAATAGGCACAAATATGTTTAGTTTACTTTCGGCTGTTGATATCAATACGCGCTTACAGTTACCGTTCCTTGATGTTACGTAATCATACGGGAATGGTGGTTCCGCGTGTATTTCGTCCATTGTGCAGACTTTTCGCTCTCGCCCAAATCCAACTTTATGCATATTGCACCATGGTCAAACGGCGGTTCAGCATTCTCTGTTCCGATCTTAACTTTCCTTCTCTATCTCTCGTCTATTCGGTCGTTTTTCTTCGATTTTATCTTTTTTATGCGTTTCTATACCAAACTGCTCCAGACAAACGTCATATCTAATTCTACAGAAATATGTCATTTGTTTATCAATAGGACCCTTAAGATGGGTGGTGATTAAAAAAGAAAGCTCCTGGTCTAAGTTTGTTCCTGTAGCTATTTGATTACTCTTGGGCCACTGAATTTTTGGCTGGCTAGGAATGTCTCCAGGACGCTGTCGCTCAGCGATGGGGTCCTGAACACTGTGGGGGTGTTCCTGATTCATAAGTCCATCATTTGAATTACATTCTCTGTCATTTGCACCATCGTACCTAGGGGATTCGTTACCCTCGCAAGTAGTTAAATTTTCTGCCGCAATCACACGTTGTACACGGATACATATCCAAGTCATTTCCGTCTGAGCAAGAATGATGGGTGGTATATTCTCCCTCCCCGCTACAGACACCCAGAGGGCATTTTTCTTTTGATGTGCTGTTCATATATATATACATATACATAAATTGAAATGAAAGAAAATAATAATAATTCGAAAGAAATATACGTATATGAGTGAAAGTTATGGCATTTTAAATTACTTTAATGAACACAATAAAAATACTAAATGATTATGAAAAAGTTTCAAATTCAATTTATTTAAAAAAATATAATTCGACAAATGCATATAATTTCTTTCGGTTTAAAACTTAGCAAATTAAAAATAAACTTTATAACATTTCAATAAATCAATATGTTTGCTTACAATATTTTTTTCTAGTCTTGAAATTTTTTACAACTGATATTTTTCAAAACAGTTTTTGTAAAAGAAAAAAAGGATTACTGGTTCTTTTGAACTTTATATTATTTCATTTTTTTATTTTTTATTTCACGGCTTCAACTGGTAAAATTTGATCATTTCAAACAGTCTTTACTTCTTTCTTTAGTGAAGGGTTTAATAAAATTCTATAAGCTGTATTTCCTTTTTATTGTCCTTTTATTCTTGGAATTCCAAACGTTCTTAACGTTCTTTTATACAATAAAAAGATTTTTATCATATAAGACTTTAAAAATACAACTTGTGTCTCTACTCTT
>OY757918.1:44306290-44396290 GCA_963585895.1 Sepioteuthis lessoniana | reverse complement strand
TTTAAAATGGACCTTGTGTCATGTCCTGGGGTAGGTAAATATATATAATCATTACACACCGTTATTAGGGTAGTGGGATTGTACCCTTCCGCAGGGGATGGCGTCAACCTATTCAAAACCCCTTGTAGAAAATGGATACGGCAAACCTAGTTTTAACCCTGGCGGTGGCTGTTTGAATTTCACGCTGCGCTAATGTTCTTGGTAAAGGTATGAATCCAAAAATTCTTGGCTCTCTCAGCTGCGCCTGTAGAACACACCGACAACAACTCTGTAGAGAGGTAAGATTCACCCAACGAGTGACCTGTTTATGATACTAAATAATCTGGTGTTGAGGCTCCAGTAATTCTAAAGTTTTGGGAAATGCCGACTACCCCTTCATTGCCATCGTTCCCAGGTCCACTCTGGCATAGAGTGATAGCACCTGATAGGGTCCTATCTATGGGTCAAAACCAACTGTTTGACATTTAAACTGTGTACTTTGATATTTAAATTAGGTGAAAACAAATTACTTGCGCTTAACTGAATTGCTTGAAATTGAACAGTTTTTACATTTAACTACTTGTAAACAAATGACTGATAATTAATTGAATTGTTAGTGATACATAACAATACTTGAAAAGATTTAACTGTGTGCAAACAAGTGATTAATAGTAAATATCATTCGAATTAGATAGAAGTAAGTGAAACTATTTATACTGTGTACAAAGAAATATGAGCTCGGGCTCGTTTAAAAATGTTATCTACAAAGTGAGTTTAGAAAATATATATTTGATATATAAGTCAAGGTTTGATATACCATATAACCAAGCCAAACAAATTCAAAATTGTTTGGTTTGTTTTGTCATTAAATTGTTATTAAATTGTTTGGTTTGGTATGTCATCAAATTGTTTGGTTTGGTGTGTCATTAAATTGTTTGGTTTTGTATGTCATTAAATTGTTTGGTTTTGTATGTCATTAAATTGTTTGGTTTGGTTTAGTATGTCATTAAATTGTTTGGTTTGGTATGTCATTAAATTATTTGGTTTGGCATGTCATTGAATTGTTTGGTTTTGTATGTCATTAAATTGTTTTTTTGAGTTGGTATGTCATTAAATTATCATTAAATTGTTTGCTTTGGCATGTCTTTAAATATTCTTGGTTTGATATGTCATAAAATAACCAACTTATTTCTTTTTGAAAGGAATGTTTGGTATCATATAACTCTTGCCTAATCAGCTGGGGCTGTAAAATACGCTGAGTGCATCTCTGCAGAAGGGTAGGATTCCTCCAACGAGTGTCCTAGATATGACACTAAACAATCTGATGGTGTTGCTTCAGTAATGCTGGAGCTTTGGGGAAGGCGGAGTACCGCTTGATTGCTGTTGCTCCCTGGTCAACTCTGGGCCGGAGTGGTAGTACCTGGTTGGGTCCAATCTATAGGTCAAATAGAACTAAACTGCGTAAATACGCTAGACTGAACTGCTTGAAATTAACTGTTTTTACATTTAACTCTGTGTAAACAAAAAGTTGTACTTATTTTAAACTGAATTGTTTGAAATAGAACTATTTTTACAGTTAACTGAGTGTAAACAAATGATTGATGTTCAATTGAATTGTTAGTGATATATAGCAATACTTGGAACCATTTAAATTTGTTGACATGATAAACTCAATTACTTGAAATAGAATTGTTTATATGTATAAAAATGGATTAGGCATTAGATATCCTACAATGTTTGATATGCCACAAAACCAAACCAACCAAACCAAACCAACAATTCTCCCTGTATGATAGATCGGGCTCTGTAACCTTTGTATGACAACCGGTCTGGGAGAAGGACTCTGAATTCATACCAGTTAAACTCTGTGTACAAATTGACCTTGTTTTACATCCTATTCGTGTGTAGGGTTTGGGTAAATACATTATTCTAAGTCCGACTGGCAGGGTAATCAAATGGTGTATATAAGGAAAAATACTAATAACTCAAAGAAAACGTTGAAAAAACATAGTATGCTTACATCAAGAGAAATCATCTGTATAGAAAGGGCGCTCCCATAGTAACCCCATTATTCATTCACACTTCAACAACAACAGATATACGGAACACGTAGAAAAGGCTCTCCGAGTGTAAACCCTCAATTGATTCACACCTTTACACAAAAACAGCAATAACACGCAGAGGGAACATAAGTTTAAAAAGGGTGCTCCGAGATTAAAACCCTCGATTCATTCACACGTAAACAACAAAATCTAAAAAAAAAACGTCGATGTAGAAATAGCATTCCAAGTGTAAACCCCACAATACGTTTTCTCTTAAACTACAACAGATGGACGGAACATTATACCATCGTTGGATTGAGTAAGATTTAATCTGTAAAAATATTATTCTAATTTTTACTTAAAAACCACCTTTGAATATTCATTTTCCACAACGATGATTAACAATATGTATATTCTGCGTTTGAAAATTGCTTCAAAAGTAAACGTATTTCAACAGAAACTGCAGTGCATACGGAAGTACAATATTAATTTTCGATGAATAAAGTTTCCTGCTACCAAACAAATTTTTTTTTCGCATGGTAAAAACAAGTTTCTATGTATTTTCGCCAGCAAACCGTACTCGTGAGATGGTCGTACTTTAAGCAATGTCTCCTACTTTATTATTTAGGTTCACAAGAACATATGTTGGTGGTAAGGCAATAGAAGATCAATCTTTAAACTGAGTTGATAACTCATTTTAATACATTTGCAAGAAGCAAAACTGACAAACTAGTGGCTGAGATGTGTGTCTTTGAATTCCTCCATATGGACAGAACAAAAATTCTGGAGAGTAAAGAAGATGACTTAACTGCTTCTATTCCGAGGGCCACTCTGATCCGTAGTGCTGGTATCTGTCAGGGTCAAATAAGGAAAAGTGTTTTAAAAAAGGTATAAAACATTGGAAATATTATGTTTAAGACAAAAAAATACTCATAAATTGATTTTCTATATTTAGCAACACATAAGGAGTTGATATGCCGCTAAACAAATAAACCAGAGCAAACTAACCAAAAACTGCTTCTGTGTTACATTGTGTGTGTGTGTGTGTGTGCTTGCGTATGTGTGCGCGTGAGTGTGTGTGTGTGTATCTTAAAAATGATCTTAATCTCTTGCTTTATTTAATATTTTAATCAAAAAATAATAGATAATTGTTAATTTATCTATCTTCTCATATCAATCTAAAAAAACCCTTCGTGCTGAACATATATACTACTAATACAATAGATATTTTTGTATTAATAGTATAAATGTTCAGCAGGAAGGTTTTTTTAGGTTGATATGAGAAGATATTAAATTAACAATTATTCATTATTTTTTAAGAGATGAAATTCAGTTAAATAATTCATCCAATAGTTCCCTAAAATACCCTCGTAAATTCTTTTTCTGACCATTATTTGTGCGATCAATCAATTTCATCTTTTTTTTTTTGTTCTGATTTGGCGAGATATTCCGAAGATATATAAGAAGAAAATCCAATTAGTTACGAGTCTTAGATTTTGAAATCTGCCTTGACAGGAAATTTTCAGTTTGAGGAGATATATTGAAAAAATGCCTACGTTAATTAGAAATTCCATTAATTATCTTAAAGGTTTCACTGAGATTACTTATCGTTCTTCTTTCTGATAAAGTAGTAAATCCTTATTGCTCCAATCTCTTAATTGTAATCTCATAATTATTTCATTATTTTTGTAAGTTTTTATTAATATTCACATTTTATTTTCATTTTTAATAAATTAGAATTATTTCTGAATAAAGTGTTGATATTCAGAAAAAACATTTTCCATCAAAAACTGCCTAAAATTACCATAAAACAGAAGGTAGATCTTACTATTTATAGTATCAAAACTGTTTTAGCGCTGCCATATAAAATGGCCCACCAATTTGAACTTTCGCTATAAAGTTCTGGTAAATTTCAAAACCGGATTTTCAATTGTCCATCCCAAATGTTTGATATTTTTCATCTGAGTTACCCGAGACATAAAGACCTTTGATATTTATCTCCTTCTTTACTCGTGTCTTCCATGAACCTGGTCACATAGATGACTTTATCCAAAATATGAGCATATGTTTGAGCCATGAATATTCACGAGATTGCAGAACTAGTCTTTTGACTCGTCTCAAACTTTTCTTTGAATGTCTAAGATATTCATTCAATTTGATAAGGAATTTTAACACTTTTTCACCGACGACATGATGACCGGTCCGTTTATATGCTACAGCTTTATCATATTCAGTCATTTACTTTTCTTGGGTCCAGGTACGATGGTAAATAAAATTTCAGACCTTTACGGCTCATTGGCCAAGTGGGTAGAGTGTTCGCCAATGGTCCGGGAGACATGGGTTCAATCCCAAGTCGCGTCATTCAAAGACTTTAAAAATGGTACTTGATACCTCCTCGCTTAACACTCAGCAATATAAGGTATGTATCAAGGGTAAAGTGGAGCAATCCAGGGAAAGGAGTAGCGCCCTCCCCTACACTTTGATGTAGTAGCTATTGAAAAGGGAGCCTTCTGATTGCCCCCGACTACGGTCGCCAACTTATTTTACTTTACTTATATCATTCACAAATTAGTATTATGTAAGTTTGTCATAACAGAGCTGAGTGATTTGGTTTCTTAGTTTAATGGCATATCAAGCTTTGTAGGTTATTTAATGTCAAAGCGATCCTTCAAGAAGAACAGTAGTGGTATTATTTAACTCATGGGTAAGAGGATTCGGAGGTTCATACCTCTCCTAAGGGTATTTATTCGAAAGTAAACATGATAGCACGACTGTAGTTCGAACTTGCTTACTATGATTCGGCAGTCCATCGCTTTAACCATTACACCACGAGGACAGCTCCCCCGCTCCGATTAGTGTATTTTACTGCAGTCAAAGTTCCCCCAGATCTCCAAAACTCTTCTAAGAATACGAGCTCATTTAAACTCAATCAGCACATAATCTTCACTTCACCTGAGTATTATCAATTTTTATTGTAAAATATGTATTCCTTATAATTTTATGTTGTATTTTAAAAAAGGAGTTTCTCTCTTCCTTCCTATGTTCCGTTTATCTCACGTGCAGTCTTTCCAATTTGTCTCTTGAAGTATCCATACGGATATTCTCCTTCTGTTTTTGTTTTCTCGATTTTGTTGTTTCTCTATTTGTCCTTAAGTTATTTCTGTTTCTATTTTGTTGAAATAATTAGTCTTTATTCGCAAATTTTGTGTATTTCCAGAGTCTCTAAATTTTCGCATCTAAGAAATCCTCAATGCTGGTAAGTCATCGTCAACCTTCTTTTTGCTTTCTCATTGAGTATGTCTATGTAATGTCTTGGGTGTAAGGCTGTGTGCATCATTATTCTTTTCATAATCAATCTTAAAAAATTTCCAGAGTATTTTACATGGGAGACTATTCAGGTCTTAACTCCTGTAGTAAAGTTGGATTTCGAGTACATTTTTGTCCTTCTGAGGTAAATTTTTTTTCTGAGGTACATTTTTGTTTTTCCGTGGTACTTTTTTCTTACCATTTCTGTCATCCTGTTTTCGTGATGCTATCATCTAATAGTCCCAGTTGATAGTAGTTTTCTTTTTTTTCAGTGTTACTATTCCTTCCGTCGTTTCTCTTTTCTGTTTTCTTTTTATTTTCCAATTCTGAATTCCATTTCCATATCCTAGCTGTATATTCTACTTTGTACGTGGGTTTCTCGTTTTTGATCATTTTGGCAAAATACCTTGATATCTTCCATAACCGTAATGTGGTTTATCTTTTCCTGAGACTTTATTTCACTCGGTGCGAGTTTTTCCCACCAGCTTCAACTGGCGTTCTTTCACTGGAGTCTGAGTAACAACAAATGACGTCATGTCTCCAGCATTTTTCTAAGTATTCAAGCAGATTTTAACAATGTTATGATTTGTATGGACTCGGCTCTTCTGATGTCCATTTGGGGACTTTTTCATTATGAGAACCTGATAAGCGTAACACCGGATCTGTAAACCCTGATAACAGTGTCCGTGGGTGGAGAATATTTATTCAAACCCCACGATCAACGAAAAATATTGTATGCAGCACAGTGGATGTGAAGTAAAAAAAGATGAATCCAAAAGTGAGTCAATGGCATTCTTCATCAGATCCTCAGGGAAAGAATCTCATCGATCAAAGGCCAGTATCAAATAGTTCAGTCAGTAAAATAAAGCTACTCATTTATAAGGGTGTTGTCAGTTGATGAGAAAAAACAGCCAACGAAAGATTATGACAATGGGAGTGCCGGCCGAGACAGCGATTGAAGGATGTGCTTTTCCTCTTTGTTTTTAATGTAGCTCTGGCATAGTTTACTTGTATGATTGGGGTCATTATCTGCCAGAGTACAACTTCTTGACTTACAAGCCGCATTCCAGGATTGTGTGATGGTGCAGTATGGTGTGAGAGCCAGTCTGATTCAATTTGCTCTTCACCTGGTTCAACCCCCCGACTTTGCAATTGGCAAAAGAGTCTCCATCATAACAAGGTCTATTCCATGGTTTATGATTGGTGTGATACAGGGTTGTGCAATTCTTTTACCAAGTCTTTGCCATACATAGACCCTCCCATTTAAATCAAAGATTTTGAACTTTGATATATCAGTCCAAATAACTTTATTCCACTATGATATTGTCCAGTATTTGTGCACATTGGCAAGCTGGAGCATTTTGAAATTGATTTGCTTACTTAACAGCGGTTTTCTTCATAGCAATTCTGCCAGATAGGCAAGCCTCACAGAGTCTTCTTTGCACAATGGATATTGACACCGATTGGTTCCATTGTGAAGTGATGGTTTGTGCAGTCAGTTTTCTGTCACGCAAGCTGGTGACTCTAATGAAATTATTTTCTATTCTCGTTATTACTTTTGGTTTAAAAGCCCTACTTTTGGTCTTGTTTTGTCCTGTTATCTGATGTCTCCTAAAAGTATAATCCACTGTCGCTCGATGAATTTTATTTTTTGTACTAAAGAAGGAAAATGACTTCAAATCAATTTTTCGAAAGATATCTGGTAACTATAAGTTCAAGAGTACTGTCGAATACTTGCATTTAGTCTAATAAGTATAAACATTGTGGTGTTTATTTATTTCACGAAGGCCAAATACTTTTGATTGGTATTGTATATATATATATATATATATATATATATGTGTGTGTGTGTGTGTGTGTGTGTGTGTGTGTGTGTGTGTGTGTGTGTGTATTTTATGGTAATTTACCCATGAACTCTCTCACCTATAAATAGCAGCAAGTACTGCTCTCAAACAGAAGACAATATTCCTGCAGACAGCCCTGGCAGTCGGACCGAAAGTCCCGCTGGTAACCCTCTCATTTAAATATGTTGTATTACTGTTCTTTATTAATATATTTATTAAACTTAATACCTTTCTTGTGCCTTTATTTCTAGCCGATAACAAGGCCACAACAATATATATATGTATATATATATCACTGTTGATATATATATAGAGAGAGAGATAGATTGATAGTTTGCTATATTTATAAGTATGGAGTGCTTATTATCGGTGATAGTGCATATTTAAATCTAAGATTGAACAGCAAGGAAAGAGAGAGAGAGAGAGACAGAGAGAGAGAGAGTAAGAGAGAGAGAGAGAGAGAGAAAGGTGGGGAAGAGGGAGAGGGAGACACACACATATATCTATATCTTTATATCTATATCAGTTTTTAATCTTGGTTTAATGACGTTCATATTTTTCTATGGGTTTTAAATAGTTTTTCTGTGCAAGGTGGTTTTGATAATGCTTGATAAGATGATCCTATCTCATTTTTTACTTGGACAGACAGACAGATAGACAGATTGATAAGACTAGATTTAAGCTGAACTTTCAATAGGACCGACAGAGAAACGGACAGATAGATTGACAGGGCTAGATTTAAGTTGATTGATTAAGGAAGATATTGTAAGGTAAGTACCAAGTGACATAGTTAATCATAGTCAAACTAAGTTGGATCAAGAGAAAAAGATATATTGTACCGCTCGGCCTGGACGAATTTGCATAATTCAAAGCAAAAATTAAAAAAAAAAACTATTGAATTTAGAAAGGGGAAGAGGGAATATAAAAAAAGAAGAGAGACAGAGAGAGACAGAGAGAGAAGAATGGAGGGTATGGATACGCTTTTCCTTACTAACTATATTCTCGCTAATTATTTTACACACGCTCACTAGATTTAAAATTATGTCTTGAAACGATTACCCTAGAGGAAAGGAAATATTTAATGATACAATTTTTTATTGTCTGATAATAGAGGTTTCTTTTCTGAGATGAATCTTGTGATTTCCGCTGAATTCGACAGTTCAGTGATTTTTTATTTGACTGGTTTAATTTTATAAACTTTAAATTAAGGATAAATAAATAAATAAATAAATAGCTTAATCGTCAAAATCGATATTTTTCATTATACTTCTTATATTTTCTTGATAAAAAAGAAATATCAATAAACATTTCACCAATTACACATACACACATATATATATATATATATATGTATATTTGTGTGTGTGTGTGTGTGTAAATTTTAGTGTGTGTGTGAAAAGGAAAATAACCCCAAGATATTCAAAGGATTTATTTATAAATGAATATGTCAATGGCAAACGTATCGCTTTTTAAAAAGAAAACATCTTCAGGGTGATGTGATTAAATAATGTTTTCTCACTCGAAAGACTTTAAAAACTTTTCTAAAGTACACATGTTGATGATATTTTTTTTAAAAGTAGACATCAAACAATTTATTTTATTTAATCCTGCAGTCTTGTGGATTTTGCTGTCTTGGCGGACCACAAAATAAAAATGAAATAAAATGAAAAGAGAGACAAGTACTTGAACCTTACCAGAGAACTAAAGCTGTTGAATATGAGAATAAAAAAACAAAAACAAGTTGCAATTGGCTCACTTGAAACGGTCCACAAAGGCTTGGAAAAGGAGGTTATTAGAGATGAAAATTGGAAGACGAATTGTGACCATCCAAACAATATTAATAAATCAGATAGACGATTGAGGAGACTTGCTGTAAATCAGACTCCAGTGAAAGACCATCAGCTTACCCTGTAAAAAATAAAAAGAGTGATAAGTACTTTGACCTTGCCTGAGAACTAAAACAATGGAACATTAAGGTCATGATGATACAAATTGAAATTGATGCACTTAGAACGATCCCCAATGGCCTGATAAGAGGGCTGGGAGAGCTGTAAATTGGAGGACAATTAGAGACCATTCAAACTACAGCAACATAAAGATCGGCCTGAGTACGAAGAAGAGTCCTGGAGACGTAAGGAGACTTGTTGTCACTCAGTATCTTGTGAAACACCATCGGCTAATGTTGGTGTAATAACTCGCAAGAAGTATTATAATCATTATAATAGTAATAATAATGTGACGATTTTTTGATGAGGTTAATCTAGCCATATGTTTTGTTTTCTTTTTCTTTTCGTGACCCGCTAAAGAGATCTCTTATTTATTAAAATTTGGTCAAATCTGCGTCAGGTGCGCAGTTTTAAACAACCCCTGGGTCTGGTATAGCAACAATATACCAACCATGATAAAATGTCAAATCGAAATATACTACAACATGGGACCCAGGCAACCGGGCTAGGTGTCATGATCGGCAGGTGCTCTCCTGATAGCCAACATGCGAGAGCTGATCGTCATCCTGTGAATTTTGGCTGTTCTTTTTTCAGTTTCTCGAACAGCGAACCAAGGAACCGCTGAAGTCAGAGACGCAAACGCAAAACATGGACTAATGAAGACAAACAACTTGTATTGTTGTGACACGACGTGCAGTTAAATACTTAATGTATTTGTAAAAATTAAAATTTATGAAATATATGAAAATTAATATATATATATATCAAAAACAGAAAAGATCCTTAAAAGAAGGACTTTCTTCTTCAAGGCTTAAATTGACCTAAAATGCTTGTTGATTGTTCTTAGAGGTCAGTTAAGTGCGAGACAATTGTTATTGATTTTAAAGGTCAGCGAATTTATTTAATTTTTCGGTTGTCAACAAACTTCAGCGATCATAATGATGAAGTGAGTCATTTCGTAAAACATATTTTTCTAGTCCTTATCTTAAAAAGGGAGATTTCATTTTTTTCCACCCTAAATATAGGTGAGCTGGGCATCGCTCATCCAGTCAGGTGGGGCTGAAAATCTTTTGTTCACCCCCATTGCTCTAAACCTGTTCCCATTGATCAAATCATCTAAAAAGGGTTTTCCCTATACCTGTAAGATATAATCCTAAACTAGGATTGGCTTACCAATGGGAATATGACTCCTAACTCTCTCTTATGGGATGACCAATCAGAAACATTTTTTAGTCCAGATATTGATCTATAAAAACAGGATGGTAAAACGAATCATCAGAGAGAAGGAGGAAAGGAACCAAAAAGAAACTCAAGACTGCCAAAGAAGTATCCCTTCCATTCTAGACCCGAGGTACTCCGAACAACCTTCAGACGTTACAAAAATTCAAAGTCACAGACGTTAGAGACATTGGTGTCATTCAAACCACACCCCATCGTCATTCTTCCTCTCTCGATATTCTTTCTTCTTTTTGTTAGGAAAGCAAACATTGTTTGTTTGTTATTTATTGTTTCACAAACGTGTTTCAAAAAACATTTTTGTTATTTGTTAACCACGGGTTTTCTCTATTCTTTGAGTTGCTGAACAATCTCGCCACTCATATTAGCAGACCGTCAGAAGAAGATCTGGCTGAATTGTGTCACTCCGCCCTTTGTGAATCTCTCAAACACAGCGTGGGCACGGAAGGACATGAAAAGGAAACAGTCGAAAGCAAATGTGGTAGTCCCAAACACAACAGTCACAACAATTACTGTGACTAGTAGTCACACCACCTTGGGCTTCGTGACTAGCATAGGACTACATTTCACAGCTATTTTTGGAGTCCCCTACACTACGAGGATAAAAAGAATGATAGAGATTTGTTATATGAATATATGTTATGAACATAGCATGTACATTTCACATATCCGTATCTGGCTATGGTACAATAGTATGAACAAAAAAACAAAACCTCAATGGGAAATTCGGTAGGAAACACAGATAAAAAAAAATACGGAAATAGACAAAAACGATAAAACATAGAAAAATCTCTAAAAAATAGGACAAAAAACAAAAAGCAACACAAGAAAAAATAACAATACAACTTGAGGACATAGACTAGGAAGTAGTGGTGAAAGAAGGAAGATTAAAGAAATATTGACAAAGGGCAAAGCAATACACACAAAACAGAACATTCCATAACAACGAAAGAAAATTCTACCCTCAAGATGGGGGAAATGACACGAAAACATAACAAGAACAAGAGAAACAACAATCATGGAGTAAAATATAGCAACTAAGAGAACATAACAAAAAAGCCGGATGGATAAGCGACATGGCGAAAGAGTTAGAAAGATTCGAAGAAGGTTCGAAAGCAGAAATACACATAGATTTCCTAAGAATGACACTTAAGAAATATCAAATTGAAAAACACCATACCATGATTGAATACATGGATTCTGGTTTTCGACATTCACCTCTATTCATGACAGACAAACACTTGAAATGAACAGATGTCTACAAGAAGTACACATACCCAAATGGGTGACCAATGGAAGGAGCACATTGATCCAAAAAGATCCCCCGTAAAGAAACCGCCTCAAACAAATACAGACCCATAACGTGCCTACCTATGATGTGGAAAATACTAACGGCACAAATAAGGGAATAGATTTATTTCTCACTAACAAACCGTGGATTGTTCTTTGAGGAACAGAAATGATGCTGCTAAGGATTCAGATGCACAGGAGAACAACTCTAAAGAGATCAACACATCCTCAACCAGAACTAGTCCAAATGGAAACATCTAAATATGGTCTGGATTGACTATAAAAAGGCATATGATATGGTTCCAAAAAGCTGGATAATAAACTGTTTCCAAATGTACAAAATATCAGATGAAATCATAAGCTTTATTGAGAAAACCATGAAAACCAGGAGGGAAAAACTTAGCTGAAGCAAAGATCCAAAGAGGTATATTCCAATGAGATGTACTATCACGCTTATTATTCATAATTGCAGTAATGCCACTCAACCACATGTACAACCGAATACAAACTTACTAAATCTCAGGAAAAGATGAATAACTTGATGTACATGGACGACATCATACTGTTTGCCAAAAATTAAAAAGAATTGGAAACTATAATACTCGCAGGGCATAGGAATGGAATTTGTCATAGAAAAAGTGCCATGTTAGTAATGAAAAGCGGAAAACGACACATTAGGGACGGAATGGAACTACTTAATCAAGACAAAATTAGAACGCTCGGAGAAAAGAAAACCTACAAATACTTGGGCATCTTGGATGGTGACACAATCAAACAAGAGGAGATGAAAGAAAAATTAAGAAAGAATGATTCAGAAGAACCAGAAAGCTACTCGAAGCAAAACTGTATAGCAGAAACTTTATCAAAGGGATAAATATCTGGGCTGTACACCTAGTAAGATATCCGGGACCATTCTTGAAGTGGATCATAGAAGAAATTAAACAAATGGACCAGATAACAAAAAAAAAAAAGAAAGAAAAACTAATGACCATGCATAAGGTATTACATCCCCGAGATGACGTCGACAGACTATATGTGCCAAGAAAAGAAGGAGGAAGAGGACTTTGCAGCATTTAAAACAGTGCTGAGGTATCACTACTACGACTACGAAAAGTACATACAAAAGCGTGGAGAAAGATCGATTACAGCCACCTAAAACAATACTGACAACAGGAGGATCAACAGAACGACAATAATCAGAAAACAAAAATGGGAGGAAAAACAACTCTTATGGACTTTTTAGGGATTTATAATCAACATCTCACACACACACACACACACACACAAAAACATGTCTAAGAAAGGGAAACCTTAAGAGAAAAACGGAATCTCTCAGGATAGCAACACAAAACAACGGTATAAGTACCAATTATATCAAAGCAAAAATAGATAAGATGCAACAAAACAGCAAATGTAGGTAATATGGTGATAAAGATTAAACGAGAAATCACATAATAAGCGAATGCAGCAAATTAGCACAGAAGGAGTTTAAGACTAGACACGATTAAGAGGACAAGGTGATCCAGCGGGAATTGCGCAAGAAATTGAAATTTGAACACGCGAACAACTCAACACCTGTTCGAGAGAACGACACACACGAACATCTCTGAGATTGTGACATCTAAACGGATCATAATCTCGGCCAGACGACGAGAACTTATAATAACCAACAACAAAAAAAGAACTTGCATTTTTGTTGACTTTACTGTCCCGGCCGATCACAGGGTAGAATTAAAAGAAGGTGAAAGAAGAATAAATACTTCGACCTTGCTAGAGAACTGAAAAAACTGCGGAACATGAAATTGACATTTATATCAATTATAATTCGTGCTCTTGGTACAGTCACCAATGATTAATAAAAAGACTGGAGGACTTGGAAATAAAAGGATGATTGGAGACCATCCAAACTACTGCATTATTGGGATTAGCCAGAATACTGAGAAGAGTCCAGGTGACTTAAGGAGACGTGCTGTGACTCAGACTCCATTGAAAGACCATCAGCAAAGAGTAACAATAATAATGATGATAATAATAAACACAACAGAATAGCAAGTGTAAGTTATTGGGAGAAAAAGATGAAACAGTTAATCAGATGTTTAGCGAACACAGAAAACTATTAGAAAAGGAGTACGATACTAAGGCACGACAAGGTAGGAAAATAGATCAACTGGTAATTGTGCAACTGAATTTCATCCATAGTATCTAATGGTATATGCACAAACCAGAATCTCTCTTTGAAAATAAGAATCATTGCACACTCTGGGATTTTGAGAAACAAATGGATTAACTAATACCGGTCAGATGCCCAGATCTCGTATTAACTAATGATAATAATAAGAATAATCAAAGCAAGAATAGATAAGATGCAAAAAAGCAGCAAATGTAGGTTATGTGGTGATAGGGACAAAACGATCAATCACATAATAAATAAGTGAATGCAGCGAATTAGCGCAGAAAGAATATAACACTGGGTGGACAGGTGATCTACTGGTAATTACGCAAGAAATTGAAATTTGACCCTACGATCAAATGGTATATGCACAATAAAGAATCTGTCCTAGAGAATGAAACGCACGAACCCGGATGGGATTTTAAGATAAAAACAGATCACCGAAACTCGACCAGAAGATTAGACCTTCTAATAATCAACAATAAAAAAGCGAACTTATAGGATACACATTTTTCTAGTCTTAAGATAAGCAATAAAAACATACATAAGAACATTCTAGAAATTTAGGATCAAAACCGCATTAGCATTGAAGTTACATTTTTATATTTTTCAACCAATCAGCTAAAAACATAGAATAGAACATTCTAGAAAATAGGATCGGAAGTCATCTAACAGAAAATATTAAGGCTCGAAAATAAAATAGTAAAATACAAATCTGCTTAGTCAATAAATGTCTAGGACGATTCTTTGATCCACTATTACGGTATAAATAACACACAATTAGGGAGCCATTCACTAAGACTAAGACCAAGCCTAGCCATTAAGTCAGTAAAGCAGTAGCCGATACTCTATCCGGCAAATTCCTTTTCTTCTACAACCAAAGTTCATGACCTCGCTACAGATCGCCGCGAATCACGTTCAAAAGAAAAACCCGGCAAACTTTCTTTCATCAACGCGACACGCTGTCGCCACAATCATAAAACCCGCTATGAACTTAATGTAAGTAAGAACGACTTATTTACGGACTCCGTTAACATACACACACCTTTAAACAAATTTATTTTCTTCTTGCCAAACTTTATTTTCCAAAAGGCCATTTACACATCATGTATTTTATTTGTCACCAAAGGATTGGTACAAGGAATAGAGGAGTTGGAAATAAAAGGGTGATTGGAGACCATCCAAACTACTAGATGATTGAGATTGGCCAGAATACTGAGACGAGTCCTGGAGACTCAAGGAGACTTGCTGTTACCCAAACTCCAGTAGAAAATCATGAGCTAACGCTGATGTGAAAAACTCGAAAAGGAGTAAATAATAATAATAACTTACAAATTTAAAAAAAAAAATTGTCCAAACTATAAAAATTGGTGATATTTTTTAAAAATTTTAGATAATTTCTAAATTCTTATAAAAAAAACTTTTAATTCTAGAAAAAATACGGAAACCTTAAAAATAAGATAAATAACATGAATATTTTCGAACACTAATTACGTCACATACATTTTGAAAGAGAATGCGACTAACGATTATTGGTATCCCATTTTTTTTGTTTCATTTTGTCCGTTTTAAAATGCTTTATTGGGCGAGACAACTTGACGCAACAGAACGACCCTAAAGATGGTTAACGACAAGCTAAATATTAGATAATGTCATATTATTTATACTTATATATATACTAGCCCAGTTGGCTGGGGCTGTAGATTACACCGACTGCATCTCTTCAGAGAGGTAAGACTCCTCAACGAGTGTCCTGAATATGACACAAAACAATCTGATGGTGAAGCTCCAGTAATGCTGAAGCTTTGGAGAATGCGAAGTACCCATTTATTGCCATCACTCCCAGGTCCACTCTGGCCCTGAGTTGTAGCACCTAGTAAGTTTATATCAATGGATTAAATAGAATTAAAGCGTGTGCTTACGTTAAACTGAAATGTTTAGAATTGAATTGTTTTGGCATTTAAAACGAATACTTAGGCTACACTGAATTGTTTGTAAAAGAATTGTTTATAAGTATAAGAATTGATTTGGCATTAATAACCGATAACCGTTGATGTGCCATAAAACCAAATGAAACCAAACCAAATAAAGAAATATAATCGTTAAATATCTTTTTTTTCATATTTTCATACCATTGAATTAAATTATATATATATATATAAATATGTGTGTGTGTGTGTGTGTGTGGAATTTAAACCCGGTTGACTCAAACACCAAAGAAATATATCCGTTAAATATCTTTTTTTTCATATTAAATTCCATATATATATATATATATATATATATATATATATATATATGGAATTTAATTCAGTGGTATGAAAATATGAAAAAAAAAAAGAGATATTTAACGGATGTATTTCTTTGGCGCTTGAGTCAACCGGGTTTCGATCTCAGCTTCGGGAATCTATCTTGTCTAGCCACACTGATGAGTTCTGATAGAACGAAACAGATCTGTCTGTGGATGACAATCTATCTATATATATATATCTAGATGGTGTACGTTCAAAAACTCTTGAGGCTACAATATTATTTGTCGACTTCCACAAAGCATTTGATTCCATACACAGAAGGAAGATGGAGCAAATATTCTTGCCAACGGTCTTCCTAAAGAAATGGTCACAGACATAATGATGCTATATAAAAATATGAAATTAAAATTCTGCTCAGCGGAGGGAGACAGACTACTTCGACATTGTAACATGTGTGCTATAAGGAGACTCGTCAGCCCCATACGTGTTTATAATCTGCTAAAACTACGTGCTTTGAACGTATATAGTTTTAATGAAAGAAAACGGTTTCAAGCTGTCAAAGGAAAGAAGCAGAAGGAACCCTGCGCAAACTATGACTGACGTGGACTACGCCGATGACAAAGCGCTTCAAGCAAATACACCTGCCCAAGCCGAATCCGTGCTACTTTGTCTGGAACGAGCAGCAGGTGGCATAGGCCTCCGCATCAACACAGACAAGTTAGAATACATATGCTTTAATCAAAGAGGCGACATCTCAACTCTAAGGGGTGGGCCTTTGAAACTAGTGGACAAATTCACCTACCTAGGAAGCAGCGTCTCATCAATAAACATGCAACTAGCAAAAGAATGGACAGCTATCCATAGACGATCGGTCATATGGAAGTCAAACCTGTCCGATAAAATAAAACGTACTTTTTTTCCAAGCAGGAGCCGTGTCAATACTACTATATGAATGCCCCACAGGAACACTAAGTAAACATATGGAGAAAAAAGCTAGATGGCAATAACACAAGAATGCTGCGAGCTGTATTGATCAAGTCCTGGAGGCAACATCCTATAAAGCAGCAGTTTTACGACCACCTTCCACGTTAGACGAACCAGACATGCTAGACACTGCTGGAGAAGTAAGGACGAACTCATAAGCGATATATACTCCTGTGGACCCCTTCATATGGACGAGCAAAGGTAGGGAGGCCAGCTAGAACCTATATACAATATCTCTGTGATGATAGGGGAAATAGCCAGGAAGACTTCCTGGGAACGATGGATGATGGAGACTGGTGGCTATAAAGGGTAATGGGTGGTTCATAGATATATACAGTTGATTTGGTGGGGGCTGTTTTGAAGTATAGATCTACTTTAATTTATATGTGAGTTAATTTTAAATGCACTATGGCTCAAATCAAATAACATGACATTTGGATAATCAAGATTTTTAGATTTACATAGCTAAAGAATGTTCATCGTTGAGGCTTTTGCTTACCTTCTTTTTTTTATGACATAATTTCCATTGATGAACTTTAACATATATCGTTTTGATATTCGAGAGGGTGGGACCAGATACATTAAATATGTATACAAGAGCTGCATGTAATGGACTTTATAAGATTTAGTTGATGATAGCAATTAAAATCTGAGATCTGTGGTTGAGAGTGGGCTTAGTGAGTAAAAATATAGAGATTAGGTTGTTTTGATGGTTGGTTGACTGATTTGTTTTACGGCTTGTTAACCCTTTTAGGGTAATTTAACGCCGAATCAAATTTTAAGCAATTCAGTTTAGTAAAATTATAGTTTTTGTTTATACATAGTTAAAAGTCAAAATAGTTCTATAATAAACAATTCAGTTTAGCATAAGTAAACATTTTCATATTCCACATTTTATTAGTTCCCTAATTTGGTCGAGGTATCTATCCTTCTTTTCACCTTCTTTTAATTTTACCCTATGATCAGCTGGGACAGCAAAGTTCACAATTTTGCTAGTTCTCCTCTTTTTTTTGTTTGTTGATTATTATAAGTTCTGGTCATCTGGCCGAGACTAGGTGATCCGTTTGGATGTCAAAATCCCAGAGAAGTTTGTGTGTGTCATTCTCTAGGACTGGTGTTGGGTTGGGCTTATACCATTTGTTCGTATGGTCAAACTGAAATTTATTGTGTATAAGATTTTATAATGTATATGTTTCTACGTAGTGCAAAATCAACGTTATAATGTTAATGTCAGTTTGTATGTAAGACAAAAAAATCAGCCGGCGATATTTTTTTTTAAATTAGTGCAAATATTTCCTTCACAAAAATGTCAACAAACAAAAAGGTTAATATTTTTGTTTGTCATATAAGTTTAGCAATATTAAATCTAGAATAGTTCTGATGAATTGATTATTCTTTATGTTGAAAAAAAAAAAACAGAAATTCACACTAGATGTACTGGATGAAATAATGCGCGATCAATAAATACGTACCTATGAAAACTTAAGATAACGTATTTTATCGCCTTAATTATAAGATTGAGATGGGCCCCAAATTAAATGAAAAATATAGATTGATTTATCTAAGATTCTTATTGGTTGAAATGTATTTTTAACAATCTACGAGTGAAAAGATTTCTTAAATTATTTTATCGTCATGTGGGAAAGCTGTTCAATCAAGAAGTACAAAACTACAGATAAGAAATTAAAGCTACTATCTATTCTATCTATTTCTTTTTCTTTTTCTTTTTCTTCTTTTCTTTTCTTCACTTCTTTTATCTTTTCTCTACGCCATAGCTGTAAATTTGGAAGAATTATGACACGAATTTTTATTGGGAAAACATTAAAAGTGAGTATGAATGAAATAATTATCGATGAAAACTATTTCATATAAGGGATCTTTTAACTTTTTGGTACTAATTTGCCAAAGTAAAGAGATAAACTGAAAAGGTTTTTGTTTTATACCACTGTAGTTAGAAATGAATTTTTTAGTGGCATATCAACCTTCTTGGGTTATTTAATACCAAATCCATCCTTCCAGAACAGCAGAGGTACTATTTATCCCATAGCTCGGAAGGTATGTGTCCGAAAGGGAACGTAATAGCTGCGACTTGAACTCGTTTACAACGATAGCGTAGACCAGCGCTTTAACCATTCCACCACGTGGACAGAAATGATGACTTATTCCACAAAGTTTCGATTTTTGGTAGTATCTCTGCTATCAATTTGGAATCTTTAAAGTTAAAGTTGTGATTTATTTCTAAATTTTGTTTGACTATTGCGTTTTTTCCGATGCCTTTTTTCAAGTCGTTTTTTATGTACGTAATTTGTTTTTTGGGTTGTATTAGATGTTTGACGTACGTATCTTTATTAAAATCGAGGAATTGGGTAGCGTAAATGTCAACTTGAGATTTGATGTGGGTATTGTGATTCCAATCATGGATTTTATTCTTAATTGTTTTGAAAGAAGTTGTTACAGTTGAATTATTGTAGTTGAATTAGGGTGGAAATTGATATATTTGAGTAAAAGATTATTTCTGGAAGAATTATTGTTCGAAATTTTTGGAAAAAAATATGTTTCTTAATTTTGAAAGCTTTTATTTTAGCATGCTGTATGAAGGATTTAGCATATTGTCTAATAGCATAGTTCGGCTGGTCGATCGTGTCAAGAATATATATATATATATATATATATATATATATAACCTCTGTAAATCAGAGATATTTATTAATACACACACACACACACACACACACACACACACACACACACACACATATATATATGTATATATACACCTTTAAGAAAAACAAAAACTGGTCACATTAGGATTATAAATTTATTTACATCCTGTTGTGGGTATTGATATGAATCAATAACACCAAAATTAACAGGACTACTTCAGATCCAATGGATACAATTAATACAGCCTCAAGGGACAAATGAGGGAAGGGTGGGACGGGGTTTGAAGAGGGGTGAAAAGTTTCCTCCCATATCGCCCGCTTCCGGTTTTTCTTTTTTTACCAGTCGGAATCACAATAAAGTAACGAGACGTATATTCAAACTCAATTTCTACAGTAAATTAAATTTTAATTATTAAATCTTGAATTCTAAAATACATTTCAACGTACATCAAATAATAAGATTGTTAATTTCATGGATTTGACACAAAACCTCTCGAACAACACATATAAACGATTTCTTAAAACGGACCAGTACCCTTCCTATATTAATGTAAATTCAAATCACCCGAAGGCCATAATCAAGCAAGTCCCCAAAGCAGTAAAAATGAGAATAAGGAGATTATCCGCTAACGAGAAAATATTCCAAGAAAGTAGTAAAATAAATAAGGATGCCCTTAAAAATAGTGGTTTTAAAGAAGAGTTCACCTACCAAGAAGAAAATATACCTAATGAGAAGATTTTGTATATTAATAAAGAAAATAAGAAGTACCGTCAAAAAAAGAGAAAAAAAAGTTTATAAGGTTCAACCCCGTTTTTTGTAGACTAGTGAGTATAAATGTAGGTTAATATTTTCTGAAATTGATAGATATGCACTTCAACCATAATATACTACATAAAATAATTAATAGAAAAACGTTAAAAATTAGTTACTCCTGCACGAAACATATCTTTGAAATAATCAATGATCATAATAAAGAGATAATTAGGAAATCTCATGACCGAACGAATAATAATAGTAATAATGATAATAATAATAATAATAACGATAATAATCATACTAGTAAACAAAACGAATGTAATTGTAAAACCCGAAAAACATGTCCTATGAATAGATTATGCAATTTAGAAAATGTAGTATACCAAGGAATCATTTACCCAAAAGAAAATGTTAAGGATAAAAAAAAAAAAACACTCTTGTATAGGGATCTCTTCGACGAAATGGAAGCTAAGATTCAATAATCATAGTTATTCTTTCTCCTGTGAACATTTGAAAACCTAAACAGCCTTATCCAAGCAATTTTGGTGTTTGAAAAATAAAGGTTTAAACCCTGAGATTCAATGGAGCATATTGAAAAAGTCGAATACTCCAAAATGCTTTGATAGTTGATGTAACCTGTGTCTAGAAGAAAAATACAAATTATGCTTTACCCAGACCCTGAAAAATTATTAAGTCAGAGATGTGATTTAATAGCTAGATGTAGACATAGGAATAAATTTAAACTATAGACAAATATCATAGATAATATTTATATAATTATAAAAAATAGGATTAAATTGAAATTTGAGGTGAAATGAAAAATTAAAATAAAATGGGAAGCTACCATGTGAGGTGGACGTACGTACGTTTTAGTGGAAAGGTAACTAAATAAATGGGCACGGATATGAATTTTGAATTTCAAATTTCAATTCTAAATTTTGAATTTAATTTAAGATAAATATTACTCTAATCTTTGCGTAAGGTCAATGAAAATTGTTGTAATTCCATAAATTATTGTTAAATCTGAAAAATTAAGTTTAAATGTATTTTAGAATTTAAGATTTAAAAATTAAAATTTAATTTACTGTAGAAAGTGAGTTTGAATATACGTCTAGTTACTTTAATGTGATTCCAACCTGTCAAAAAAAACCCTGGAAGTTGGCGATATGGGGAAGAAACTCCTCACTCCTCTTCAACCCCCTCCCACGCTTCCCTCCTATGTCCACTCTGGCAGTATTAATTATATCCATTGGATCTGAAGAAGTCCAGTTAATTTTGGTGTAATTGATTCATATCAATACCCATAACAGGATGGAAATAAATTTATAATTCTAATTTGACCGATTTTCGTTTTTCTTTAAGGAATTATTGCTCTGTGATGTCAGTTACATTGAACTCTTTACCAGGAAAATTCAAATGTTCATTGTTGAATAATTTTATTGTCCTGATGGAATTATTCCCGACTCCGGTTTAACTGGACAGAATAATACCCCCCCATATATATATATATATATATATATATATATATATATATATATAGTCTACCAGTCCAGAGGAATTATTTTTTATCTTAAAAGTATCATTTTCAATCAATCAAGTTAGGTAACACAATGTTTTAATTTATTTTACTAAATACAAGCATTCATCAGTAAATCTAACCAGACATCTTTTGAAAAATTCATTTGAAGTAATTTTAATTCTTTAGTGATAACAAATTTCCTACAATGGATTATACTGTTGTGAGACATCAGGAAACGAGACAAAACAAGAATGAAAGTAGGGCTGGTAGACCAACAAACGAACAGTTTGGTTTGTTTATTTGTTATTTAATTGCATATCAAACTTTTCGGATTATTTAATGCCCAATAAATCCCTTTAGAAGGACATTAGTGATACTATTTAACTCGTAGCTGGGAGGATAAGGGCGTTCATAAATTCCCAAGGGTATTTGTCCGAAAGTGAACCTAATAGTACGACTGAAGTCCGAACTCGGATACTACAATTCCTCTGTCCATCGCTTTAACCATTACACCAAGAAGACATCCCCTGGTTCGGTTTGTTTGGTTTGGTTTGGTTTGGTTCTATGTCATATCAACCATTGTAGGCTATTTAATGCCAAATAAATTTTATATATTAAACGGCTCTCTTTCAAACACTTCTGTTTAGCATAAATATATATTTTGTTTACACACAATTAAATGTCAAAACAGTTCTATTTTATTCAACTCAGTTAAGAATAAGTACATAGTTTACTTCTATTTGACCCATGGATAGGATCCAGTCCGGTTCTACCACTGTAGGCCAGAGTGGACCTGGGATCGATGGCAATGAAGGAGTACTCAACATCCCCAAAGCTCCAGTATTACTGGATCCTCACCATCAGATTGTTTTGTGTCATATCCTGGACACTCGTTAGGTGGGGGTGGGGGACTAAACACCTCTGCAGAGAAGCAGTCAGTGTATTCTGCAGCGCCAGCCGACTAGGCAAAACAAGAACAGAGGACAGCTTCAGATTCACCAGTGTGCGTAACTGATGGCTGACTTCTCCAAACATTACTGCAAAACTAAATCAATGTGATGAAAACGTGTATCAACATACACTGTGACCAGAAAAATTGATATCAAGAGACTGTTAGGGAAGAAAAACAATATGAAAAAAGCTCCAGTGGGCCAATGCGCATAAAGACGAGACAACAGAGCAGTGGAATAAATTTCTTTGGATTGACGAATTAAAGTACGAAATGTTTGGCTAAAATAGAAGGGTCTATGTATGGCGAAGAGTTGGTGAAATAGCTGCAACCTCCTATATCACTAAAATCAAAAGGCATGGGGAAAGCTGTGAGGGCTTTTGCCGATTGAAAATTTGGGAACTTGACACAGGTGAAGAGCAAAATCAATCTGACCGGCTATCACAGCATACTTCAGCATCACGTGATTCCATCTGGAATGCGGCTTGTAGGACAAGGATTTGTACTCATGCAAGATAATGCCCCAACACATTCTAGTAAACATTCCAGAGCAACAGAAAAACAAAGATGAACAGCACATTCTTCAACTGATGTCTTGACTGGTGAAATAAGCGGACTTCAATCCCATTGAACTAATGTGAGATGAACTTGACCGATAAGTCGGAGCTCAACAAGCTGTAAGTGCGGCTCACTTCTAGTAACTCTTGCAGAAATACTGGGTAGAATTATTTTCATTCTTCCTCAGTTTTGGGGTGAAGGAATACTGAAAATCTTTGAAGTAGTGATAGTGGTCAAAAAGGGTCATTTTGATGCATCAAAGGTTAAGAATGTTTTGGTGTTTTTTTTTGTTTAATTTTAATTTGATGTTGCTCAAAAGACTTGTATTTTTAAAAAAATAAATATAGTAAATAAAACCATTGTGGTGCTTAACTTATTTGATTAAAAATAACACTTTTAGAATGAGAAATAAACATTTTTGAGGATGGCCCAATACTTTTGACAGAGAATTAAATCGACTTACGCCCAGTCAATCGTAACAAAATGGGCGTGCAAGTAGGACCAAGATTTTTATTATTTATTCATCAAAATGCGTTGTAATTTCTTTTAGTTGTCGTAAACATCGCTTGAAATAGAAAGTTCGCTGCGTAGCATTGTAAGCAAATGATACCGGGCAGCAAATAGATTAGTTATAAAAGAAGACGATCAGTAAATAGAAGAAAAATAAGTTGGTATAAAAATGATATATTGGCTATTGCACCCCGGACCATCTTGCAGAGGTCACTATCTGTGTCTCTCTATCCGAGGCAGGAGTCGAGGTGGTGAGTTATGCGCACTTTAATATATGCAGATATATATGAAGGTCTTGTGGTATGTACATAATTTAAATATTGCTTTAAAAGCGAGTGCATGGAGTTAAGAACGTTTTAAAATCATAAAGATGAATAAAAATGCGTAAAAAGGGGTAACCTTTTCTTCGGTCACTTCTCTTCAGAGAATTGTCATTAACAATCGATTTTGTAATAGAAGAAGTAAGCATTAGATGGTGACCAAAGGAAAATTCAGGGGGTGTGTGAAGAAAAACACTTTGAAAAAAATTACTGTAAACCAGCAGAGTCAATAGTGGTAAATGTGTTTTCTTCTGATGGTTCGAGAAGGTTATCAAAAAGCAATGGAGTATAGATTTGCTTTTGGATACACAGTTCCGGTTTATATATATTTTTTATAAATAATGCTCCCAGAATAGATAGCCGGAGAGAATTTGATGATGTGTCCAGGATGGTAAATATAGTGGGACAGTATACGCACGCTCTGGTCTGATTGTTTTCAATTTAAAAAAAAAAAGTTTTAATTTCAGTTCAAAAATAAGATCAAGAAGCAGGAATGTTTGCATCTGTATTTTTGCAAATATCGACCGATATGTCATTTGATTTAAGACGACGTATTTTTTGAATTTCTTTGAAGTTACAGACGATATTTTGACTTTCCAAGAAAATTTGAAGGATCAATACTTAATAATTTAAAAAAAAATCTTTCCCTTCCAAGATTGCTAAAATACATCTTTTAACGAATTTGATTCATAGATAAGTCAATTTTGATTTAATTTTGAATCTACTTAAATCTTACAAATAAAGAGATGAAATGAATAAACCTTATAGATTCATTTCTATTTCAACTCAACTTTCGTATCCTTATTTCTCTTCAGAGAAAATTTAACATTCTGTTCCTTCAAGCGCGTAATTGATTTCAAGATTTCTAAATAATCTAAATCAAGCAAAGACATTATTTACCCTTTTCCCTTCGACAGCAGTGCTTCTACTAAAATCACATTCCTTACTTCTGAGCCCAGTCGACTGGGGCTATAGAATACATCTGCTGTAGAGAGGTAGAATTCACAAGCAAGCGTCTTTAATATGAAAGTAAGCGGCATATGATGATTAGACTCCAGTCCTGGAGCTTTGAGGGATGTGGAGTACCTTTATTTTGACATTAATCCCAGGTCCACCCCAACGCTGTGCGGTAGTATCTATTAGAGTCCCATCTATATCACTATCTAATCCTATACTGGAGCTTGAAACCATTTAGCAGTGTGAAAACAAATATTTGATGCCAAATTGAATTATTTGTATTTTATAGCAATACTTGAAACCGTTCAACTGTATGCAACTGAATGAATAATTTTGTATAGAATTGTTAATATTAGATAGCAGTAATTGAAACCATTTAGTGTCTTGTGTATGACATTAAACTGCACCTGATGGTGAGGCCCTTGTCTTGGAGTTTGGGGATCGTAGAGTATACCTTTATTACCACTACACTCAAGCCCTCTCTGACTTGGAGTTGTAGCACTCATCATAAGTTATCTGTATTTCATATAGAACTGTTTAATCTTTTACTAGTGATTATTATTAAAATCACACCGAATTATTAGTGTGAAATAGCCATAAATGAAATAGTTAAATTGTGAGCAAACAAGTAATTAGTATTAAATAGCATAAGGTTTCTTGATAAATATAATCACTGATGTTAAATGGCAAGATTTGAAACTATATAACAACGTGCAAATATATGTTATAACTTGTTTAAAGATGAAATTACTAACAGACTACTCACTTAAGATATATATATATATATATATATATATATATATATATAATATATATATAATTGATTTAGCAATAAACAGACATCTAAGCATCAAGAGTTGATATATCATTTAATAAAATGATTTAATTTAAATTTTTGTTTTCTCCCAAACATAGCCTACTACAACTGGGGCAAACAATTGACCCAAATTTCAGATATACGTAAAGAAATAAAGCATGTCAAATACAAATTAAAGAACCAGTATCAATCACCAATACCACTAAAAATAACTATAGGGATTTAAAATTTCAGCTAAAATAAATACCCTGTGGAAAAAATAATAGATTGTCGATCCGCCTACTAATTTAAAAAATAAATCCCAGACCAAATACTAAGGCAAAACACTTTTTAGTTACCTGAGCCTACCACAAATTCAGAATAAATCGCCTCCCAATGAAAGCTGAACTAAAATGATTGATAATAACAACCTCTTCATCATTTCAACCATGTGAAGCATAATCATGAACAAAGTCATTTAAAAAAACACCTGAGAAGCAAGAACAAACAAGAAGAAACAAAATTAAAGCAACTCCCGAGGATCAAAACACATAATCAGAACTCTAAATAGATCCCATTGTACTGAAAGTTTGCATACTGTAATTGACAATATAATTGCTAAACACAATATATATATATATATATATATATATATATATATATATATATATATATATATATATATACCAAGCAAGTTCATCCTCAACACTTATACTTGTGAAGCAAAATTTGTCAATTAACATTTTTGCGCTCAAAGAATTCCTTAAAAACAGAAATCTGCCAACAAACTATTTGCTTACAACTTGTGTATGTAAGATACATAGCATTAAATAATCCAAAAGAATTGATATGCTATTAAACAATAACCAAAACCAAAACAAAAACAAAACAAAAAACAAGTAGCATAATTTCAAATTTCAAGTTAGTTGATGTACATAATGTTATTTATATATAGGGGCCGTCTGCAAAACGAATCAAAGATGTCTGCTAACTTTTGTCTCGTCATCTATTTGGTTTACAAATCATATTTAAAACCAAAACCAAAGATAAATAAAAAAAATAAATAAACAAAAAAACACCGAAAAGGCAAAAAACAAAAAACAAAATAAAACAACAACAAGGTGTCGCATTTAGTGACCCCCAAGTGTTAATATGCCATGAAACTAGAATAATCCCCTTGTATCTCTTGATCCCAGGGAAATCTATGCGTTTAATTTTCAAAGAAAAACTGGTTTATGCATATATCATTTATTAGTATGTTGAAATTTCAGGGTTTTTTTTGCATCATTCCCAGTGGATCGCATCTCCACCCAATCATGCAAGTTCTCGTTTTCCTTTTGTACTAGATTGCTGTATTCACTAATTATGCGAGTAAGCATTTCCTCTTTATCACGACAATCACATTTTCACTTATTATCATGATATTTCATTATTATTATTATTACTATTATTATTTACTCCTTTAGAGTTTTTCACATCAGTGTTAGCTGATGGTTTTTCACTGGAGTTTGAGTGACAGCAAGTCTCCTCAAGTCTCCAGGACTCGTCTCAGGATTCTGGCCGTTTTTAGCAATACTGTCGTTTGGATAGTCTCTACCCGTCCGCCAACTTCCAAGTCCTCCAGGCCTTTTAATAATCCTTTAGTTATGGTGCTTAAAGCACCAATCACAATTGGCACAATCGTTACTTTAATATTCCTCAGCTTTTTCAATTCTCTAGCAAGGTCGAGGTACTTATCCTTCTTTTCACTTTCCTTCAGATTTATTCTGTGGTCCGCCAGGACAGCAAAGTCGACAATTTTGCAAATTCTCTTTTTTTGTTGTTGATTATTATGAGGTCTGGTCTTCTGGCCGGGATTAGGTGATCCGTTTGTATGTTAAAGTCGCATAGAAGTTTATGCGTGTCATTTTCTATGACAGGTGCTGGGTTGTGCATATACCATTTATTTGTATGGTCGAATTGAAATTTCCTGCGTATTTCCCAGTATATCACCTTGCCGACCCAGTCGTGTCTCGCCTTATACTCCTTCTGTGCTAATCTGCTGCATTCGCTTATTATGTGATTGATCGTTTAGTCTCTGTCACTGCATAGCCTACATTTACTGTTTTGTTGCGTCTTATCTATTCTCTGTTTTTTCTCCCATTTTTGTTTCTTTGTTTTTGTCATTCTTTTGTCTATCGTTTAGTCGGTATCGTTTCTGATTGTTGCAATTAGTCCTCGTTCGTGTTTTTCGAAGTAGTCTTCGAGCCATTGTATCGATGCGTCAACGGTGTCTTCGATGCTGGAAAGTCCTCTTCCTTCCTCTTTTCTTGATACATATAGTCTGACAACGTCGTCTCTGGGGTGTAATGCCTTATGCATGGTCATTAGTTTTGTTGTTCTTTGGTCCATTTGTTTAAGTTCGTCTCTGGTCCACTTTGTTTCAGCTAAGCTTCTTCCTCTTGGTGTCTGTTCCACTCTCCAGGTGTGCATGGTCTGTTCGATGAAGTTTATGAATTCATGTGATATTTTGTACATTTTGAGACAGTGTAGTATAATAGCTTTGTGGGACCATATCATATGTCTTTTAGTAGTCAATCCAGCCCATAGCTAGATTTTTCCGTCTGGTTTTGCTCCCATTCAGGATGTGTTGATCTATGTAAAGTAATACTGCTGTGCCTCTGGATCCTTTGCAGCATCCTTTCTGTTCATCAGGGAAAAATTCGAGGCTTGTTTGCGAGTAGTAGATCTTTTCCCTTATTTGTGCTGTTAGTATTTTCCAAATCATTGGTAGGCAGGTTATGGGTCTGTAATTGTTTGGAGCAGTTCCTTTGCTAGGGTCCTTTTGGATTAATGTAGTCTTTACTTTGGTCGTCCATTCAGGTAACTGCGCGCCTTGTAAACATCTCTTCATTTCTCGCGCTAGTCTGCCGTGAATCAAGGTGAATTTCTTGAACCAGAAGCCATGGATTCCATCATGGCCAGGCGCTTTCCAGTTTGATATTCTTTTTAGTGTTGTTTTGAGGAAGTCGATGTGTATTTCCATTTTGGGGCCTTTAAGTCCATCTAGTTCTCTTGTAATATTGTTTATCCATTCAGCATTTTCGTTATGTTTCTTTGGTTGCCATTTTTTTGTCCAAAATCGTTCGGTTTCTTTTATATCCGGTTGTTGGTATGTTTTCGTGTCACTCCCTCCCAGTTGTTGATAGCATTTTCTTTCGTTGTTTTCAAAAGAGCTGTTTTGTCTGTATTGTTTTACCCTTTGTCGAGATCTCTTTAATCTTCCTTCTTTGGCCAGTACTTTCTGGTTTATTTCCTCAAGTTGTGCTGTTATTTTTCCCCATGTTGCCTGTTCCTTTTTCCAGCTTATTTCAGTGCCTCTCTTTCCTATCATTCGGGCTTGTTTTCGTAGTTTTTTTTATCTGCGTTTCCAGTCGAATTTGCCATCCCGGTTTTGACTGTTTCTCCGTGCTTTTTGAGGGGATCCCAATATTCTCACAAACTAATTTTGCTCCTGCATATATTAATTCATTTAACTCAGTTATATTATTCGTTGGTATGTAAGGTAGTATGTGATTTATTTTATTCGTTTCTATTGTAAGTGTTTTCCATTCTATGTTTCTTTATGAAGGTAGAATAGTCTTTTCACTACTTATGATTCTCTTTACATTTTCTAGATTTACCTTTTGTTCATATGATAGTGCTTCTTCCTGGTTGTTTGGTAGTGTATCGTTTGGGAGTGTGGTGTTTTCATGTGCCGAGGTTTGCAGTTCTTTTCCGTTGGATTGTTTTTGTTTGACACCACTTGATGTGTCTGGTACTGTTTTATAGTTTTGTTTCAGTGTTTTTTGATGGAATTCTAGTAATTCAAGGTCAGAAAACCAACCCTTCTTAATTGTTGTCATAACTTGATCGGCTAGCCTTAGGCTAGTTGTCTGAAATGTCGAACGTTCTTGCAAGATCTCTATCATTCTTTTCTTGTATCCTCTTTGTGAAGGGTTGCTCCTGAAATTGCAGTCTCGTTCAAGTTGATTCTCTTCCCTAGGCCATGTTTTGCGTTTTGGTCTCTGATCGTTGTGGTTTGTTACGTCGTCGTTTATGTACCTGAAAAGAGAGCAGCCAACATTCGTAGGATGACGATCGAGTCTCCAATGATGGCTATCAGGAGAGCACCTACCGATCATGACACACCGGCCTGTTTCCTGGGCCCCACGTTGTGTAATATTGCGATATGACATTTTTATCATGGGTGGTAATATGTCTATACCAAGCCCAGGGATTGTTAATGATCTGTGCACCTGACACAGATGTGACCAAGAACTTCTATGATGGCTGTACATGAATAGCGGGCCACAAAAAATAAAAAAAAACAAAAAGAAAAAACAAAAAAAACCCTTTCCCGTTAAGTTTTAACTTAGTTAAAGTCCAAGATTATCATATTGTTAAAAATTTCCCTTCCCGTTCTATTTTTGTTCCTACCTTACTTGTGTTTGTTTTCAAACCAGTATTCTGAAATTTGGCACTATCACGTGTTATGGTTCTATGTTTTTACTAAGATAGAAATTTCGTCGCCAAAGAGTGAAGCTTTTCCTGAAAGAATTATTCTTAGATTATTAGTAAATTGATTCTTCATTTAAAGCACATAATATACAGCAGAGCTTTTTTACTACTGAACGTTGAATAAAATCATCAAATATGCATTTTTAAATGAAAAAGTTTAGTAGAATAAAATTGCTAACCTCTTTGAAAGACCTTTAGAAACGGATGACTTCCTACTTTGGTTCCTTTTAACAAATGCTCGCTAGAATTATTTCTAATTTTACTAGCATTTATATACTAATTTACTCATTGAGGATTTTTCACATCAGTTATGGCTGATGGACTTTCACTGGAGTTTCAGTGACAGGAACTCTCCACAAGTAACCAGGACTCTTCTCAGTTTTCTGGCCGATCTTAGTTGTGTAGTAGTTTGGATGGTCTCCAACCGTGCTCTTATTTCCAAGTCCTCCAGTCCCTTTAATAATCTCTCAGTGACCATACCAAGAGCACCAATTATAATTGGTATAAACACCACTTTCATGTTCCTCAGTTATTTTAATTCCCTGTCAAGGTCAAGGTATTTGTCCTTTTTTTTTCATATTCTTTTAATTTTACTCGGGACAGCAAATTCCATAATTTACAAGTTCTCTTATTATTTGTAGATTGTTATAAGTTCTGGTCGCCTGGCCAAGATTAGAAATCAAAATAAACCATATGTACTTAAAAGTAGGTCTTTACAGCATTTGTCATTTCTGGCATCCAAATTTTAATTCCTATTTAAAGTAAAATGTTCTTAATTTTCCATTATTTTACTCCTTGTGTGTGTTTAACACTAGCTCTATCTTATAATTTTTCATCGTACTCTGAGCGACAGTAAGTCTCCTGAGATGTACATGACTCTTCTAACTATCCTAGCAATAAATCGGCTAGGATATTTTGAAGAGTCATGTACAGTTCAATAGACAAATTTTAAATAAATTATTCATGAAAATTTATTATTGTTATAGTATTTTTTCCTAATTAGAAGGACTATTACATAGGGAGTTTTATTTGAAAAATAACTTGAAAATTTAACAGTAATCCAATGTTGATCTATTTAGTAATGAGACAGTCTTTTTGAAAAAAAAATCAACTTAATTACAAATCATTTTTCCCTCCTGGGAAAATACACACCAAGGAAGACACTGTTTCCAGAAGTGGAAACAGTGCTTGGAGTTGTCAACTGACATTACTTTCGGTTGATTCGTCACAACATGTTGCATTTTTTCAATAGTTTCAATTTGATAACTCCAGAGGTGGATTTTGATTTCTTAGAGCAGGAAATAATCACGTGACTTCAGAGGAGGGCAATGAGTGTCGAGGTACTACGAAAATATTCTTTTTGCCAAAATCCGGTTCACTTCTCCAGAAAAGATTAGGCTATGATAGAAAGTTATACAACTCAATTTATCTTGTGTTTAGAAAAGGAAATGAGAATTCTATGGAGAGACTTTGTGATGAGATTTCTGCGATGTTCTGCCACATTTTTAGCCAGGTAGCGTATCAAGACTCCATGCAGGGTAGATGCGGTATTCGGGTTCAATATAAAGATTATTTTATGAAGGCCCTGCGATCAAGGTTCACATGTTTTATTTTTAGACAGAACCAGTATTCCTCGCGGACACCTTCCCCCAAGCACCGAAAGGAGCTTAATTTGCAATGTAAGGTCATGATTAACATAACCCCTGACCGGTGTGAAGCTTTAGCATTCCCTTTTGAATATTTCCTCCCTATACATTTCGAAAGAACTTCTGTTGCTTCGATAATGATCCAAAGAAAATTTTGCCGAAAAGAAAAAAATAAAACAATAAGATAAAAGAAAGTGATTACCGTGAAACTTCTTCAGAAATTAATAAGTCTATAAGATATTTTTACTTAGCTTTGCTCTGTTGTGGCGTTAGGCCAGGTGTATAAGGCACCCAGTGAGACTCGAACACTTTAGAAATGGTCTCATTAAGATAATTTTCTCATCGTTACAGCACGGTAGAAACCCTGTTAGTTCTATAATATAGTGATGTTTCGAAGGATTTACTTTATGTGTGGAACGGAAAGACTTCATAGTGTAGTGGGTAACGTATTGGTCTGTGATATCGTTGTGCATGTTCGAACTCCAGTTGCGCTATTACGTTCACTTTCGGACTAATACCATTGGGAAAGCTATAACCCCTAGCTATGGGTTAAATTGTACCACTACTGTTCTTCTATAAGGATGGCTTTGATATTAAATAACCCACGAGGGCTGATATGCCATTAAACAAGGAAATCAAGCAATTTTCTTTTGTCTAATATTTTTAACCATTTGAAAATTAATTATATCGTCTCTAAAGAGCTTGGTTGAATTTTTTTGAACGCTTAGTTCAAGATATTTTTAGTATGTTCATTTTCTTTATGCTCGTTCCGGAAAAAAACAGTTATATTATAATTTTTCCTGTTTACCTCTGCAGATATTACTAACGGATAGCGAATGAACTAAAAAAAATCATCTTATGGCGAAGAAAATAGGGTGGGGGTTGTTGATAATTTTAAGAGTTGATGGATTGGTTGTTTGGGTTTTATGACATATCAACAATAGTATATTATTTAATGCCCAATCAAGTTGTATACAAATAATCAGTTCTATTTCCATCAATTCAATTTAGCATGAGTATACAGTTTAGTTATCAAAATATTTCTATCTCAAGCTATTCAGTTCAGTTTAAAGAATATTAAAGAATTCAGTTTAGCGTAAGTACAACGTCAAAACAATTCCATTTCGAACAATTTAGTCTAGCATAAGTACGCAGGTCAGATGTAAAATATGTTCTATTTCAAGCAATTCAGTTAAGTATAAGTACTCAGTTTAGTTCTATTTGACGCATAGATAGGACCCTATCAGGTGCTATCATTCCGGGACAGAGTGGACCTTGGAGCAATGGCAATGAAGGGATGCTCCGCATTCCCCAAAGTACCAGCATTACTACACCATCAGATTGTTTAGTGTCATATCCAGAGCACTCGTTGGGCGGATCTTACCTCCTTGCAGATATTCAATCGGTGTATGGTTCAGTCCCACCTGACTGTACATTCTGTTCAAGAATAAGCGCGCACAAAACATTGGTCCTTAAATATAGGATGAGTAGAAAAGAAGAATAGCCATTAGAAAATTAAAACAGAACCCTACCCCCAAAAAGAACAAAAAATGTTTATATACGAGGATCATTAAAATTGTAGACATCTAAATGTAAATACGAGGATCATTAAATAAGTATCCAGACTTTTTTCGTATGGACACTTTTATTGATTGTACACACATGAAATTCTAGTTCCCTTCGAAGTAATCTCCTCCGGCTGCATGGCACTTGTTGTACCGTTCCAACAGCTTTTGGAAGGCCCTATATAAGTCCTCTTGTGTGAGCGTATCAATGACCTTCGTCACAGCCCCTCTCATCTCCTCAATTGTCTCATAATGACAGCCTGTAAGCTTAGGGAATAATCAAAAGTCACAGGGAGCAAGGTCTGGACTATAGGGAGGTTGAGGAACTGTCTTGATGCCCATCTTGGTCTAATAGTCTGTGACAAGGACGGAGTTGTGAACTGGTTGAAATGCCACTGACTCGATTTGAAGAGTGCTGGCCTCTTCCGACAGAATCTCTTCCTGAACTCCCTTAAAACCTCAACACAGTAACCCTAACCCTAACCCTGTGGCCAATCAACTCTGGTGTTCTGACTTCCTTACTCCTCCCACACCTCTCATCATCCCTCACAGACTCCCTGCCTTCCTTGAATCTTTTATGCCACTCAAAAACTGATGCTCGATTCATGCAAGATGGTCCAAAAGCAGTCTGAAGCATTTCATACGTTTCTGTGGATTTTTTCCCAAGTTTGAAACAGAATTGTATGGCATATCGTTCTTCTAAAGTGTCCTCACGTCCAGATTGCATATTTGAAATTCACAAGCTGTGACAATCAGGCTTTCGTTGGGTGTATTCCAATTGCTGCAGTAGCTTTTCATTTGACCCTGAAATCATGAAGATTTTTCAGTCATATCATGATATGTATAGCAATAACATACTGAGTTTTCAAGAGTCTACGTCAATTTTAAATGCCTGTACAAAAAAGTCTGGAAACGTATTGAAGGCACTACGTCATCACCGAAACCCTCCACTACGAGTTGGATGCGACACCAGGTCAGTTTTTAAGTTGTGTTTAACATGTCCGATTTCAGAGTTTTCATTCTCCTTGTCCGCTTGCCATTGTAGGCTTAAAGGATCCAATCTACTTTACTGTTTATTGATAGCTGGAAGGAAACTAGTTAAATGCATATTTTTCTCAAGTGAATTAGCGCTATATGAAATGTAAACAGCCTTGTTTTGAATTTGAACTTGGGTCGCTGTATCCATTTTCTACGACGATAACCGTTATACTACAAGAGTCTTCCCCCCAAATCTATACGATATTGGCAGCAATTGCGATACAATGGTTGATATGCAATAAATCCCAAACAAACCTAAATTTTCCGTTGCATCAAGTGGTTCATTGTCAACAATTGGTATTGAGAAGGTATTTTGTATAATTAAATTAAACAGGAATGGTGTTACCGTTGAGTTCTGAGGCTTTAAACTTTTCTGCACCCAGTCGGCTGGGGAGACCCCCACAAGTGTCTTGGATATGACTCTAAACAATCTGTTTGTGAGGCTACAGTAATGTTGGAGATTTAGGGGAGAAGGAGTACCCTTTTACTATATTGCTCCCGGGTCCACTCTGACCCGGAGTGGTAGCAGGAATCAAATAGAACTCTTAGGCATTTTAACTGAAAGCAAAAATTTTACTTATGTTAAATTGAATCGTTTGAAATAAAACTGATCACTTAACTTTGTATAAACAAATGACTGATATCTAATTGAATTGTTTTTGATTCATAGCAATACGGGGAACTATTTAACTTTGTAGATTTACGCTAAATTGAATTGTTAGAAATAGAACTGTTTGATCATTTAAACTGATTGCAAACAACTGACTTATACTAAATTGAATTGTTTGATATAGAACTGTTTGATCATTTTACTGTTTTAAACAAATGATTGATGTTTAATTGAATTCTTTGTGATACAAAGCATCACTAAAACCATTTACCTGTGTGCAAAAGAATGAGCTTAGGCTCTTTTATAAACGTTATCAACAAAGTGTGTTTACAAATCATATATTTAAAATATATGTATAAAGATGATTTGGCAATCACACACACTCATAGGCATATATATATATATATATATATATATATGAACAGGGCTTGGCATTATATAACTTAAGTATTGATTTGCCATAAAACACCAACCAACCAATGATAGCTCATCATTTCAGTGATCAGCTGGAACAGGTGTATATATCCCCTTAATGTTTGCAAAATACTCACTATATCGTCCATAAAAGGTACAGCCAAAACATTTTCGATCCAAAGTTACAATTTTTTAAAACAAAAAAGTACAGGATTTACAAACTTAACGTATATTTTTAGTCGAATACTCGATTTTATTGTATTATTTTATACGAAGAAGTCAGGGAATTGCGTAAAATTTTACGCTTTTAATTAGATTTTTGAGTTGATCGTTAATTTTTTTGCGAGTATCTAGATTATATCATGTATATCTATCTAAGATTAATAATTTGCAAGAAAGATCTGTTTGATTCATAGATAGGAACCTAAAAGGTAGAACCACTTTAGGTAAGAGAAGACTTGGGTGTAATGGCAATAAACGTGGTACCCGAAACACCCCAGATCTCCAGAACTGAAACCCCATCACCAGGTTTAGTTTAGTGTCATATCTGGACAACCACTTTTATGAGGGCGAGTGTCACCTCTATGCCGGGGTTACAGTCAGCATATTCTAAGCCCCGCTGACAGTGACGGTGTATTACTATGTATTACTTAACAACATAATCTTCCTTATTAGAATTATTCAACTAAAGCAAAAATTGGTCCTGTGCCATAGTGGCATCGGGGAAAGCAAGTCTGAACTTCAGTCATCATTTTCGGAGGGCCTAGGAACGGTATGAACACCCTTACCCACCGAGCTTTGGGTTTAATATGATCACTACAGTTCTACAAGGACAAAAATAAAAAGACAACATCTCCACAAATAGAAATAAAATCATATAATAAAAATCATCATCATCATCACCATCATGTCATGCTGCTAGCACGGATTTCCCTGACCCTCTGTCACCACCCGACTATATCGTCCATCGCTCCCGAGAGGTCCTACAGGCTACATCCTGTATCAGCACAGAACTGTTGTTGATAGGTTCTTGCTGGCCGTCCTGCCTTTGCTCGTCAATATAAAGGGGTCCACTGGAGTATATCACTTATGAGTTCGTCCTTACTTCTCCAGCAGTGCCAGGCATTTCTGGTTCGTCTAACTTGGATAGTTTTCGTGATAGATGATAGGTGGCCGAACGGCTGCAGTTTTGTGGGGTGTTGTCTTCAGGACTTGTTCAATACAGCTCACAGCATTCTTTTGTAATTGCCGTCAAGCTTTTTCTCCATAAGTTTAGTTAGCGTCTATGTTGTGCATCCATATAGCATTATTGATACGACCACTGCTTGGAAAAATATACGTCTCATTTTATCGGTCACGTCTGACTTCCATATAAGCGATAACCTCTCGATTGCTGTCCGTGCCTTAGCAAGTCATGCGTTAATGTCATAATGAAAATAGAGGTGAACAAGTTTGTTAACTGCAAAATATTTATATTTTTGTCACAGATTTTCAATCCTTTTGTTAATTAAGTTTGTTAATACATGATTTTTGACGTGATCTATTTTGAGTGTATTATATATTACAAGAACTAATAAGACTCTACAATATTTCATTTGAAATAATAGAATCCTGATATTTTTGGTTTCGAAGAAAACATTTTATTTAAAAAAATGAAGGCTTATACTAATTCATTGGCGAACACCCTTACCCACCGATTTCTTGCTTTAGCCTTTTTCTTTCTTTTCAAAGTAGAACATATTGTTTCACAATTAGGCAACAAGAAAATCAAATATCCAACGCTTAAGTTAATTTCATATCTGTCACATAAACATTGTTAGGTTTAATATAGTATTAAACTGTTGGTAGACTTTTGCAGTTTACGGGATTTAAGGAACTAAATTACGTCGAGTGTATCACCTGCTAAAGTTTGATATCCATTTTGAGTATACAGTATTTCTATTTAAATAATAAATTCCTGGTATCTTGGGTTTCGAAGAAAATTACCATTTTATAAAAAAAAGAAGGCTCTTACTTATCTATTGGTGATATTGTGATACTTGATAATATCCAGTTTGACTCAACAACTGTGATACTTGACAATATCCATTTTGAGTCTACAGTATTTCTATTTAAATAACAGATTCCGGGTATCTTGGGTTTCGTAGAAAATTACCATTTTATAAAAAAAAAGAAGGCTCTTACTTATCTATTGGTGATATTGTGATACTTGATAATATCCAGTTTGACTCAACAACTGTGATACTTGACAATATCCATTTTGAGTCTACAGTATTTCTATTTAAATAATAAATTCCGGGTATCTTGGGTTTCGAAGAAAATTACCATTCTATAAAAAAAAGAAGGCTCTTACTTATTGGCGATATTGTGATACTTGATAATATCCAGTTTGACTCTACAATATTTCCCAGGAAAAAGTAAAATCCTAGTATCTTTGGTTTTGGAGAATATTAACTTTTATAAATTAAAAAAAGGAATGTGTATACTGTTTTATGGACGATACTTTATCGAAATTGTTTCATCCAAATATTATCTATTTTTTGGCAGGGAACATTGAGTGCCTTTGCTATCGTCTTTCTAAAGACGTTTTTTTCCATTTCAATGATGGAATCTTTTCGTTTTAACTATTTCAAGTGGATACAGAAGGAATGTTTGAGATCTCGATTGCAAGAGCTAAATAATTGGATGATGAATATTTAGAATCGTTATATCAACCACTTTTTCTCTTTAGGCACAACTATTTATTTATTTATCTATTTATTTTTACTGATAAAAAGGAATTAATATTTCGCATCACTTTACCGGAAACCGTATTCGAATGACAACGGTTATTCGCCTGGCTTTTGAGTGATAATGAAACATTTATCGTATTTTTGTGTATATTTGTTTCCTGTTTTGTTTTGTTTTCTTGCTTTAGCCTTTTTCTTTCTTCTCATAGTAGAACATATTATTTCACAATTAGGCAACAAGAAAATCAAATATCCAACGCTTAAAGTAATTTCATATCTGTCTCATAAACATTGTTTGGTTTAATATAGTATTAAACTGTTGATAGACTTTTGCAGTTTACGGGATTTAAGGAACTAAATTACGTCGAGTGTATCACCTGCTAAAGTTTAACCCTCCTACACCGTAAAGGGTTGTCTTGAGTCTGACGCTAAATTGCATTCGATGGTGAGGCAATATTTTCTTGAGGGGTGTGTAGGTATCACCTATTGCTCCACTTTACGCTTGATCCTTACCTTATAATGATAAATGTTAAGCAAGGCGGCATCAAGTACCATTTTTGAGTCTTTGGTATGACTCGACCTGGGATTAAACCCTGGTTTCCCGGACCATTGCCGAACTCTCTACTCATTAGACTAATGGTATATTATTAGAAATGGGAATAAAATATATTGCTTCCTTAAAAGAAATGTTTGATTTGATATCATGAATATTTTTATAGTCTAAAAGCAAAGTTCCGCTTCTCAGTTAAAAAGGGATAAAAGCTATTTAAACAAATGTCTTAAAATAACAAACTCTTTTCTCATACCCAACTCTTTGTAGTATTATAGAATCAATGCAATGACAAAAATAAATACAGAAAAATATTTCTTTGAAAACATTGTGTATACCGAAATTTTATAGAGGAAAAGGGACTTTTATTGAAACTTTATTTTCTCGGTCCGCAGGACGAGTCTTTGGCTCGTAAAGAAAAAATGAGTACTCTTTGAAAGTATCTTCGTCAAAAATATTTCTTGTCCTCTCACCTTTTCGGTTTCTTTGTTTAAGGGCATATCAACCTTCATGTGTTATCCAATGCCAAAACTATCCTTGTAGAAGGACAGTAGTGGCACAATTCGGCCAAAAGCTGGGAAGATAATGGTTTTTACCACTTTCTTAAGGGTATTGGTTCGAAATTAAACGTAATAGTGAAACTGATGTTTACTAACCGTGAAGTCCGGCATAGCCGCCTCTTCGACTCTCTGTCTCATATTTTGCAAATAGTTAGATTCATTTATCACAATTTTACAACATTTTGTTAAGTACTTGTTGTGTGAAACAGGGATGAGAACCCATAAATATAATTCCTCCTATTCCTCTAGTTAGAGGTAAAATAGTACCACTGCTGTTCTACAAAGATGGCTTTGGCATTAAATAACCCACGATAATTGATACGCCATTTAGCAAAGAAACCGAACATAACAAAAGCAATCTATCCAATCATTTAAATGGTCAAAAACATTTTTGCTCTATGCTGGCAAGTCTCCGTCTAGCTTCATTTCGCTATAAATGGCATATTTTGCAATCTGATGACCCCTACTGATCTCAGGTGACCTCGAAGCTAGAACGCGAGGTAAGTTCAATGTCCATGTAAAAGATCATTACCTGAGAACTGTTCAATTGACCATGATCACAAGAGACGGATATATTTACAAACTTTTTGTTTGACAACGATGCTAAGACATCCACCCACATATTCACAAACTTCTGAATAGCGTTAGTGCTACTTGCATAGAGTAATGGTTAGCAAGTAAGTCTTGTAGATCACTGCTTGGTAGTTCGATTCTAAGAGTCACCTATACTCATGATCGTTTGCCAAGCAATAAATGACTTATCCATAATTCTGTATGTTTGGCCCGAAATACTTGTTACATTTTTAATTAGGAGTGCCATTCAATAAACCAAGGAAGTTTTTTTCAATACGTGTAAAATTTCTAAAAGAATAGGTGATTCTTAAGGGTAATCATGTTTTAGTCACAAATGAGCAAAACATGAATTTGCCACGACGACTTTTAATGGAAATGACAGTTCATCCGTTAAAAAAAGTCCTTAGCGAAGCTGTCAGTAAAGAAGGCAATGGTGACAGTCTTATGGAAAAGAAGCCATCTCTATTGATTTCCTTAAATAAGGTACAACTATAATCAGAGCTTACTATTGCTAACTCCTTGGACACAATTCCCTTTATCTATCTTATGACCTTCATATCATTAAAAATAAACTCAATGAAAATGAAACAGTTTATTGATTTTTTTAGCCATTAATTAGAAAAAAATCTGAAAATTTAATGCGCATTTAAATTTTAGTTTGTATGTTTGTTTGCGGGTCGGGTAGTTGGCTGGTTAGTTTTAGAGGATGTCAGCTCTTATTGGGTTATTTGATACTGAAGGTAGTCTTTTTTGTAAAATAACAGGGTTTCAAGTAAGCAATAATAATCAAAGTATTAATAATAATTAAAAGATAAGCAGCAACTGTTGGTGCGAAAGGAGTGAAATAATCATGAAACAAAAAAGATAGAATAATGCTAGGAGTATGCAAACATGATTGAAAAATCTTTAGAACATGAGGTAAACAGTGTCACCAATTGTAGTTAGTGCTTCTTGGAACGGTCTCCAAAGGCTTTTAAAAAAGATTTTAAAAATTGGAAATCAGAGAAATCATCATTTAGACCACAGTATTCTTAATATCGGTTGCCCAGTCACCTTAGACTGTAGAATACACTGACTGGACCTCTGCAGAGGGGTAAGACCCCCCCTAACGAGTGTCCTGGATATGACACTAAAAAATCTGATGGTGAGGTTCCAGCAATGCTGGAGCTTTGGGGAATGCGGAGTATCCCTTCATTGCCATTGCTCCCAGGTCCACTCTGGCCCGGAGTGGTAGCACCTTATAAGGGTCCTATCTATGGGTTGAATAGAATTAACAGCATACTTATGCTAAAATGAATTGTTTGAGTAAAACTGAATAGTTTGAAATAGAAATGACTTTTACAATTAAACCGTACTTACATTTAAACTGCGTGCTTATGCTTAACTGAATTATTTGAAATAGAACTGTTTTTCGTCATTAAAACTGTATTTACACTTAACCGAAGTGATACATACAACTGCTTGAATAGTTTGAAATGGAAATGTTTTTGACCATTAAACTGTGTACTTATGCTAAACTGAATTGTTGTAAATAGAACAGATTATTTACATAAAAATGGATTTGGCGTTAAATAACCTACAAAGGTTGATATGCCATAAAACCCAACAAACCAAACCAAACCAATCTTAATATCGGCCAGAATACCTAGAAGAGTCTTGGAGACTTGAGAAGACTCCCTGTCATTCAGACTCCATTGGAAGACCACCAATCAAAAATGGTGGAAAAATATTTGCGTTTTGGATTAATCCCGAATGTTATGAAAAAGAAGTAACCGGTAAGCAGAAAGTAATTATTTTTCATGTAAATATTGGAAACGCTTCACCTTTAAAAAAATATGGAAATAAAGACATTACTTGAAAATTCCATGAATTTTTCAAAGAAAGCTTTGATACATTATCAAGGAGCATGGATTATTCATTCTTTTCGTCAAAGTCTGATCGCAGTATAATGAATATTTCTACTGGATTTAAATAAATTTTAAGAAATTTCAAAGGCGTAGGTATCTTATTTTCTGTGACCAATTGATGGTTTTTCTTTCTTGGAAGAAAATCAGGTCACATTTCTTGTTTGGTATAGCCACATTATATTACCCATAAAAAATATCACATCCAAATCAAAATTGGAATCAGATAACAGTTTTGAGTATCGTGATTGGTAGGTGCTCCCTTGATAGCTAACCCGGTGAAACTGATCGCTATCTTGCAAAAGTTGGCTTTTAAAATTTTAGGTACACAAATAAAGAACAAAGCAACAATTCAGCCGAAAGAGGTCAACGGAAAAAATGGACTTAGAAGACAACAAAGATATCACATTTCCAAACAATCCAGTATGCAATGGGTATTGAAAAAGAATAATAGAAAATTGGACGGAATCATCTGGATTTAATAAGAGCCAAAGATTTACTGACCAAGCTAGAATGATTTTAAAGAAAGGTTAGTTTTCTGACGTTGAGGTACTAGAAATATAATGACAAATAAACATGAAGAATATGCTCAAGAAGAACGCCAAAAGTGAATTTAAATACAATATACTGAAAACGAAATCACCACAAAACCTAGTATCACAACATGCATGTTAACATAAGAAGATAGAAAAATATAGTTAATAAAGATAATAATGCTTGAAACGAAGACTACACTACCATCCCTCAAGACTGGAAAAAAGTCAAGGTAGAAATCGAAAAGATAGATAGATTATTGAAAAATTACTTCAAAGACAATACCACTCGACTAAATGAGCTGATTTACGAAGGAGCAAAACTACTCAGTGATAAAATAGGTATCCCAGTAAGGACACTAAACTGAAATTCTGAGTTTGGATGGAGGCTCATTTGTTTGCACACTGTTGAATGTTTTTAATATATTTCTACGTAACACAATTTAATTTAACATCAAATTTTGCTTGCGAATAGTTAAATGGTTATACGTACTCGATTTATAAGGGGATAATTTGTAGGTAAACTTATTTTAAGAAAATTTGAACTAAGTTGTTTGTACAAAAGTATTACAATTGTTTGCATACATTTAAGATTTTTCCAGTATTGCACTTTGACACAATTAACTCTATTCAACACTATTCAGCAGCACCAAGTTAAATGATTCCATGTATTGCTATGTAATATCAATAATTTATTATTTGTATACAGGTAAATAGTTTCAAGTACTTTTATCTAGCATGAATAATTATATTTACTTATAAGAATTTTTTTGCATACAGTTAAATAGTTTCATGTATTGAAATATAACAATAATAGTTTTATGGCACAGATTAAATGGTCACTGGCATCGATATGTCACACTAAAATCCAGCATCAGTCATTTTTATTTGCAGTTAAATGGTTAGGCAGTTCTATTTGATCAATAGATAGGACCCTGAGAAATACTACCATTCCTGGTCTGAGTGGACCAGGGAGTATTGGAGATGAAAGGTACTCCACATTCTCCGAACCTCCAGGACTGAAGCCTATCCATCACATGCTGTTTAGTGTCATATCCAGAACACTATTTCTATTTGACCCATAGATTGGACCCTAACAAGAACTACCACTTCGGGTCAGAGTGGACCTTAAAATATTGTCAACGAAAGGTTACCCCGCATTCCTGAAAGCTCTAAAATTGGAGACTCACCACCAGATGCTTTAGCGTCATATCTAGGACACTCTTTGGGGAAGGGGTCTTACCCTTCTTCAGAGATTTAGTCGGCGTATTCTACAGCCCCGACTGACTGAGCTTTAACAGCAAGAGTATAAGTCTAGCAATGATTTGGATGTCTGTACGCTATATGCAAAATATCAAAAAGTATTGGAGACCTTGATACAAAGACTAAAATATAGAGTCAGGATATAGGAGTGGAAATTGCCCTAGACAAATGTACCATGCTGATGATAAAAAGTAGGAGAAAACAACAAAAAAAGTAGGAGAAAAGAGAACAGAAGGAAAAAACTGTCAAATCAGTAAAGAGTCGGAACGATTTGAGAAAAAGAAAATTACAAGTACTCGGGAATATTGGAAGTGGAAACCGACAAACAAGCAGAAATAAAAAAAAATTCCTTGGAAAGCATTCTGCTTCTGTGGGTAAATGAGTTTTTAAATTCATCATTTAAAGTATGTTTCAGAAATCTCCTGAAGAGTATCGATATTATTTCTGACTGTTACCGTTTATTGTCTTTATCCCTATTGGTGAATGAAGATTTGATAGTTTATGTCTTATTTGTATGTAGACTCTGGTGAATCTGTGCTAAGACGATTCTGTGATCGAAATATACTCCTTCAAAAGAAGGGTATGTCTCACAGTTCACAGTGCTATTTGTCCCCTTCTTGCTTATGAATATATAATCTATCTGTGATATCGAGTTATTTGGGTTAGTGTATGTCCATAGTTTTCCCTCTTTAACATTTTAATATTTAGGCATGCAAGTCTGTTCTTGAGTGAACAATCTACAAGATATTCTCCATTTCTCCTTGGTGTGGTGTGTGGGTAGAATTTCTGCCGCTGCCTATTTGAGCATTCAGTGATGATTAGAACCATGTGTTTGAGAATATATCGGACGAAAGAAGATAGCTTGTTGTCGATGATAAAGTCCGTTTCATCACTGGCAATGGTGGGATTATAGCAAGAGACGATTGTTGTGCTGGGGTTGCCATTAAATGAAGGACACATCAGTTCCGTACTTTGTCTATTACACTTCGGTGTGTAATAGATAAAGTACTGGACTGCAGCCTTAAAGTAAGCAACTTCCAATCGCACGATTACATTCATTTTCGGATTAATACCTTTGGAAAGATATGTACTCATTTATCCCTTAGTTTTGCGTTAAATAGTATAGCAACTTTTTTTTCAACAAAGATGGCTATGGCATTTAATAACTCACATATGTTAATATACAATAAAAAAGAAATTAAAGTAAGTAAACCAACCATTGTTGCTTTTGTGATTATGCTTTGAATGCTGCGTCTTTCAAACTTGATAGAGTTGTCTGGATTTCAGAGAAAAATCTTTGTTTTTATTCTATTACGTATTCCAACTACTGTCCCAACTATTGTGTCATTTAAGATTACCTTTCAAATGAAGCGTCATCCGACCATGGTTGACCTGTATGGATTTCAGAAAGGAAGTCTTGTTATTATTCCATTAATTCCACCTATACAAACTACAATTACAGCCCTGTTGGCTGGACACAAAATGTTTTGTCTGTATCTTTAGCGCTGATTTAAAATCTACCAACAAAACAGAATGTCCTGTTTATGACGTTAAAATACGTCTGATGGTGAGTTTCCAGGTCTGAAGTTATATGGAATGTTGAGTATCCCTTCGTTAACATTACTCCCAGGTCAACTCGAACCCAGAGTGATAGTACCTGTTAGTGTCCCATGTAGGTGTCAAATAGATTTATTCCAAAATTATGAGCAGGAATTCTTGAAACTTTATAACAATATTCAAATAATTTGTATCTAATGTTAGAATTAATTAGCCCATTAAACAAACAAACAAACAAAAGAAAAATCTGATTCTGTGTTTTTTATCTGTAGATTTAAAAAGGGAATTGGTAAATTTATTCTTATTCTGATACTTATCCTGATCGTCGTCCTATCATCTGTGATTTGAATTGTTATAAAAATATCGTTACATTCTTTTGGTTATTGTATTCTCTTAATTTGGGAGACAATGTATCTTACTAGATTATTAAAACTGACCTTAACGAGCGAATATGACAATGGGATTTTGAAAAAAATATTCTTAGATCTGTTTCCTTGTTGAAACAATGTCTACACGTTAACTTTAACGCAAGCAAATGTTGCTGATGGATATGTGGTAGGAACTGATAAATAAGTCGTGCGAACGAAAGCGCTATTAATTAATTCATTGATTAATTAATTAAGAACCCAGCTGGAATTCAAAATTAAACATGAAATGAACTGATTTTATCCTGGTTTTGATGTAAAGAAGACGAAAAAAAAATCAATAACATTTTAAAGATTTCAAGTACAACTTCCAGCAGAATGATCTCCCAGAGTTAAAATTGCCGCAGCTTATGCTCTCCTACTAGTGAGAGGCTTCGGAGTGAGCCTTTGATTATTGTCACATTACCACTGATGACTACGGGTGTTGGTGATAGAAGTCATTTAAACTTAACTTGTTCAAAATAAACAAAATCTGATAGACACAAAGCAGGAAAACAAAGAGAACATAGAAAGAAAAAATATAGGGATCGATAGATATCGTCATCATCATGTCACGCTGCCTGCACAGATTTCCCTGACCCTCTCACACCAACCGTCTCTAAAGTCCATTTTTCCTGCGAGGTCTTCCAAGCAATATCAAGTATCGGCATAGAGCCGTTGTATATATGTTCTAGCTGATCGTCCTGCCTTTGCTTGTCCATGTGAAAGGGTCCACCGGAGTATGTTGCTTATGAGTCCGTCCTTATTTCTCCAGCTGTCTCCAGCATATCTTCTTGTTTTAATTTGGGAAGTTTTGTGATGGGTGGTAGGTGGCCGTATAGCTGCTGTTTTGTGGGGTGTTGCCTCCAGGACTTGTTTAATACAGTTCGCAGCATTCTTGTGTAATTGCCGTCAAGCTTTTTTTTCCATACGTTTAGTTAGCATCCATGTAGTGTATCTACATAGTAGTATTGATACGACTGCTGCTTGGAAAAAACATGCATCTCATTTTATCAGTTACGTCTGACGTCCATATGACTGATAGCCCATCGATAACTCTCCATGACTTTGCTAGTCGCGTGTTGGTGTCTTTCTCGGTTGATGAGACACTGCTTCTTATGTAGGTGAACTTCTCCATTACTTTTAGAGAACTACCTTTTAGGGTGGAGATGTCACCTCTTTGATTAAAGCACATGTATTCCGGCTTGTCTGCGTTGACGTGAAGGCTTATCCCAGCAACTGCTCGTTCTAAAATATGTAGCAGGGTTTCGGCTTGGGCTGGCATATCTGCCAGAAGCGCTATGTCATACGCCTACTCCACGTCCGTAATTGTTTGTGCGGGGTATCTTTTACTTCTTTCCTTTCCCTTGCTTGAAACCGTTTTCTTTCATTAAATCGATAGACATTCTAAGCACGTAGTCTAAGCGGATGATTAACGTGTATGGAGCTAATGTGTCTCCTTGCAACACACCTGCTACTATATCGAAGTAGTCTGTGTCTCTATCCGGGGAACGGAATCTTACTTTCGTGTTTTTATATAGCGTCATTATAGCTACGACGGTTTCTTCGGGTAGGCCGAAGGCGAGAGGTATTTGCTCCATCTTTCCTTTGTGTATAGAGTCAAAAGCCTATATGGCGGGGTCGACAAATAATATTGTTGTGTTTAAGATTTTTGCATGTATACGTAGAATTCGACGGGTAGTCAAAATTTTGATGTCGTGGATCTATTTCTCCGAAAGCCATTTTGGTTTTCCTTAAGTATCTTCTCAATTTAAGGTTTTATGCAATTGCGTTGTAGAGCATTGTATATCTTGGCCGCTATGGATGTAAGGGTTATACCTCGGTAGTTCTTGACTATTCCGAGGTCACCCTTCTTATCTATTGTGTTAGATAGATAGATAGATAGATAGATAAAGAAAATTAGAGAAGAAGTGATAGAAAGAAAATAGGAAATGATAGAAGAAAGAGAAGAGGGAAACGTTATTTAGATAGATAGATAGATAGATATATAGATAGATAAGGGAAAATAGAGGCGAAACAGAAAGAAAATTGGAAAATGATAGAAGAAACAAAAGAGAGAAAAGTTATTTAGATAATTGATTGGTGAGGGAAAAACGTAAAATGAATTGTGGCGTTAGAATCTTTCGTTGGCTTATTCCATCCGTTTAGTCTCTGGGCGTTGTAGACAACAGACACCATGTTCAGAATAAGCTTCTCCGTTATTATTAAAGGACCAACACTTCTTGTATCCGCGATTCGTTTCTTGTTCTACTTCATCGTCCTCATCACAAAATACGTGATATATATATATATATATATATATATATATATATATATATATATATATATATGTGTGTGTGTGTGTGTCTGTGTGTATGTCTGTCAAATATCAGTTGATTTCCATACTATATAGTGCTTATTTTTGTACAAAAATAGAATCGAGAAGCTGTAATTTTTGCATGTGTATTTTTGCATTTATTGACCTATCAGCGCTTATGCTTTTATTGACCAATCGATACTCTCAGTATAATTTCTTTGAAATTGTGGACGATAATATTTGATTTGCGTCAAAAATATTGAAGGATCAAAGCTCAGCGTAATTCCAAAATCTTTCCCTAACTCCAGATTGTTAAAAGTATATTTTAACCAATAGAGATCATAAATAAATCACTCTCCTTTTTATATAATTTGGAGCCTATCCAAATCTTTTAGATATAGCGACGAAAAAGGATATTTCAGTAGATATACCGATTAGTTTTCTTTTCTAATCAAAATTTCGTTTTTTTTTTTACTGAGAATCTAGTATTCATTTCTTTCAAGAATGTATCCAGTTTCAACACCATTTAATTATTTTCTACGAGCAAAAGTATTTCTTCTTATTTACACCTTAGTTTTGCTGTACTAATATTATATTTCCTCCCGTTGATTATTCTGTCACAATACTCTTACATATTAACGTATAGATATATTTTGCTACAACATTGTGACATACACAAAAATCTTTTGCACTTATAAAATATACTGTTTAATTTTAAAACAATGCATACTGCCATTAACCTTCTACAGTTGATATCAGATTGGCGTATATTGACGCTCTATTTTCCCTTTTCTTTCAAGAAGGTACACTGTTAATTTATTGTGTACCATAAGCTTTTTACTCAAGTTTAAGAAATGAAATTTATTTAATTCGTAGTGTTGCATATTGACCTTCGACAGAGCCATCAATCGGGGTTTCTCTAGCAGGATACACCAGAGTAAGTAGGCAGAAGCAAATGCGTGGGTTGACAGCAAGAAGGACGAACCAGAAACGTGTAAGCCTTGTGAAATCATATATGCAGTCACCCACGGCAGATACAATCAGTCTTATAGTCAGCAGAGAAAATTCTGGCATTGAAGAGGTCCGGAAAGCACCGGTGAACGCCCAGAGGGGGATGATGCCCACCGCGGCCGCGAAACAGAATTGCTAAGTAGGGCTCTAAGTATGGAAGTACAGTGTGGTTAATAAGTTAAGGGTCAATATAGCTGTCCTCCGTCAGACTTTGTCTTCCTGTCTCTCTCACACTTACAGTCAACTTTAACTTTTCGAAGAAATAAAGTGAGAGGTATATTTTTGTAAAGGAAATATTATACCTTTTTATCGTTTGTATACGACCGTATGACTTTGTTTAATTAATCATTAATACATTTTTCCGATATTTGAAGCATGGGAATCAGTGTTATATGTAGCCACCTTCTTAATTTTTATGAATGTAATCTGTGAGAAGATTTCTTTTAAAGGAAATTCTGCTGATGTCTCTGACCCATCTTTTTTGTCCTGCATTTTGTATATCTTTATATGCATATGTCACCTCAGCTACTTGTTTTTTGATCGTCACCAGCCAAGTGGCTCTCTTATTTCCTTGTCGTTTAATCTTACTACCTGCCTACTGAGAGGATAATCTAAAATATTACACACACACACACACACACACACACACACACACACACACACACACACACACACACACATATATATATATATATATATATATATATATATTATGAATGGGTCCACAAGGAAATTTATTGCTTTTTAAAAAATATTCATTCGGGTCTCACATATGTTTCTTGCTTGTTGCTTTCTTCAAAGAACTTTTAATATTTTTACAGGTGTCGTATCTGTTTCGATGGGCTGGTTGTTTCTCTTAATTTAGTGATAGATTCCTTGTGGGGGTTGGCTCTTTCTTTCTCTTCTTTGTCTTTTTTTCCTTTCTCTTTCTCAGTGTTTCCTGTTCTCCCCTGTGGGTACCTTTTTCATTTCCCCAATAACTCTTTAATATTTGATATGCTAAATAGCTTTTATTCTGGGTGTTTGGAGTGTTTATGGCAATGTGTGTGTTGACTAATTGGGGGAAAAAGGCAAATAGCATAAAAAGTATTAAAATTTCTCTTAAGAAAGCAACACGCTAGAAATATATGTCAGGTCTAAATACATAATTTTTTAAAAAGATATAAATCTCTTTGTGGACATAATCATACGTTTCTCTCCTTGGATCAATAAAACACAGTTTACAAATATACATGATAACAAAAGCAGGAAATTGTGAATTATATTAAATTTCTTATTAAGGACAAATATTTGCATCTAAAAATAACAAGACAAATGATGTATCTAAATTCAGGGCAATAATAGCGAACGTGTCTAATTTTGAGCATGTCTGAAACTAGCAACCAATTTTTGCTCACCAACAGACAATGAATACCAAATCAGACCGGTACTCTTATAAACATATGACGATAGATACTAATAGGCACAGACTCTTTCTCTCTCTCTCTCTCTCTCTCTCTCACACACACACACACACGCGCGCGCGCACAAACACACACATATATATATAATTCGCAGTTATAAATACATACACGTATATACACGTACGTATATCTTTATAGATATGTGTAAGTATTTATAAACTTATATGCATGTGTATATGTTTATGCTAATATATTTGTATAAATATATATATATAGATGTATGCATATATATGTATATATATATTTATGTATGAATGTATATATATATGTATACTGTGTCTCACACTTTTAGCCACATCACGTTTATCGATTCATAAAAGAAACAATGTAAATTATTTATTTTCAAAATAATGGCACAATTTATCTGCGAGGTTTGGATAAAAGCGAGTTTGTTCAGCATCAATGGGAATAAACTGCATCTATATATATATATATATATATATATATTGTCCGGAATTTTCAAGTCTGAAATTCAGATCAGTTTTGCGAGTTTGTGGGTAACATATTTGGTGGCATGACTGATATTACTTGTAACGAGGAATTCTTAGTAACGTCAATGCTTGCAAAAGCTGAAGCAACGCCGAGAATTGGAAAAATAAATCGGTAGATAGCAGTGAACAGGGAAAAAGTTTGTTTAAAATCATGTTGCATTTTTAAAAAGCTCCAGCTGAGGACTCTGTCTTGTTGACATGTCCAACATTAAGGTAGGAGTTATAAAACAATCTGTCCTTGTCAAGCTATATAATCTTTAGGCGTTGTGGTAGCGATGAGGTGTCGAACATACATCTAGATTCAGAAAAACAAGTTGCAAAACATGAGTAATTGTGACTAGGTTGCATTTAAAAGACTTCCATGAGGAAAATCGAATGAAATCTGATGATGGTTGCTGTCAGACTCTTGTGGAAAATCTCCACCAAGAACTAGTGTGAAAACCTCAGAAGGAACAAAATGATTAAAATAAATGCACCGAATGCAAAGTAATTAATCAGTGAATTCGAAGACAGACAGGTTGAAAGAGAGAAAGAGAGAGAGAGAGAGAGAGAGAGAGAGAGAGAGAGAGAGAGAGAGAGAGAGAGACTTATTCCGTAGCCTGGTTATTTCCTACTGGCAGTATTTATATAGCGTGTCTTTGCGGAGCCAACCTCTCTCTTGGTTTACAACTGGTTTTTATTCAGTTTTCCTTCTCCTGGAACGGTTGCCGTACCAATTTTAAAAGACTCGTCTGTGTAATTTTTTAGCCATATCTGGAGGGAGAATTGATGCATTCATACCTTTCGCAAAGGTATTAGCATTATGTGAAATGGAAACAGCCTCGTTCAGGGTGTGAACTCGGGTAGCCAAGTTCACCTCAGGCGACGATATCCCATACACAATGTACGTCTCTGATTTGAAGCATCTCGTAAAATATCCGTAGATGAATAAGAGTTTATCTTCTAAAGTTATTTCAAGAATTGTATATTTATGTGATCAATAACCCCAACATTAACGAATCTCTTAAAGAAATCCCAGTTATTTGCTAAAAGCATTTGATTCATCACACACACAAACTTGCACACACACACTCGCACACACACACACACACACACATATATATATATGTATGTATATATACTGCCGAACTTATTTGCACAAAACTATACAAAATAATCGGTGATTATAAACCCGGCTATCTTTACGGGACCGTAAAAATACATATACCTTACCATCCTCTGCGCCCAATTATATCACAAATACTTACACCGATTTATGAACTCACAAAAACAATAAAACAACTTATTTCACCATACTTATCTAGTAAATATAACATAAAATATACACATGAATTAATTCAATTTCTTCATATAATTAAACCCAATAATCACTGGATGTTGAAAATCTATTCACTAATGTACCTGTCAATAAAACAATAGATATTATCATAAATAATATTTATGATAACCCATCTCTCCCTCCTCTTAAAAGCACGCCAAATATACTTCGGAAACTACTCCTAACATCCACTACTGAAGTTCCATTTCATGATCACCTTGGTAATATTTACGTTCAGACAGATGTGGTATCTATGGGTTTTGTCCCGGGTCCGGTCTTCAATAATTTCTACATGTCCGACCTCGAAAATAAAATATTTAAGAGCATTAAAAAACCTCCAATATACTTGAGATATTTTGATAATATCCTTATTCTTGCTAATAATATCAACGAAATCAATATACTGCAAGACACCTTGCAAAAAAATTCATGAACCAAATAAAAACAATAAAATGTCCTTTTTAGATTTTCTCATTGATACTTATTGTAATAATAACTTCACTACCTCTACTTACAAAGAACCTTCCCCAAATAACTCCTGTACCCTCAACTTTAAAAGTGAATTCCCATTCAGATATAAAAAAGCAATTATTAATAACCTGATATTCCGTGCCAAACTGATCTCCTCCCAGAATTTGTTCTAAATAGCACACAAAATTATGAATTGTTAATTATTACATGGAAAAGAGTTTTCCGGAGAATTAAGAATATGATAAAATTATTCTATTACTCTATTTTTGGAAGCATGAATTAATCTTAGATACCTATGAAGAAGTTGATTATATATATATATATATATATAGAGAGAGAGAGAGAGAGAGAGAGAAAGAGAGATAAATTGAAGAACAAGTTAACCCAAACAGAAGTTTTTAATGTAAAAGAAAGTCAACGTTATAACGTTTCGGTTCTAATGAACCAACATCACTGATGGATTTTGGATGAAATGCAAAACCAGAAGGACATATTATATACAGAGGGAAAGGGGTAACTGTTTAATCAATAAATAAGCGTTGGTATTTTAAATTATGCCACGTGACTGTTTAAGGCAATGATGTAGAACAAATGGAACCATCAGGTGAAATAATGAATTAAAAGGAGAAAGAAGAACGAAGGAAAGAAAAAAAAAGAAGAGAACGGTGGAATGAGAGATAAGGAAACAGAAGAGAGCGGCGAGAAAGTGAAAGGAAAAAGAAAAGCAAGGAAAAAGGAAACGAGCTAACATATTATACGTAGATAACTAATTATTGTTCAATCAAAAAATTACATGCAATTTCGTCCATTTTTGGACAAACACCATTGGAGAAGGTATGAAGCCCCTTATCCCACAGGTATGGGTTAAATAATTTCACTACTGAAGGATGACTTTGGCATTCAGTCACCCAAGAAGTATGAAATGCTATTAAACAAACAAATGGAAACCAGAGTATAAAAGAAGGAAAATACTGATTTCAAAGTGCGTGCTTTGCCCCTAAAAACAGACTTTGTGTCGAATCCTACCCTTTGCGTAACGGTGAGGGTATATACATACTTCTAAAATTAGTTTCAAGGCATGGAACATACGTTTCCTATTATTTATCTCGTGAGGCTATTATTTACATGTATTTTAATCAATATTAAGGTGTCATGAAAGAGCTCTGAGTTTACTAAATCTGTTCTTATAGGTCGGTAGCAATATCTCATCTACAGAAAACAATATCAGCATACACATAGCATGGAGTGCTATTTATAGATTAACGACGATAATTTAAGATCTAATCTCTGATAAGGTAGCTGTAGCTATATCCGTACTAGTGTTTGGCTGCAAATCTTGGACTCTAACCAAATGCTTGGAGAAAAAGTTACATGGGAAATATACAAGAGTGTTGCATTATGTTTTGAACAAGTCTTAAAAGCAGCTGTACGGACACTTACTGACTATCTCACAAATTATTCCATTTAGGTGATTAAGAAATACTGGACACTGCTGGGGAAATAAGGATAAACTCATAAGCGATATTCTTTTATGGAATCGTGCGCATAGAGACCTAAGTGTTGGCTGTGCAGGAAAAACTTCTTTATCAGCTCTGTGCGGACACTGGAGTCCAGTGGATTTACCAAGAGCAATAATCCACGGGGATAGATGAGAAAAGAGTTGATGGAACCTGTGCTTCCTTGATGAGGATTATGATTATGATATTATGAAAAGATAGTTAAATCGAAGGAAAGAGATTCTGTCGAAATCCTTTTTCAGTTTAATAAATGAGCAATTAGAAGGCTTTTACTTAAATTCGGAAACAGGTTCTGTATACAATCTGCAATGAAGAAAAATATCTGGTGTTTTGGACAACATTCAGCGAAATTCGTGTCAAAATGAGATCAAAATCCCTTTTGACACGAAGGAAAAATCTCTTAAAATAATTCATTTAAATAATGTCGACATTTACAGATTATTATTTCTTTTTAATTCCTTGTTTTTTTGGGTTTTTTTTAAATACATTTTCTTTTCTTTCTGAATCACTTAACAATTAGTCAGCGGGAGACAGTCTCTGAAATTCAGTGAGTTGAGGAATCCGTTTTTTCGATTTCATGAACATTCTATTCATTTTTCAAAAGTGCATGCGTCCTGATGTCATATTAATTTAAAGAAACATCAAATCTCGCTACTCTTTTTGTCGTATCTCAACGTGGGAATGCCAAAGTCAATTTCTTAAAATATGATTACCGATGAAATAAAGATTGATGGAATGATTTTAACAGAATTCTCGGGTTATTTTATGTCACGGTGTTAGGGAATTGCATTCATTTTATGTTCTTATTTATATTTTTTATGTAGTTGTTTCTTAAGAGATTTTGTACACGGTTTTATCGAAAACAAATAATATTTAAATGGTTGTATTTGCGTTTATATTTACTTTTTTAATGTAATTATTTATTCTGAGTTTTCTGCACACTGTTATATATCAAGTATTCCTATCAATTATCGACAATCAGGATACAGTTGTATGGTTTCAAGTATTTCTATTTAATACTGATGATGATATATGGTTTCTAGTATCTGGCGTATATATATATATATATATATATATATATATATATGTATGTATGTATGTGTGATTCTTTTAAATACCCTGTCCAGTGGCAAAAGCTGCTTTGTAGCATCAGGAGTAAAAGTACCGCCTTGAAATACCGAAACTGTGTTATCACTCCTGGTTGCCGGCTGATGAGGCAGTTTATCGCTCGTGCTTTCACACGTTGTATGATGAAAAATATTTGTTTCTAGTGAAGTGTTTTCTTTGAACGCAAGTATGTTATTTCAAGTAACTAATAATGTGAAACAGAGGTGGAGCCTATCCCCCGAATTTATAAACCAGAAAAGTGACAACTGACTGAAATGAATTTTAGAAGAATGGCTCAGTACATCTCTAAAAGTGAGAATAAAATGAGTCGAAAATATTGTTATTATTTTAAAGAGAAGGATAGGCGAAGTTGTCAAGTCGAAACATGTTTAGGGAAATGTTATTTTGATTGTTCCTAGCTCGCGAGCCGACGCGCAGGATTACTCGGAAGTCAGGACCTAACAATGATGACAGGCAAGAATCGGAGTATCACAAACTGATATCTTACCATCCAATTTAATTCTAGATGATTATAACACATTCAAGATGAGAACAATAACGAAAGGTTTAATTTCGGCATTGCATAATCTAGAAAGGGGCATCATAACAGAATGCATAATCTCAGTAACTTTATTCACGCTAACAATGAACCTGTTAATTCAAACTGCAGATTTGAAATGCAGAGGCCTCGTTACCAGATCTGGTGTGAGACAACCCCCGATAAGGGCTTATATGAATGATATGGCCATTACAACCACGTCCAAAATCGGAGCAAGATGGAGTTTAAAAGGCATAGAAAAGCTAGTCACATTGATCAGAATGAGTTTCAACGCATCAAAGTTCTGGTCACCCGTTCTAAAGAAGGCTATAGCTACGAAGAAAGAGCGTTTAAGTTGTCGGATGAAACTATCTCAACAATACAAGAAAAGTCAATTAAGAGTCTGAGTAAACGCATTGACCGCTCTCTAATGGATGCAATAGCTATACAGGAGACAAAAGACAACCTTGAAAAATGTTTGACTACAGATAACAAATCCTGTCTACGAGGCCGTTGTAAAGCATTGATTTACCAGCACGCAATTCTCTCCAAAATACTGTGGCCTCTATCTATGAATTTGCCATGGCCCACATAGAGCAAATGGAAAGGAAAATCAACTCTCTCATGCAGAGAGATTGGGCCAACCGAAATGCCTGAGTAGCGCCACCCTTTATGGCAATACCACTGCGCTATATTTCCCATTCAGAAGCTTAACCGAAGAATTTGAGGTGACAAAAATAAGAACAGCATTGCTATACAAGTTATCCAAAGATGAAAAAGTGGCCGGAGCTGGTATTGAAGTCTGTTCAGGCAGAAAGCGGAAAGCTTCTTGAGAGTTACAAGCGGCAGAAGAGCGACTTCGTGAAAAAGCGAAATTAGGAACGATCGCAAAAGGCGCGGGTCTAGGTTTTTTTTTACTAACCGTATGGATAGATCCTATTACAAAAGTAAGCGACAACTTATACAGGATGAAGTTCGCTAGGGAGAAGATGAGATTTGGTTAACAAAAATGGTGGGATTAAAACAACAAGGAGCATAGACTAAATGATATTCCACAATGCAACGGAAAATCAAATAGTGTGAAATTTGGAACGATTAAGCGAACCTTAGATTCTTGACAAGATCTGTATATGATACACTAGCAAGCTCAGCAAACCTTTGCATATGGAATAAAACTGAGTCAGTATTATGTCGAATTATGCAATGGTCGATGGACTATATTCTGAGCAGCTGCCCAACAGCATTTACAGAAGGATGTGACAGATGGCGGCACGATTAGATCTTAAAAATAATTGCAGATATAGTCTACAAAGCCACCTGTACGAATAAATTGAATCCACAGAATAGAGTGATACAGTTTATCAAGGCAAGCATGAAACTTAAGAAGATAGTGAAGACTAAACCAAACATCCTACCACCTTCAACAGACTGGGAATTAAGAGCTGACTTAATAAAAAGATTGATTTTCCCAGAGCACATAGTGAAAATATGCTTGTGCTCGGATTTAATATTCTTCTCCAATAAACTAAAAAATTGTAATGTGGGAATTAACGGTCCCTTGGGAAGAGCTTATGGAGAAGGCTACCGAAAGAAAAAAATTGAAATATGATGATTTATTGGGGCAATGTCGAAGTAATAGTTGGAAGAATTCGTGCCTGCCTATAGTGGTAGGTGCAAGAGGTTTTATTGCAAGATCGCTTTGTAAAGCTCTATCAGGCATTGGCGCGATCGGTGCCGTAAAAGTCGAGAAATTAAATCAATATCCGATACAGCCGAAAGGAGAGCAAAATGGGTATGGATAAAACGCAGTAGCACTTAGGAGAAGGAAAACTAAAATCAGTGCTCCATTCAGAGGTGTTAGGAAAGTGCGAAAGGAGAAAGTGGGATACTTCAAAATCTGGACTGAATTTCAAAAACGTTGTAAAGTCTTAATTTATAAATTTAAAGAAATATGTGTATATTTTGTGTTTTTAATTATTTAGGACTAAAAGGGGTCGTGTGTCGTGTGTATTTTCTTTTGTAAATAGTTGTAAAAAGGGAGAAATCTCTCTTAAAAAAAATAGAAAAAGAAAATAGAGAGGAGAACAAAATTATGTTTATTAATTCCCGTGTTAAAACTAAAAGATCAGTCTTAAATCACGTTTTTTTTTAATTATTCTTTTAAGTATATTATCGAATCAGTTTTGTTCCTTTCATTAGCGGTGAAAATTTAGTGTCTCCGTTTCGCGTTTCGAGTCACAGAATCGTGTGTGTGTCCAAGTGAAGGCACTCTCAGAGGGCGTATATATATATATATATATATATATATATATATATATATATATATATATATATATATATATATATGTGTGTGTGTGTGTGTGAGTGTATGCATGTGTAAGTAGATGTGTGTGTATATGCATGTATGTGTTTGTGCAATAAACATACGTATACTTGTGTGTGAGCAAGTGGTTGGTCCGAGTGTACGGAAAAGTTTTAAATATTAATTAATTGACTTGGATTATATTTTTCGAATATATTTAATTTTAGAAGTGTGTATTTTGGTTAGACGCTCATATCTCATCTGAATTCTGATTTATATATATATATTTTTTAATTTTTATTTTATTTATTTTTTTAAAAGCCAGCGTCATTCGAAGTAGGAATATTTTTTTAAATTGTATACGGCTTTGTTTTTTGTTTTTTTGTTTATTTTGTCTTTTTTTTGCATAATAGTTAAACGACTCATTTTGATCATTTTTAGAATATGGGGTGCATTCAATAAGTTTCCAGACTTTTTGTACAGGCATATAAAATTGTCGTAGACTCTTGAAAATTCTGTATGTTATTGCTATACACCTTATCAGATGACAGACCAATATTTGTGATTTCAGGTTCAAAAGAACAGCTACAGCAGCAATTGGAATACACCCTACTAAAGCCTGTTTGTCACAGCTGGTGAATTGCAAAAAAGCAATCTGGACATGAGGACACTTTAGAAGAACGATATACAATAAAATTCTGTTTTAAACTTGGGAAAAATGCCACAGAAACGTATAGCATGCTTCAGGTTGCTTTTGCAGCATCTTACATGAATCGAGCATCAGTTTTTGAGTGACATAAGAGATTCAAGGAAGGCAGGGAGTCTGTGAGGGATGATGAGAGGTGTGGGAGGAGTAAGGAAGTCAATACACCAGAGTTGATTAGCCAAAGGGTTAGGGTTAGGGTTACTGTGTAGAGGTTTTAAGGGAGTTCAGGTAGAGATTCCTTGGGAAGAGGCCAGAACTCTTCAAATCGGGTCAGTGGCATTTCCACCAGGACAATGCACCAGTCCACAACTCCATCCTTGTCACAGACTATTTGACCAAGATGGGCATCAAGAGAGTTGCTCAACCTCCCTATAGTCCAGACATTGCTTTCTGTGACTTTTTGTTACTTCCTAAGCTCAGAGGCTGTCGTTATGAGACAATTGAGGAGATGAAAGAGGCTGTGACGAAGGTCATTGACACGCTCACACAAGAGGACTTCCATGGAGCCTTCCAGAAGTTGTTGGAACGGTACAACAAGTGCATTGCAGCCGGAGGAGATTACTTCGAAGGGGACTAGAGTTTCATGTGTGTACTGTCAATAAACGTGCCCATACAAAAAAGTCTGTAATCTTATTTAATGATCCTCGTATTTACTTTTAGATGTGTACATTTTTCTGAGACGGTCCTTCATATATCCTCCGAACACTTGGTTTGGTTTGTTTGGTTTTATGGCATATCAACCTTTGTAGGTTATTTAACGCCAAATCCATTTTTATGTAAATAATCTGTTCTATTGAAAACAGTTCAGTTTAGCATAAATACACAGTTTAATTGTCAAAAACAATTCAAGCAGTTATATGTAATAATTCAGTTAAGTGTAAATACAGTTTTATTGTCGAAAAAACATTTCTATTTGAAATAATTCAGTTAAGCATAAGCATGCAGTTTAAGTGTAAGTACCGTTTAATTGTCAAAAACGTTTCTATTTCAAGCAATTCAGTTTACTCAATTCATTTTAGCATAAGTATGCTGTTAGTTCTATTTAACCCATAGATAGGGCCCTTTCAGGTGCTACCACTCCGGGCCACAGTAGACCTGGGGGCGATGGCAATGAAGGGGTACTCCGCATTCCCCTAAGCTCCAGCATTGCTGGAACATCAGCATCAGATTGTTTAGTGTCATATCCAGGACACTCGTTTGGTGGGGGGTCTTACCCGTCTGCAGAGGTGCAGTCTGTGTATTCTACAGCCCCAGCTAACTGGGCAATACACAGATTTAAATGTCAAACAGTTTTATTTCAGGTAATTCAGTTCAGCATAAGTACACAGTTTAGACGTCAAAAACAGTTCTATTTCGAGCAATTCAGTTCAGCACTAGTACGCAGTTCTAATGTCAAAACAGTTCTATTTTAAACAATTCAGTTTAGCATATATACGCAGTTTAAATGCAAATATCAGTGTGGTGAAAGAAGCACGGTTTTGTTCTATTTAACCCATAGATAGGACCCTTATCAGGTGCTACCACTCCGGGCCAGAGTGGACCTGGGAGTAATGGCAATGAAGGGGTACTCTGCATTCCCCAAAGCTCCAGCATTGCTGGAAACTCACCATCAGATTGTTTAGTGTCATATCAGGACACTCGTTGGGGGGGGGGTCTTACCCCTCTGCAGAGAAGCAGTCGGTGTATTCTACAGCCCCAGTCGCCTCCAAACATTGATATGTATTGTGTGTATGTGTATGTACGTTTATGTATGTATGTATGTATGTATGAATGTATGTATGTATGTATAGATATATGTATTTGTTTACCAGGATCATGAATATAAGTGGAAGAGTGTGTCTATGGTGTGTTTATTACGGTCCATTTTGTCAATATAAAATATAAAAAATTAATTACTGAACTTACCACTGGATCCTTCTCATGCCAAAGGAAGAAAAAAAAAAAGAAATGTCTCACAGCCCCGTATACATGGTTAAAACACCCACCCGGTAAACTAGTTGGCTAAGCATTAACTGATCAAATGCTTGGAAACCAGGGTCTACAATGTCAAGTCTCTTTAAAAAGCAAACGGAACTAGTATTATTTTTAATTTTTGGAAGACGGATCGGGTGTGACCAACCTGAGTGGGGTCCAGTTGGTGAATTGGGTATTACGTTGAAAGACCGAAAAAACTCACCAAAACCCATTTAAAAGACATAACCGATGATGTTACCCAGCGCCTTTTTATATACAAACAAGCGTATTTCTGACATTATTTTGAAAGCCGTTTGGTTTTGTTTGGTTTATAACATATCAACCTTTGAAGGTTATTGAATGTCAAATCTATTTTTATACGTATAAACGGTACTATTTAAAACAATTCAGTTTAGTATAAGTAAGCAATTTAAATATAAAAACAGTTCTATTCAAAACAATTCATTACACAGTTTAGTTTTATTAGGCCCATCGTGAGGGCCCTATCAGGTGCTACCACTTTGGGTCAGAGTGGACCTGGGAGCAATGGAAATTAAGGGGTACTCCACATTTCCCAAAGCTCCAGAGGACACTCGTTGGGAGAGTCTTACACCTCTGCAGTGATGTAATCGGTGTATTTTCAGGCCTAGTTTTGTTCCCACTTTCTTGGCGTCAACTTTTATTTTTTCCTTTCTTAATTGTACAGTCCTATTCTGACCGTGACTCCGACTAGCAACTGATCTGTTGGATTTAAAAATACAACGTGGACAGATAACGAATCGGTCATGTCATCCGATGGTATATCTAACCTGCGGAACGATCAGCAGGTTAGAGGAGAAATCACCATCGTATCTGATGGCTGCACCGTCATATTATTATCAATACCTATTGTATATGCATGTAAATAGCTATATTTAAGTAAATGGATATTATTTCGCACACATACATACACACATAGACATATGTTTTCATATATATATATATATATATATATATATATATATGAATTATTGTCCCATTAATCCTCTTATCCCTGAATAATAAGATAAAAAGGAGGAGGTATTCAGCTTATATGTGTATCCACTGGATATCACACATATATATATATAATCACCGTTAAACATTTTGTAAAATTCTTCACTTGCGGATACACTGCTGTAGTGATTATTTGGTTTTGGGGAAAAATGTATTCTTCGTAGTCCATCTTTATTCTCCCTGATCTGTGTGAAGGATTTGATAAAAGAGCTTTACATTTTGTGGCTTGACATATTTTCGGAACCTTGTTGGTCAGTGGCCCAGCCAGCTGGGGCTGTAGAATACACTGACTGCATCTCTGCAGAGGTGTAAGACTTCCCTAACGAGTATCCTAGATATGACACTCAAAAATCTGATGGTATTGCTATTGCTACTAGGCTCAATATGACCCAAAGTGGTAGCACCTATCGGTTGGTCAAATATAACTAAACTGTGTACTTATGTTAAACTGAATTGTATGAAATAGAACTCTTTATATGTTTGAATATGGATTTGACATGGTTGATGTGCCATAAAACCAGACCAAGCATATAAATATTCAAATCTTGCTGGTCAAATATATCCTTGTCGCTGAAACTCTTTACTCACCTCAGAAGAATATTCTTGCTTTATACAAAACTTTCTTCAAATATTCTGCTTATAATATAAAAAAAAAAGTATTTCAATGTCAGATTTTTAAAGAATTAATATTTTGATGTTGACAAGAAAAAGTAACTTCTCTGGACGCTTTTCGGTATTCTGTACATAACCACAATTATCAGAAACAGAAAATAAAAAGGTTTCACGCATTCCTATCAAATAAGAACAATTTTAAACATACCTATTTTAACCATTGATTGGAACCTAACCTAACTAGTTCTCCAATTCTGGGGCAGAGATGACCTGAATTTAATGACAAAATAAGAATGACTTCACAATGCACAGAGGTATTGCAAGCTTCTCTCTACTCTGAAGAAAACCACTATTATAAAACTAAAATGGTTTGGAACTTAAGTACACGAACATTTTAATGCTTTTTTTTTACGAGGACGACACTTTCTAGAGACCTCTTCATGAAACAGATTGTTCGGAAGGAATATTTCACCATATTTTCTGGCTATCTATGCAAGTTTTGGAAGTATTTAAATTTGATGGTAGGGCACGAGATTGCATTTCACTACCCAAAATAGCACACGGATCTGTTATAGGAGTAAAACCAGAGATTTTGCAGGCTATGAAAAAGTTTCAATAGCGTTACCCTCGAGATTACCCTACAATACGTTCTCTATAGGGTCAAGCATTGGAAAGTGTAATAATGTATGCTTTGATTTGGTTTCTTTGTTTTATCGCATTTCATCTTTCACGGGCTATTTAAGGCCAAAGATATTCTTGTAGAAAAACTGTAGAGGATCCTATTTAAACTATAGTTCATACTTTTCCCACGTACATTAGTCTGAAATTGAACGTAATAGCACGATTTTAGTTCGAATTCGCTTTCTAGGATCTTAAAGTCTAGCAGGTTAGCCACAAAGCTACAGTGACTCATCTTGTTAATTAGTTAGATGTTCTGTTTCAGGTTTACACCTCAATATCTTTTATCTGTTTGTGAGCATAGCTATATATCTATCCAATTCCTTTTTTTGCAAATTACATATAATCTCTATCTAATATCCATACACATTCATTTCAGAAACGTGAAGGTTTTATGCCACTCGTGGATGCTGATCTTATATATATATATATATATATATATATATATATATATATATATATATATATATATATAATCCGACAGTATGGAGAAAAATTGAAAAACACTTTTGATTAGTTTTTTCGCATTTCTTTCTCTCTTATTCTCTCTCTCTCTCTCTCTCTCTATATATATATATATATATATATATATATATATATATATATGTGTAGGTATATATTGTTTCATTTCCTCTTTAATATTGAGATATCTGTATATTTCTCTTCATGGGAAATCTCCATTTTTTCGTGAGTTCTTAAAATCTTGTTGTTATTGAGTTCTTTTTTGTTCAGGTATGGGCAGCGAAATATCTTAGTTTCTATCATGTCAGGTTCATGTAGGTGCAACAAAATTACTGTAGATCCTATCGGCGACAATATTTTGTTTATAATGTTACAAAGTAAATTATTTTGTTTCAAGTGTTTTTTAAGTCTGTTGTTTCAATATTTGCATTGTAGTTTCTTAGGATCCACAATTTTAGTTGCTTTTCATATCATTAAATTACTTTATCTGCACGTACTGTCGAATAATACCAACGAATTAATTCAACCACATTGTAAACGTTCTAACATTTTATAAAAAGTATCAAGAGAAGTATTCAACGTACACTCAATCAGTCATAGAATTCTTCTATAGACATTTCTTCTTTACGTAAATGTTCAAATTCTTATAATTCGCTGGCGTCTCGTTGGCAGTGCAGAAAGTTAGGTTCTTCATGTTCTAGCTTTAATTAGTACGTTCCATAATAGCTAGCCTCTTTTTGGAGCTAATATGTTGAATAACGTCCTTGATTTTATTGAATGCCTGTTCTTTCACAACAGGCTATATATCTAAAAATTAACCGGTATTCTAATTTTCTCCGTCATATTCTTTATTGTCCTTGATTTTTTTTGGTTTTGATATGAGTAACGAATCATATTTTCCACTTTTTGAAAAGTATGGTTGATCTTGGTGTAAAAAAGAACATATGGATCCTATCAGTGATACAATAGAAATCCTAACTTGTTCATTGGCCTAGTGGGTAGAGTGTTCGCCAATGGTCCGGGAGACCTGGTTCAATCCCAGGCCGCGTCATACCAAAGACTTTAAAAATGGTACTTGATACCACCTTGCTTAACACTCAGCAATATAAGGTACGTATCAAGGGTAAAGTGGAGCAATCCAGGGAAAGGTGTAGCGCCCTCCCCTACACCTCGGTGTAGTAGCGATTGAAAAGGGAGCCTTCTGGTTGCCCTCGACTAAAGGGAGACAACTTTATTTTACTTACTTATAACTCTTTGTGGTTATTTTTGCTGGATTTGTTTTTCGATATTCTCATTAAAGGGAGAAATTTTAAAATAAAATATATTTTTCCTTTTTAACTGGAAATAATTCTTTTTGTTATAAAAGCGTCGAAATAAATTTTAGCAATTCCACCAATTTACTTATTAATTTTATTAGGAAAATTTTGAAAAAAGTAATTTTCTTTCTTTAAAGGAAAACTAGAAATAAATTTTTTTGAACGTCAAAATAGGTGTCAAACTTTTTACAAAAAAGTATTTTTAAGGTAAATTCTCCAGTTTCTTATTTATTCAGGTTCCTCACTTTTTTGTCGAACTTTTGAATATATGTTTTTCATTGATTATACCGGATTATTCAGCATAACAGTTGGAAATTCATCGGAAATAGTTTGGATAAAAGAAATTGCATTTTCCTTCGTCTCAAACTGCCCCATGCTAGTAAGGATTCCTAATAATTTCTTACGAGGGGTTAGATCGGAAGACTTTGCAGGCTAATCTAAGCGATAAGATTATCACTGAGAACCAAAAAGCCATCAAATCAGTCTTTGTTCGTTTTTACTATACGAATGGGTAGATTGTCCTGGGAGAATATCGGTTTATGTTTGTGAATGAAGTTAACAAAACGGACTAAACTCATTTTAAGACATAAAGTACTTTGTTATATTTTGCTGGTTTTCCATCTTTAATATTTCTGCATCACCTTTCAAAGAAAATGCACCTGAAATGATAATAGAATTATATCAAAATGTTCTTTTACACGTAAGACGCTAATAACATTGCATACAATCTGAACCAGAGAAATCAAACTTCTTCTCATCACAGCCCAGTCGGCTGTTGCTGTACAATACACAGACTTCATCTCTGTTGAAGGGTTAGACCCTGCCCTGAACGAATGTCCGGGAGAGGACTCTAATTCATCTATTGAAAAGAATCCAGTCCTAAAGCCTTAAGGAAGAATGGAAAACATCTTCATTGCCATTATTTTCAAGTACATTCTGAGCTGGAGTGGTATTACTTGTTACGATTCTCTGTATAGGTAAAATAGAAATATGTGATCAATTAATAAAGTCGAAACCATTTGACTGTGTGCAAAATAAATTGCTGACGCTAAATTGAATTAATTATATTACATAGCATGACGTGGAACCCTTTAACTTTGGAAAAACAAATGATCTCTGGCTAGTATTACAATTGTTACGTCCAAACTATTAGTTTCCAAATAATATATATGAAAAAGAGTATTTGACATTAAAAAAACAACAAGGGTTGGTATGCCAACTCATCCCCCCCCACAAAACCCTCCAAAACAAACAACAAAACCAAACCATATATGTTTAATATATATGTATAAACAAGATTTGGCATTGAATAATTTGCAAGGGTTGATATGCAATAAAATACAACCATGAACCAAACCATCAATATGTTTCCATCGGAAAATGATAAAGGTTCTATCTATGGGTTAAATAGAACTAAACCGTGGTTTCTTGACTTTGCGGTTTTTTGCATTTAAACTGCCTATTTATCCTAAATTAAATTGTTTAAAATAGAACTGTTTTGATATTAAAACTGCATACGTATGCAAAACTGAATTGCTTGAAATAAAATTGTTTTAACATCTAAACTGTACTCATGCTAAACGGAATTATCTAAAATAAAACTGTTTGACATTAAACTCTGTGCATTGCCCAGTCGACTGAAGCAGTCAAATACACCGACTGCACCTCTCGAGAGGGGTAAGACCCCTCCCCAATGAGTGTCCTGATATAACACCAAACAATCTGATGGTGAGGTTCCAGTGATGCTGGGGCTTTGGGGAATGCAGAGCACTCCTTCATTGCCATTGCTCACAGGTTACTCTGGCCCGGAATGGAAGCATCTGATAGAGCCTTATCTATGGGTTTAATAGAACTAAACTGAATACTTATGCTCAACTGAATTGCTTGAATTAGAACTGTTTGACTAGACTGAATAGCTTGAAATAGAAATATTTTGGACAATTAAACTGTACTAACATTTAAACTGCGTACTTAGGCTAAACCAAATTGTTTGAATTGGAACTGTTATTGACATTGAAACTGTACTTACACTAAACTGAATTGTTATACATAGAATTGTTTTAACATTTAATTATGGGTAAACAAAATCTGTACTTATCCTAAACTGAATCGTCTGAATTAGAACTGTTTGAATGAAATGAATAGTTTGAAAAAGAAATGTTTTTGACAATTAATCTGTGTACTCATGCTAAACTGAATGGTTTGAAATAAAACTGATTATTTGCATAAAAATGGATTTGGCGTTAAATAACCTACAAACGTTGATATGCTATAAAACCCAAACAACTAACTAAAATACTATAAATAAATTAAATAAAACGTACTATAAATAAATAGCATTCAACACTGGATCGCTCAAGGAAGGGGGATGTGATCGTGGATTGAAATGTCACCCTCTGTCCGTGTTAGGTCTTACCTGAACTAAGTATTAGACAAGCTGACGCTGATTTCGTTTCTTGTTCCACCTTCCTCTGGATACGGTAGACGGACCCTAAACTGGTCAAGGTCAGTCTGCCGCTAGAAAATCAACTTGGTTTGGTCGAGTATTGGAAGTTCAATTGCTCCTTACTAGAGATACAGGACTTCTATGACCTACTAGAATCCCTTATTAAGCGGGCGATAGGTGGTGGGGTTCCTTAAAAAAAGGATTAGGGACTTCACCATCAAATAGGACTGGAAGCTCAGATTAGATAGTACCAAGAAGGTGAAATTCTTAGATAATAAGTTTTCTCGGGTAGTGGAAGGATAGACTTTTAAGCGGACCTTGAGCGCAAAGTTAGCGAGCATTGCCAGGTTTTTTTTTTATTTAGATCTTGGCTAAAAAGATTTCCCAACGAAGCTGTGAAATGTAACTCATACGTTTGTGAGGAGGAAGTGCATAGGTTTCCTCACCTGTACATCGAATCCGTCAAATCCTCGGATGGGCACGTGCTTCGGTCTAAAAGTAAGATATCCGAGGCCCTTCGGGTGCATTTTCGCGATCGTTGCCTGACCTCCCGCTTCCGGAATTTCGCGACAATCACATCGACTTTCCCCGCATTCAAGAGGCGGAAGCGGTTGGCTGGGAATGGTTGGTCACGAACTACCTCAACAAATTACTAGAACTCGATGGTTTTCCCTACGAAGTGCATTTGTTGATGTCACTCATGTTTGAGCCTATTTTGACTGATGTGTTCAACCATTGGTTTGCTCAGGGAACCATCCATATCAGCATCGCCAAGGGAGTGATCACATTACTGAAGAAAGGAGGCAATCATGTTTGGGAAGAGTTAGATGATTATAGGTCCATAACTCTACTTAACATAGAGTTAAAGACTTTGGCCTTGATCTTGGGGAATCGTTTATGGATTGTTGTTGCGGACTTGGTCAGAATTGAGCAGAACTATGCTGTGAAGGGAGGGTCAGTCAAGAACAATCTGCTCTTGGTGCGTGAGATCATAGAGGGGAAAAGAAGACGACATTGAGAACGCACTGATTAGATGAGATCAGTCCAAGGCCTTCGACAGGATTGATCATCGATTTCTGGAGGAGATTTTGGAGACCGCCGGATTGGAAGTGGGATTACACAGAAGGACTGGCATACTGTATCACAGCCCTCAGGTAGTGGTGATAGTAAACGGGAAGCGCTAATAGTCTTTTGCGATCTAACGGTTAGTCCAGATGTGTTACAACCTGTCCCCTCTCCTTTATGTCCTCACTTTGGAGACCTTGCACTGGAGACTTAGAGACGATGAGGCACGTCACGCTCCAAGTGAAGTTCTCTTTGCCGGCGATTACAGGACAAAGGATATCACAGTCTTTGTGTCTCGCATCTCGGATATAGAGGCTGTGTAGAGGGTTATCGTTAAGTACGAACAGATAACAGGAGCTAAGATAAACTTCGAAAAGAGCGAATGCCTGGACTATGTGGCTGAAAAAGTGGCATTTCTCTACCTGGACCTTTCCGCTGGAATGACGGATCCATTCTATTCCTTGTGGTGTGTTTCGAGCGAAGCCATAACAACGTTGCGAGTGTGGAAACCGTTGGTCCGTAGACAGGTCTGCTTTCAACGTTCCCAAAATGTTGGCTTGGGAATGCCCGATTTGGAGAGTCATTGGCTCGTTGAAAGTTTGGCTTTTCTGGGTCAATATCTGTCGGGGGATGCAGTGTAGAAGTGCAAGGTTGAGGTAACTTTTCTTGCGTCTAACCCCATGGTTGAGAGCCGCCATAGGTCAAGGGATGAAGCTCTTTGCCAGTACTATGAGGCGCTTAATAATCTTCCTCGACCTTTTTTAGCCTCGAAAATAGTTGTATTGGGAACTAGTGATGTGTTCCGCTTCGGATCCGCTCATGGAGCGACTCTGCTAGTCATGAGAGGAGATTAGCGCCGAAATCGAATTGGGCGCCAGGCACGAGCTTCTTGAACAACTCGCTTACCTGATGGCTCACTAGGAATGCGTTGCCCCTTTGCGATTGGGTTTTTAAGGTAGGCCTGGCAGATATGCCTGATTGTCCCTGCTGCGGCAGAGGAGAAGAAGAAACGGCTTTGTACGCCTTTTGCTACAGCGAGTGAGTCCGCCCGTTTTGGAGCCACATCAGGAAGTGGACGACTCACTTCGTCCCCACACAGCTCGTGCTGCACGACGATGGTTACATCGTGGACAAAGATGAACCTTCGTGGAAAGGTGAGAGACATTTGGTATCATTCGCGATCCAGAATGGTGATTTAGACGACGAAAGAAGGGATTGTATAACGGCGCAAACTTTTTCTGATTGTGATCTGATCCTTTTCTTTTTCACAAGCTAAGGGTTGAGATCAGGTGCAAAAGAAAATGCTTGGACCGCATATCATTAGATAAAAGGTGTGTGCATGCAGCAAGCCAGATCGTAAGAAAGGCAGCCATATTGGAGTTATCCTTCACTTATCTTAATGCACATGGCAGTATCGATCTGGATCTCTCGGGACCCCACTCCGGGTGAATAGTTTCTCAAGTCACCCTCTCTTCCCCAGCTAGTAGAATGCTATGTGTTATGTCTCTGTCACCTTGTTTTAGCATCCAAGATCCCCTTCTTTTACCTAAAACCCCTATTGTTTCCCAGTTCTAATCTTTTTAGGATTTTGGAATCATAGCTAAATAATCCCTATTATTGTTCCCTTTTGATGTCCCTTCTCTTGATTTTTTTTCTTTTGTTCGTTTAGAATAGTTCCATTTCCCTCCTACTGACAGCCCGGCTTGTTTCCGGCCTTAAAAAACTGAAAATAGTCGGCAGTCCGATCATAGATGAGGGGCAATCAAAGAAGTTTTTTTCTTGTGTGATTTAATTCTTTTATTTATTTTGTACCCGTTCCTTTATCAAGATAATCAAATTTACTGTATATGAATCATTTTATTACTAGGGTTTTTCGTAGGCTTTCGTAGAGAGGTTGTAGTATTATGGTGCATCTAGCGTCTAAGAATAGGTGAAATATTGTAATGAATTAAATGGTTGGTGAATGTGACTAGCAAAACGTCTTTCGTCATTGAAAGATCGCTCCTTTTTCCCATACTCCTTTTAAAACTAGGGATATTTTGTTTTGCAGAAAAGTGTAATTTTTTTGGAGAATATGTGATAGATAAACAGTAAATGGATCAAACAGACTGTGAGATAGAAAGAATATTACTGACATTGATACAGATATATGAATGTGCTATATGATATTTGAAACAAGTAGATAAAAACAGAATGAGAGAGTTATAAAAATAGGTAGATAGATAGATAGATAGATTGATTGATGTAATGTTTTGTAAGGAAACACGTTACGCTTTTAAAATAGATTTCGAAGACTAATTACATCGCTCAATTTTTGAAACAGAACGCCCCTGAAGGAAATAGAATGGTTAAAACTTTCTCAATTTTTCTTACACTTAACAAATATAAAATCAAATTGAATAAAATTTCAGACGATATAACGGCAATCAAATGTGCTAATGATGGTTTAATGTATAAAAAAATCGGAATGCTTATAACTATAAAGGAAGTCATTCTCTGAAGACTGTATTTTTTCCAGTTTTTACACACACACACACACACACACGTATATATATATATATATATATATATATATATATATATATATATATATATATATATATATATATATATTACTTCAAAACATTTGGAGTCCACCCAGCATTTATTAAAAAAAAAACCTTCAAGAGAGCCAATTTTATCCTTATAAGAAAAAGAGAAAATCTTTCAGTAAGTAAAGTGTACTTGTTTTACTTTTTCGTTTTCCTCGAGGCTTTCTCCTCACATACATTCTCAACTTTTTACCGAAAATTACTAACTTGAGCGCTTTACTAAGTTATAAACATTTTGTATGAAAAACAGGTTTTGCTTTCATTATTAACCCTTTAGTAGACTTTTTGAGATTAACAACATTTTTGGCTAACTTGAATATTAATACCAATTCTGAGTGTTACCTTAGGGCTGACCAATGGCGTAACACTAATTGCTTCATACAAGTAAGTCTAATTTTAGTCAAAACATCATTGTCTTTGTTTGAACATTACAGCAGTATTTTCATACATTTAAAAAAAATCATACTTTAAATATAAAATAATTTGAATAAAATGACAAAACCAAGGAAGCTAAGTATTGAGGTGGTGGCAAAGATTGGAATTTTATTTTAAGAAAAATACTCTCAAAGAAAAAATTCCCATAATTTGAAGATTTCTAGATATTGGCTGTAACACTCATTAAAAATGCAGTTATAAACTTGTTCACATGGTGACAGAAAAAGAGCTGGAGAATCGTAAGTGACAATTGCTGTTGAGAGTAAAAAGTTGATTATTGAGAACAAAAGACATGGATGAAAAACTGCTCCAGAAGTGACAGCTGAACTTAATTGCTATCAACTATGGAAAATCGACTTAAATCATCCGAGATTAAAGGTTGCATGAGCCATCAAGAAAACACTTTTACGGAAGTTGAATTAGAAAAAAGTTAGCTAAGGGGAAAAAAGATAAGAACTAGATATTGAAGACGTAAAGTAATGTATTTTGGACAGATGAGTTCAAATTTAGACATTTTGGTAGTAGTTGGTGAATGTATGTGAGAAGAATGTCTTGAGCAAGTATGAATGATGACTTTGTGGGTCTTTTATAGTGTGGGGTGTTTTGGGAGTAGAGAGAGCAAGACATTTGGTTCAAGTTAAGGAAATCATAAAAATAATAACATAATTCGATTTTGCAAATGTATGTTATATCAACTGGTTTAATCATAATTAAAAATCTTTCAACATCACAACGATCTAAAAGAATCTCCTAAATCATGTCAAAATTACACCGAGTCAAAAAAGAAAAAAAGGAAACAACTTTTGGTAATAATGACTGGTTGCCTCAATCTTCTGACCTCTCTCCTATTGAAATAATAAAGAATGAATTCAGTTGGATAGTTTGTTGAGTGAGCTTTTTCTGTGCTTGAAAATATTTTGGGAACGCCTCAAAATCTGTTGGAAAGAATGCAAAGAATCTGTAAAGCAGTAATTAAATAAGGTGTTGGTTTTATTGACGAAAACAAAATATGATGTTTTATAATACTAATTTTTAGTTAATTTTTGTCAAAAGCAAATATATGTAGATTCTGGAATTTTATCTTTTATTTGGGAAAAACTATAAAATATATCTCTTCGAATATTTTATCAAAGCAGAGTGGCTACAAATGTAGTATATATTTTTCTAAGTAAATATTCGGCCGGAAAGCAAAATATTCAACAAAGAATTTCAGTAATGTCTCAAATCCGGTCCTTGTTGGTGAAGGTGGAGGAAGAGAGGAAAGAGAAGAGACAGAGGGAGAAAGAGAGACAGAGACAGAGACAGAAAGAGAAAGATCGAATGCTCGTTCTAATGGCTGTCTTGTCCTAGTTTCCGATCTGTTGACTTCCTGCATATTGAGGATGATACGCTAAGTAGAGGTCAAATTGTCTTTCCATCAGGAAGTAAAATAAACTAAGCAGACTTTTAAGAATTCAAACACACACACACACACACACACACACACACACACACACACACACACACACACACACACACACACACACACACAGATATATATATATATATATATATATATATATATGTCTGTGCGTGTGTGTGTCTGTATATATATATATATATATATATATATATATATATATATAACTCTGTCTGATGGCGAAGAGAAACCTGCAGAGACATATTTATAAAAAGGAGGTATGTTTTTTAAGAATTATAAAAATCAATAAAACTATTTTTCATGTCCGGTGGTGTCGAGATCGTTGGTTCACAACGCCTTCCTGTGCAAATGCATCCTATTGATAACGCCAGGATAAAGTATTATTCACGATTGTCTCAAAGAAGGCATTGTTGTCTCTTGATCTCAGACAGAAAAAAACATTTTTCATTTCTTTGGCAGAATTAATCTCTTCCTATGGAGAATAAACTGTGATAGTCGTCTCAAAGTTAACAGAAAGTTACGTTTTGAAATGTTTGGACATGAAGATATGCCAGGTACCATCTTAAATGGAAAGTATTAAGCATAGTTTGATTATCTGGATTCATTTTAAGGAGTGGCACTTAGAAGTATTTCATGAGTAAATGCAAGTAAGTGATTATATGATTCTTTTAAAATGTCAAATATGTAACTAATTATAGTCTTCTGATAAATATTGACAGGGATTTGATCAATGGAATATTTTTGGCAATATTGGAATAATATCATATTGCAAATAGTCTTTAATAATTCATATAAACATTGTTGGTTGATTGAGGGACTGCTTTTATGGCATATCAACCCATCTAGCGTTATTTTATGTCGAATTGTTTGGTAATCGCGTTCATTGTACGTTCATATCTACATATTTGGTGAAGTTGTTTCTTGAATAATTTATTTTGCATAGGATGGAACTTAGAATTTTATTTAATCTATCTATCTATCTATCTATCTATCTATCTATCTATCTATCCTGTTTTTGTCTCTCCCATCATTAGGGACTTCCTCTAACACACATTTTTTGCTATGTTTGCGATGATTTTCTATAAGATCCGATGTATAATTTTAAATTGCCTGAATTCGCTATTGGATTTTGACAAGATAAAACCACTTGTTTCCAAAATATTAATTCGTCCTAGCGACAGCAGTAATATTTAATGGATTAAAATGTTTTTTTTATTATTTTTGTCGTAAAATGAATTGATGAATAAAGCAACACACAGAAGCTGATTCAGTTTCCCCCGGACATTTATAAGATTAGCAGAATTAAATATCATCTCCATTAATATTCAACCCATGTGCAATTTCAACATTTAATCATTTCCTAAATTAAATTGCAAATCTCAATATATCGTGAAGGGATTTTTTACTAAGTCGTTCAAATGCAAGCATTAGCTTAATTTTGTAACCCAGTCGGCTGTGGCTGTAGAATACACTAGCAGTATCTCTGCAGAGCAATAAGAACCCTCAACAAGTGTCCTGGATATGACATAAAACAGACTAATGATGAGACTCCAGTCTTGGAACAATGGAAAATGTAGAGTACCTCTTCATTGCTATAAATCCCAGCTCCAATCTGACCTTGAGAGGTAGTGCCTGTTTAGGGTCAAATAGTACTGTCTAATCATTTACAATACCTGAAACCATTTAAAGGCGGGGGGTCCTCTTGGTGTAATGGTTAAAGCGATGGACTGCGGAATCGTAATAAGCGAGTTCGTACTCCAGTCACGCTATTACGTTCACTTTCGTGCAAATACCCTTGGGAAAGGTATGAACCCTCTTATCCTCCCAGCTATGGGTTAAATAGTACCACTACTGTTCTTCTAGGAGAATGGCATTGGCATTAAATAACCTACTAAGGTTGGTATGCCGTTAAAAATACCTTGGGATACCTTGAGCTTGAAACCATTTAACTCTACGTAAACAACTGATTTGTGTTGAATTGAATTATTTGTCTTACGTAGCAGTATTCAAAACCATTTTATCATGTGCAACCAAATGGATAATGTTGAATAGTATTTTTATTGTTAAAATCTTGTAATAGGAGGTGTCATTAATATTGAATAGTTACTAGAGTAAAATAACCGTACTTCAAACATTTTAACTGTGGACAAACGAATGATTCATATTGAGTATATTTATTGGCTGGTTGTTTGGGTTTTATGGCATATCAACCTTTGTAGGTTATTTAACGGTAAATCCGTATTTATGAAAATAGTTCTATTTCAAACAATTCAGTTTAGGATAAGTACAGTTTAATTGGGAAAAACATTTCTATTTCAAGCAATTCAAGTTATTCAAGCAGTTCCAATTCAGCTAATTCACTTTAGTATTAGTACAGATTTTGTTTACACACAGTTAAATGTCCAATCAGTTCAATATTAAACAAATCAGTTTCAATGTAAAAAAAAACAGTTCCATTTCAAATAATTCAGTTTAGCATAAACTCACAGTTTAAATGTAAGTACGGTTTAATTGTCAAAAACAATTCTATTTCAAGCTATTCAGTTCAGTCAAACAATTCAGTTTAGCATAAGTATGCCGTTAGTTCTTCTTAACCCATAAATAGGGCCCTATACGGTGCTTCCACGCCAGGCCAATGTGGACATGGGAGCAATGGTAATGAAGAAGTCCACCGAATTCCACAAATCTCCAGCATCACTGAAACCTCACCATCAGATTGTTTAGTGTCATATCAAGGACACTCATCGAGTTGGTGTATTCTGCAACCCTAGCCGACTGGGAAATATAATCTTTAGTATTATATGTCAATATTTTAAAACATTTAACTGCGAGAAAAAAGAAGATTTAGTGTTAGATAGCAATTTTTTAAACGATTCAGCTCAGTAAAACAATAAATATCAATACTTGAAACTCTTTAATAGTGGGCAAGAAAATGACCTCTGACTCGTTTGAAAATAATCTTACCTAAATATTTTCTTTTCCAAGTCTCTCTCTCTCTATATATATATATGACTTGGAAAGGAAAATATGTAGGTAAGATTATATATATATATATATATATATATATATATATATATATATATATATAAATTAGTGCATTCAACAAGTTTCCATACTTTTTTGTACAGGCATTTAAAATTGTCGTAAACTCTTGCGATACATCCTATGAGATGACTGAGTAATTTTTATGATTTCAGCTTCAAATGAACAGCTACAGCAGCAATTGCAATACACCCTGCGAAAGCCCGATTGTCACAGCTGGTGAATTTCAACAATGCAATCTGACACTTTAGAAGAACGATATACAATAAAATTCTGTTTAAAACTTGGAAAGAATGTCACGGATACGTATGGAATGCTTCAGAGTGTTTTCGACCAAGTTGCATGAATCGAGCATCAGTTTTTGAGTGGCATAAGAGATTCGAGGAAGGCAGGGAGCCTGTGAGGGGTGATGAGAGGTGTGGGAGGAGTAAGGAAGTCAATACACCAGAGTTGATAAGCCAAAGGGGTAGGGTTAGGGTTAGGGTTTGGGTTACTATGTTGAGGTTTTAACGGAGTTCAGCGAGAGATTCCGTCGGAAGAGGCCAGAACTCTTCAATCGGGTCAGTGGTATTTCCAGTACGACAATGCACCAGTCCACACCTCCATCCTTGTCACAAACTATTTGACCAAGATGAACATCAAGACAGTTCCTTACCCTCCCTATCTTCCAGATCTTGCTCCCTGTGACTCTTGGTTATTCCCTAAGCTCAGAGGCTGTCGTTATGAGACAATTGAGGAGATGAAAGAGGCTTTAACGAAGGTCATTGACACGCTCACACAAGAGGGCTTCCATGGGACCTACCAGAAGTTCTTGTAACGGTACAACAAATGCATTGCAGCCGGAGGCGATTACTTCGAAGGCAACTAGAGTTTCATGTGTGTACTATCAATAAAAGTGCCCATTTGAAAAAAGTCTGGAAACTTATTTAATGATTCTCGTATATATATATATATATATATATATATAAATGATTCGATTTAAATAACCTACAAGTATCGATATGTCATAAGACTCAAACAACCAAAGAGCAATAGCTTAATTTTGTTGGTTCCTTGCTTTTTATTCTATTTTCTGTTTAAGCAGGATAATTACTTACTGATCAACACTAAAACAGTGCCTTAGAGTAGCCTTTTGAATAATCTGTCCTTACAAAGCTTTGATAATGTCCGAAAAAGATTTGATTGATCAATTGGTTTTAAAAGCATGTCAACCCGTCCAGGATTATTTAATGTCTAGATGTTAGAAAATCGCATTAATTGCACGTTCGTATGTATATTTTTTTGTATTGTTGTTTCTTTAGATTTTTTGTCCATGCGTTTATAAATTAAGAATGATTTTTAAACAAAAATATTTTTTAGAAGTTGTATTGAATGATCGAGAGAAGTTTCAAATATTTTAACGCTTTGCTTATTCATCAACCAATCTATATCAGGCACCTCGATCTAGACTGAATGCAGACTTGGAGATAATAATTCTAATGCCTAATTTATTCATCGTCCAATCTATATCAGGGACGTCGATCTAGACTGAATGCAGACTAGGAGATAATAATTCTAATGCCTTTTTCATTCATCATCAAATCTATATCAGGGACCTCGATGTAGACTGAATGCAGACTTTGAGATAATAATTCTAATGCCTTGTTTATTCATCGTCTAATCTATATCAGGGACCTCGATGTAGACTGAATGCAGACTTTGAGATAATGATTCTAATGCCTTTTTTATTCATCGTCAAATATATATCAGGGACCTCGATGTAAACTGAATGCAGACTATGAGATAATAATTCTAATGCCTTGTTTATTCATCGTCCAATGTATATCAGGGACCTCGATCTAGACTGAATGCAGACTAGGAGATAATAATTCTAATGCCTTGCATATTTATCGTCCAATCTATATAAGGGTCCTCGATCTAGACTGAATGCAGACTAGGAGAAAATAAACCTAATGACTTGCTTATTCATCGTCCAATCTATATAAGGGTCCTCGATATAGACTGAATGCAGACTAGGAGATAATTATTCTAATGCCTAATTTATTCATCGTCCAATCTATAGCAGGGACGTCGATCTAGACTGAATGCAGACTTTGAGATAATAATTCTAATGCCTTGTTTATTCATCGTCCAATCTATATCAGGGACATCGATCTAGACTGAATGCAGACAAGGAGAAAATAATTCTGATGCTTTCTTCATTCATCGTCCAATATGTATCAGGGACGTCGATCTAGACTGAATGCAGACTAGAAGATAATTATTCTAATGCCTTGTTTATTTATCGTCCAATCTATATCAGGGACGTCGATCTAGACTGAATGCAGACTAGAAGATAATAATTCTAATGCCTTGTTTATTCATCGTCCAATCTATATCAGGGATGTCGATCTAGACTGAATGCAGACTAGAAGATAATTATTCTAATGCCTTGTTTATTCATCGTCCAATCTATATCAGGGACGTCGATCTAGACTGAATGCAGACTAGAAGATAATTATTCTAATGCCTTGTTTATTCATCGTCCAATCTATATCAGGGACGTCGATCAAGACTGAATGCAGACTAGGAGATAATTATTCTAATGCCTTGTTTATTCATCGTCCAATCTATATCAGGGACGTCGATCTAGACTGAATGCAGACTAGAAGATAATAATTCTAATGCCTTGTTTATTCATCGTCCAATCTATATCAGGGACGTCGATCTAGACTGAATGCAGACTAGAAGATAATAATTCTAATGCCTTGTTTATTCCTCGTCTAATCTGTAACAGGAACCTCGATCAAGACTGAATGCAGACTAGGAGATAATAATTCTAATGCCTTGTTTATTCATAGTCCACTCTATATCAGGGATGTCGATCTAGATTGAATGATCCAGGAGATAATAATTCAAACCCTTACTTATACATCGGGCAATATATATCAGGGACGTCGATCTAGACTGAATGCAAACTAGGAGATATTAATCCTAATGCCTTGTTCATTCATCGTCCACTCTATATCAGGGACATCGAAGGTAGACTGAATGCAGACTAGGAGATAATAATTCTAATGCCTTGTTTATTCATCGTCCAATCGATATAAGGAACGTCGATCCAGACTGAATGCAGAGTAGGAGAAAATAATTCTAATGCCTTGTTTATTCATCGTGCAATCTATATCAGGGACGTCGATCTAGACTGACGGCAGACTAGGAGAAAATAATTTTAATGTCTTGTTTATTCATCGTCTAATCTATATCAGGGACCTCGGGACTCACTAATGCAGACTTGTAGAAATTAATTCTAATGCTTTGTTTATTCATCGTCGAATCTATTTCAGGGAGCTTGATCTAAACTGAATGCAGACTAGGAGACAATAATTTTAATGTCTTGTTTATACATCGTCCAATCTATATCAGGGACCTCGATCTAAACTGAATGCAGACTAGGAGACAATAATTCTAATGCCTTGCATTTTCATCGTCCGATCTATATCAGGGACCTCAATTTAGACTAAATGCAGACGAGGAGATAATCATTCTAATGCATTGCATATTTATCGTCAAATCAATATTAGGACGTCGATTTACACTGAATGCAGACTAGGAGATAATAATTCCAATGCCTTGTTTATTCATCGTCCAATCTATATCAGGGTCCTCGATCTAGACTGAATACAGATTAGGAGATAATAATTCTAATGCCTTGTTTATTCATCGAGCAATCTATATCAGGGACATCGATCCAGACTGAATGCAGACTAGGAGATAATAATTCTAATGCCTTGCATATTCATCGTTCAATCTATATCAGGGACGTCGATCTAGACTGAATGCAGACGAGGAGATAATAATTCCAATGCCTTGTTTATTCATCGTCCAATCTATATCAGGGACCTCGATCTAGACTGAATACGGACTAGGAGATAATAATTCCAATGCTTTGTTTATTCATCTTCCAATCTATATAAAGGACGTAGATCTAGACTGAATGCAGACTAGAAGATTATAATTCTAATGCCTTGCTTATTCATCGTCCAATCTATATCAGGGACGTCGATCAAGACTGAATGCAGACTAGGAGAAAATAATTCTAATGCCCTGTTTATTCATCGTCCTATCTATTTCAGGGACGTCGATCTAGACTAAATGCAGACGAGGAGATAATAATTCTAAGGCCTTGTTTATTCATCGTCCAATCTATATCAGGCACCTCGATCTAGACTGAATGCAGACTAGGAGATATTAATTCTAAGGCCTTGCTTTTTCATTGTCCAATCTATATCTTGGACGTCGATCTAGACTGAATGCAGACTTGGAGATAATAATTCTAAGGCCTTGTTTAATCATCGTCCAAACTATATCAGGGACGTCGATCAAGACTGAATGCAGACTAGGAGAAAATAATTCTAATGCCCTGTTTATTCATCGTCCTATCTATTTCAGGGACGTCGATCTAGACTAAATGCAGACGAGGAGATAATAATTCTAAGGCCTTGTTTATTCATCGTCCAAACTATATCAGGGACCTCGATCTAGACTGAATGCAGACTAGGAGATAATAATTATAATGCTATGCTTATTCATAGTCCAATCTATATCAGGGATGTCGATCTAGACTGAATGCAGACTAGGAGATAATAATTCTGATGACTTGCTTATTCATCGTCCAATCTATATCAGGTACCTCGATCAAGACTGAATGCAGACTAGGAGATAATTATTCTAATGCCTTGTTTATTCATCGTCCAATCTATATCAGGGACGTCGATCTAGACTGAATGCAGACTAGGAGATAATAATTATAATGACTTGCTTATTCATTGTCCAATCTATATAAAGGATGTCGATCAAGACTGAATGCAGATAAGGAGATAATAATTTTAATGCCTTGTTTATTCATCGTCCAATCTATATCAGGGACGTTGATCTAGACTGAATGCTGACTTGGAGATTATAATTCTAAGGCCTTGCTTATTCATCGTCCAATCTATATTAGGTAACTCCATCTAGACTGAATGAAGACTAGGAGATAATAATTTCAATGCCTTGCTTATTCCTCGTCCAATTTATATCAGGGACGTCAATCTAGACTGAATGCAGATTAGGAGATAAAAATACCAATGCCTTGCTTATTCATCGTCCAATCTATATCAGGTAACTCAATATAGACTGAATGCAGACTAATAGAAAGATATCCAATGCCTTTCTTATTCATTGTCAAGTTTATATCAGGGATGTCGATCTAGACTGAATGCAGACTAGGAGATAATATTTGTAAGGCCTTGCTTATTCATCGTCCAATCTATATCAGGGACTTTGATCTAGACTGAATGCTGACTTGGAGATAATAATACTAATGCCTTGCTTAGTCATCGTCCAATCTATATCAGGGATCTCAATCTAGACTGAATGCAGACTAGGAGATAATAATTCTAATGCCTTGCTTATTCATCGTCTAATCTATATCAGGGACCTCGATCTAGCCTGAATGCAGACTAGGAGACAATAATTCTAATGGCTTGCATATTCATCGTCCAATCTATATCAGGGAACTCGATCTAGACTGAATGCAGACTAGGAGACAATAATTCTAATGTCTTGCATATTTATCATCCAATCTATTTCAGGGACGTCGATCTAGACTGACTGCAACTAGGAGATAATAATTCTAATGCCTTGCTTATTCATCGTCCAATCTATATAAGGGACCTCGATCTAGAGTGAGTGCAACTAGGAGATAATAATTCTCATGCCTTGTTTATTCATCGTCCAATCTATATCAGGGACCTCTATCTAGACTGAATACAGACTAGGAGATAATAATTCTAATGCTTTGTTTATTCATCTTCCAATCTATATAAAGGACGTAGATCCAGACTGAATGCAGACTAGGAGACAATAATTATAAGGCCTTGCATATTCATCGTCCGATCTATATCAGGGACCTCAATTTAGACTGAATGCAGACGAGGAGATAATCATTCTAATGCCTTGCATATTCATCGTCCAATCTATATCAGGGACGTCCATATAGACTGAATACAGACTAGGAGATAATAATTCTAATGACTTGCTTATTCATCGTCCAATATATATCAGGGACGTCGATCATGACTGAAAGCTGACTAGGAGATAATTATTCTAATGCCTTGTTTATTCATCGTCCAATCTATATCAGGGACGTCGATCAAGACTGAATGCAGACTAGGAGATAATTAATCTAATGCCTTGTTTATTCATCGTCCAATCTATATCAAGGACGTCTATCAAGACTGAATGCAGACTAGGAGATAATTATTCTAATGCCTTGTTTATTCATCGTCCAATCTATATCAGGATCGTCGATCAAGACTGAATGCAGACTAGGAGATAATTATTCTAATGCTTTGTTTATTCATCGTCCAATCTATATCAGGGACGTCGATCTAGACTGAATGCAGACTAGGAGATAATTATTCTAATGCCTTGTTTATTCATCGTCCAATCTATATCAGGGACGTCGATCAAGACTGAATGCAGACTAGGAGATAATTATTCTAATGCCTTGTTTATTCATCGTCCAATCTATATCAGGGACGTCGATCAAGACTGAATGCAGACTAGGAGATAATTATTCTAATGCCTTGTTTATTCATCGTCCAATCTATATCAGGGACGTCGATCAAGACTGAAAGCAGACTAGGAGATAATTATTCTAATGCCTTGTTTATTCATCGTCCAATCTATATCAGGGACGTCGATCAAGACTGAATGCAGACTAGGAGATAATTATTCTAATGCCTTGTTTATTCATCGTCCAATCTATATCAGGGACCTCGATGTAGACTGAATGCCCACTTTGAGACAATAATTCTAATGCCTTGCATATTCATCGTCCAATCTATATCAGGGAACTCGATCTAGACGGAATGCAGACTTGGAGAAAATAATTCTAATGCCTTGCATATTCATCGTCCAATCTATATCCGGGACCTCGATCTAGACTGAATGCAGACTAGGAGATAATAATTCTAATGCCTTGCTTATTCATCGTACAATCTATATAAGGGTCGTCGACCTAGACTGAATGCAGACTTCGAGATAATAATTCTAAGGCCTTGCTTATTCATCGTCCAATCTATATCAGAGACGTCGATCTAGACTGAATGCAGACTAGGAGATAATAATTCTAATGCCTTGCTTATTCATCGTCCAATCTATATCAGGGACCTCGATCTAGACTGAATGCAGACTAGGAGATAATAACTCTTATGTCTTGTTTATTCACCGTCCAATCTATATCAGGGACGTCGATCTAGACTGAATGTAGACTAGAAGATAATAATTCTAATGCCTTGTTTATTCTTAGTCTAATTTATATCAGTGACGTCGATCTAGACTGAATGCAGACTAGGAGATAATAATTCTAATGCCTTGTTTATTCCTCGTCTAATTAATATCAGGGACGTCAATCTAGACTGAATCCAGACTAGGAGATAATAATTCTTATGCCTTGTTTATTCATCGTCTAATTTATATCAGGGACGTCGATCTAGACTGAATGCAGACGAGGAGATAATAATTCTTATGCCTTGTTTATTCCTCGTCTAATTTATATCAATGACGTCAATCTAGACTGAATGCAGACGAGGAGATAATAATTCTTATGCCTTGTTTATCCATCGTCTAATTTATATCAGGGACGTCGATCTAGACTGAATGCAGTCTAGGAGATAATAATTCTAATGCCTTGTTTATTCATCGTCCAATCCATGTAAGGAACGTCGATGTAGACTGAATGCAGACATGGAGATAATAATTCTACTGCCTTGCTTAGTCATCGTTCAATGTATATCAGGGACCTCGATCTAGACTGAATCCAGACTAGGAGATAATTATTCCAATGCCTTGCTTATTCATTGTCCAATCTATATCAAGGACCTCGATCTAGACTGAATGCAGACTTGGAGATGTTAATTCTAATGCCTTGCTTATTCATCGTCCAATATATATCAGGGACGTCGATCTCGACTGAATGCAGACTAGGAGATAATAACTGTAAGGCCTTGCATATTCATCGTTCAATCTATATCTGGGACCTCGATCTAGACTGAATGCAGACTAGGAGATAATAATTATAATGCCTTGCTTATTCATCGTCCAATCTATATCAGGGTCGTCGATCTAGACTGAATGCAGACTTTGAGATAGTAATTCTAAGGCCTTGCTTATTCATCGTCCAATCTATATCAGGGACCTTGATCTTGACAGAATGCAGATTGGGAGCTAATAATTTTTATTAATTCAGAGACCAATCGCTGTAAAGCAATTAAAAACCCATTTTCTTTTTTTTGAATGCCATACAATAGAATTGAAAAAGCAATTGAAAAATATAAATATGTTTATATAATCCAAGAAAACAAACTTAGGACTAAAATTAATCTAATTGATTGAATTATTTTAACGCCTCTTGAAACACTTTCGTGTTATTTTATTCCTCGAGGTCTGAGATTTACGTTTATTCTAGGTTCATATTAACTCTTTTTTTTTCTTGTTGGCTATTTAGAATTTTTTACACGATCCCATTGAATACGAATACCTTTTTTTAAACAGGTCTATTGAACTACAGATGGGACCATAACAAGTACAGACACATCGAGTCATAGTCGATTTGGGAGTAATGGTTAGAAAAGAGTATTCCACACAAGAGTGATATCCAGAACTGGAAACTCACCATCAGATGCAGTATCGTGTCAGAATTGAGAAAGCCTTTTTTGGGGGGCTTTTGTCCTTCTCCTGGGGATACAGTTAAAGTATTATACACCTCACCGTGAGAGCATTTAACAAATTTGAAAATAAATATAAAAAGTGGATCTAACAATGACGTGTCTGAAGAGATTGTTTTTTTTTAATGTAAATATAGAGAGTAATCGGTCATATGGAAGTCAGACCTGTCCGACAAAATAAAGCGCAGTTTTTTCCAAGCTGTGGTCGTGTCGATACTGCTATATGGATGCACCTCATGGACGCGTACTAAATGTATGGATAAAAGCTTGACGGCAAATAAACAAGAATACTGCGAGCTGTATTGTACGACTCCTGGAGACAACACCCCACAAAACAGCTGTTGCACGGTCACCTACCACCCATCATGAAAACTGTCCAAGCTAGATGAACCAGCCATGCGGGGCACCGAGAAATAAGGACGAACTCATACGCAATGTACTCCTGAGGGCCCCTTCACATGAACGAGCAAAGGTTGACCGATCAGCTAGAACCTATATACAACAGGTCTGTGCCGATACAGGATGTAGCCTGGAAGACCTCCCGGGAGCAATGGTTGATAGAGACTGGTGGCAAGAGAGGGTCAGGGAGACATGATAATAATGATATATATATATATATATATATATATATATATATATATAATGATCATGACTATATATTTTTCCTCATATATATACAGCTGGGGCTGTAGATTACACCGACTGCTTCTCTGCAGAAGGGTAAGACCGCCCCCAACGAGTGTCCTGGATATGACACTAAACAATCTGATGGTGAGGTTCCAGCAGTACTGGAGCTTCGGGGAATGCGGAGTACCCCTTCATTGCCATTGCTTCCAGGTCCACTCTGGCCCGGAGTGGTAGCACCTGATAGGGCCCTATCTATGGGTTAGATAGAACTAACGGCATACTTATGCTAAACTGAATTGTTTGAGTAAACTAAATAGCTTGAAATAGAACTGTTTTTGACAATTAAACCGTACTTACATTTGAACTGCATGCTTGTGCTTAACTGAATTGTTTGAAATAGATTTTTTTTCGACATTAAAACTGTATTTACACTTAACTGAATTGTTACATATAACTGCAACTGTTTTTTGACATTGAAACTGTATTTACACTAAACTAAATTGTTCAACATAGAACTGTTCTGACATATAACTGTGTGTAAACAAAATCTCTACTTTTACAAAACTGAATTAGCTGAAATCGAATTGCTTGACTAAACTGAATAGCTCGAAATAAAAAAAAAGTTTTATTTTTACAATTAAACTGTACTTACATTTAAAACTGCGTGCTTCCGCTTAACTGAATTGTTTTAATTGAACTATTTTTTGACACTGAAACTGTACTTACACTAAACTGAATTGTTATATATAACTGAGTAGTTTGAAATAGAAATATTTTTGACAATTAAACTGTGTACTCATGCTAAACCGAATTGTTTTAAATAGAACTGATTATTTACATAAAATGGATTTGGCGTTAAATAACCTACAAAGGTTGATATGCCATAAAACCAAACCAAACCAAACCAAACCAAACTATAAATTTATATATATGAGGAAAAATATATACACATGATCATTAAGTTTCGCTGACTGAACGCATTAGTTGGTTGATTCCTTGGTATTTTACGGCACATCAACACTCTTATGTTTATTTAATAACCAGAGCTTGCTTATACATATATATTAGATATATTTCATCTGTAAACGAATAGTTTATAGGTAATGATTTTTACACGGGCCAGAGTTCACTTATTTGCACACAGTTAAATGTTTTCAATTATTGCTTTGTAACATTTATGGTCTAGTTTGGGCACATTTAGATACTTTCCAATAATTGATTAAACAGTTTTACTTAACCTATAATTGTGACCCTAACAGGTACTACAGGTCAGAATGGACCTGGGAGTAATTACAATGAATGAGCACTACACTTACCCTAAAGCTCAAGGACTGGAGACTCACCATCAAATGGTTTAATGTCATATCGAGAACACACACACACACACACACACACACATATATATATATATATATATATATAGATGGTGCCAAATTATTAAGGATGTTTGCACTGATATTAAAAAGACGAAAATACAACATGCAGAATGAAATTGTGCTTTACGTTAAAGTAATTTATATACGAATATTCCAGGTGGGTTTTAGACTCTAGAATTCGAATAGTGCAATCGTCAGCTGTTAGCAAATCTGTAAATGTTAATCATGTCAAACAACATTACATAAACTCAAGAAATTTGTAAACATTCGTTGCCACTTCATCCTCAGGGTATTATATGTATCGTTTGTGATAATGTGTTCAAACTAATTCAAGGATTAAAAAGGCACACGTTGATTCAGAAAAATGAAATTCCAAAACTATATATGGCCACACTTCTCTTCTTTGAAACAACAATATTTTATCTTACGTGGAATAAAAAATTCATTCTGATGAGCTTATTTATGCTGCCAAACATGCCAATCTGATTTTCTAAATTTTTGGGTGGGTGGGCAGATGGGTTTAACATTTTTTGTTTTCATTCGAAATCTTGGCTATGTACTTATAGTTTCTATTTGTTATATTGGAAACCTATACATGCTATTTTTGTTTCGTTTTTTGCTTGTTTAGTTGTGTTTTATGGCATATTAACCCTGGCGGGTTATCTAATATCAAATCATGTTTATATATATATATATATATATATATATATATATATATATATATATATATATGATTTATAATTGAATAGTTTGTAGGTAATTTTAGTTTTTAACGAGTAGGAGCTAATTCGTTTGCAAACTGTTGAATGGTTTCAAGTATGGCTTTCTAACACTAATATTCCTAATTATTCACGATTAAATGCTTTCAAGTATTGTTATTTAACATTTGTAATTATCTTCATCAAGTAATTCTATCCAATTTAATACTAATCACTTGTGTGCAAACTCTTAGATGCATTTAAGTATTGTTATCAAACACTAATAGTTCTATTTGCTGCCGCTAAACATTCATAAGCATTGATATCTGACACTAATAATTCAGTTTAATATTAATCCTTTGTTTTTATACAGTTAAATGGTTCTCAGTACAGTGAATGATTAAATGTTTCTATTTGATCCATAGATGGGACCTTAATAGATACTATCACTCCAAGTCAGAGTGAAACAGGAAGTAATGCCAATGAAGGCGTACTCCACATACCCGAAATCTCTAGAGCCTCACCATCAGATAGTTTAGAGACATATCCAGGACACCTGTTACGAGGGTTCTTACCCTTCTTCAGAGTTGCAGTTGTAGTATTCTTCAGCGCTAGTAGACTGGGCAGGTTTGCAATTTCACTGATCTTATATTTTCTGTGGTATGGAATTATTCTAAAGATTGACTTTAATTCAGCAGGTTCTACGAAGCCACGAAGTGTTGCTCACGGTGCTATTTGCAATAATTCCTCGCATATTTTACGTGAACTCCAATATGCCTCGTACCTATTAAATATAGATTAATTTCCATCCCCACAAGATTAAACGCGATGCAAGGGCTAATTCAATGGTAGTCCTAATGGCGTGTACATGGAGGAAAATATTAATCAGAGCAAGCTAACTTTACCGGATAGGCTCCAAAGGGACCTGCAACCAACCTGTTTCAGTTCCAGTAAATCTGTTATTAATTTTCTGCTACTGGGGAAAATCCCCGCGGTGTAAAGGGTAAAGTACTAGACTGCGGCCACGACATGAGCGCGTTCGAACTCCACCCATCTATTAAGTTCACATTCAGACTAATACACTTTGGAAAGGTATAAGCTCACTTATTCCCGAAGCTATGGATTAAATAATATGACTGCTGTTTTTCAACAAGGATAACGTTGGAATTAAATAACCCGCAAATATGCATATGCCATTAAACAAAGAAACCAAACTATCTTACTGACTGTAAGGAAGTAATTTCTACCGTGTTCAAGTGACGCTAGAAGTGACTGTATATCTAAAGAATATGTAAAAAAAAATCCTTAACTGTCCCATGTAAGGTCTTGTGCACACCTCTAAAATACGCATAGCAAATAACTTGAAACACCACACACACACACTTATATATATATATATATATATATGAAGAAGAGTAGGTAAGCAAACCTTAGCCTGACACAATTCTGTGGCAAGTTTTCATCTAGGAGTAATCCTTAGACCGTCTGGTTCAAAGAGAAATAATGGGTTGACTGAATTTATAAAGGATGAGATTATGTTAAAAAATCAATTTCTTTTGCGTAAAATATTGTTTCTTCATTGTTTATGTACTTATGTATTTATATATCAACTGGCATAAGTATCTCTGCATTCTGGCAAAGATTAAAGTGTCTGTTTCTCTGTTTTACTTCAGATTAGAGTACAGTATTTTTTCCCTGAGTGAAAAGTGTGAGGGAGATGTGTATATCAAGATTTCTGATTCATATAATTCATGTCATTTGCAAGTAAAGTTTAATTGTTATAATTTACAAATTAATTTGATAAAACAATTGCTATCTCAAAATGACTAATTGGATCGCTATGTCAGTGAGGGATTGAGTACGGACTGTATCCCCCGTTGAAATGTATGATCCATCTATACCAAAAAAGGAGGTGACGTGGGTATGACGCGAAACTGCATTTGATGGTGAATTTCCAGTTGTGGAATTCGAGGGCGTGGGCAATACCTCTGATTGCTCTGACTTCCTGGCCCACTTATGTCTAAGCTCCAGGTCCGAAATGGTTGTACCTGGGAGCGTATCATCAATAAGTTATATAGATACGTTGAAAAATAAAGTAGGATTACATGAGATTACATGAAACCGTATAACTGTGTATAAATCATTTGTATAGAGTCCTCAACACCACTGAGGCTTATATTTACTGCAACATTTAAACGATATTGGGAGATAAATATAGCTTTGAAGAGTAAAAGAAAGATTTCAATTCTAATGAAAAATATAATGGGTTTCTGGTTTCTTTGTTTAA
>OY757918.1:44187415-44303590 GCA_963585895.1 Sepioteuthis lessoniana | reverse complement strand
AAAACCAGTTACATTTCAAACAATTCATTTTAGCATAAGCTTGCTGTTTAAAAGTAAATAAAGTTTGATTGTCAAAAACATTTCTACCAAAGCTATTCAGTTTAGTCAAACAGTTCTAAATCAAACAATCCAGTTTAGCATAAGAATGCAGTTAGTTCTATTTAAGTCATAGATATGGCCCTGAGACCAACGGCAATGAAGGGGTGCTCCGCATTCCCCAAAGCTCTAGCATCACCGGAACCTTAACATCAGATTATTTAGTGTCATATGTAGGACACTCGTTGGGGAGGGGCATTACCCCTCTGCAGAGAAGCAGTCAGTGTATTCTACAGCCCCAGCCGACTGGGCAATATAAAAGATATAAAGATATATAACATTTTGTATAAATGATATATAAACATATCTAAAACATATATAAACATATTTGTAAACATATTATAAACATATTTAAAACATATAAGCATATATAAAATACAAATCAACTAATAAACATATATAAACGTATAAATATAAAAAAAAAACATATGCAGACATATATGAAATATATACAAACATATAGAAACATATAAATATATATAAACATTGATAATAATGTAATAAACATACTGATATATTTAACAAAATAGTTGAATTCTATCACAGAGTGATCGACGTTTTGAGTTGAACATACTTTTAAATTGAGGAAATTATTTATAACTTAACCCGACATATATATATATATATATATATATATATATATATATATATATATATATATATATATATATATATATATATAGGTTTCGATCCCAGCTACGGGAAGATACTGTCTAGCCACACTGATGAGTTCTGATAGAACGAAACAGATCTGTCTGTGGATTACCATATATATATATATATATATATATATATATATATATATATATATATATATATATATATCGAAAAAAACAATAAATCAAAAGAAAGTTTTAAGGGTCTTTAAATTAATGGGATTTAAATTTGAGATAATGTCTATTCTAAAAGTTGTAAATTTCCGAGATATTACTTGCGATTTATCTGAAAATAGATTTAAACCCTCCCATAAAGACAAACAAACCCACTCCTATATCAAGGTTAATTCTAACCTCTCTAGATTGATAATTAGACAAATCCAAAATGCTTTTAATATAAGAATTAAAACATTATTTTTAATTAAATAAATCTTTTATGAAAATAATAAGATATATGATGGGGCCTTTTGAAAAAAGTGGATTTAAACAAATATTAGATACCTAGAATTTCTTAAAGATAATTTTGAGACTTGTAACAATGACAGTAACAACATTAACACCACCGACAACAATAATATGAACGCGGCGATACGAGTTCAAATCCTGGACGAGACCGATTGCATTTCACATTGCACTAATACCCTTGGGAAAGGTATGAATCCAATTATTGTCCCTCCAGCTATGGGTAAATAGTAGGACAGACTAGGTTCTTCAGCCTTGGTTAGGCAACTAGTCTAGGAGAAGGAAAACTCTGAATTCAAACCTGTTAAACTCCGCTTAAAAATTGACCTTGTGTCATATCCTGCCCGAGCGGAGGGGTTGGTAAATAGTACCGACAACAATAATAGGACTGTGAATGATAAGACAAATAATAAGTCGATAGTTTGGTTTCTTTGTTTATGGCATATCAACCTTTGTAGGTTATTTAATGCCAAAGCTATTCTCTTAGAAGAGCAGTAGTGGTAATATTTAACCCATAGCTGGGAGGTTAAGGAGGTTCATACCTTTCCCAAAGGTATTTGCCCAAAAGTGAACGTAATAGCGCGACTGGAGAACGCAACTTGCTGACTACGATTCCGCAGTCTATCGCTTTAACCATTACACCCAGAGGACACCCACATAATAAGTTGAATAACAGTAGTGACAGGAATAACAATGATTGCAGCTGTAGAAATTATAAAACTAAACGCAGGAAAAGAAAAGTAATATGAAATATTCATCTTGCAACTAAGAAGAAAGTATTTACCAATTCAAAATGATTTGAAAAGATATGTAATTACACGAGATGAGCTAACTTCATCATAAAATAACCCAACAAGTGTTGAACAAGTATTTTTTGTATAAAAGCTTCATAGTTTCGTTTGTTTCCAGAACGAAATACATCTAGATTTTATCATTTTGGAACATTATACAATGAAAACGTTATTATTTTATTAGAAACTAGACTGCATTGCTAATCTGTAATAAAAGAAAAAGCGATTTTAACACAACGGATGTTTAATAAAATTCCAACACGTCTCGTATTATTTAAGATTTGGGGGCAAGAGAAATGCGCACACTATGCATTTTTAATAATTTTCTGACTGCAGTTTGAACTCGCTTATTACAACACGTTAGCCACTTCGCGACAATTTGAAACAGTCTGTTTTACCCATATGTGGGGAACCTAACAGATACTGCCAATCCGACTTAAAGTGGCAGTATAAATTATCGCTATATATCCATATTTACCCAACCCCTCTGCTCGGGCAGGATATGACACAAGATCAATTTTTTTGCAGAGTTTAACTGGTTTGAATTCAGGGTTTTCCTTCTCTTGACTAGGCTGAAGAACCTAGTCTGTCTAACTATTTGAAAATGTTCCAATTTGCCCGTTTTTACAAGAATGAGATTTTTAATTGATCGTGAAATGAAAATGGCCATTTTCTATGTTCTTACAATAATTTTTAGTCCACAGAATTTTGGGGAATAACATTTTATAAACCTATCCTACTCCACAGGGCTTTGTACGACTTTAGTAAAGTTGGGAGAGTTTCTATACTGGAACATTATACCGTTGAATTGGTGAATATTGAAAATGACCTGTGTGTACATTTCCAGATACTGAGAGTGACAATATCTCCAGATCATACCTGGAATTACAAGTGATTTCAAGGCTTAAACTTTCTTTTCATTCTTTTCCTCCACTGCTCCCAAAGTCTCTTAGCTTTTTCTTGCTGTCCTTATAATTTGAAGAGAAATACAGATTGGAAAAGGAAAAACAATTTAGTACTTTAAAAAAGTTTCTTACACTTCATAATTGTCTAGACTTCTGAAGGGATATATATATATATATATATATATATATATATATATATATATATATATATATATATATAATTCATGCAGAGTATCAGATATATTAGATACAAAGGGTTAAATATAAGTTTGTTGAATGAAATTTTGTGATTGTTTTGTGTGCTGGAAATTTGACATTATTTTCTAATTGTAACTTTTAGTATTCATCATTATCATCATCATCATCATCATCATCATCATCATCATCATCATCATCATCATGTCGTGCTGGTAGCACGGATATCCCTGACCCTCTCACGCCACTTTTCCCAATCGTTCAGGTCTTCTGGACAACATCCCGTATCCTCACATAGTTGCTGAATATATGTTCGTGCTGGTCGTCCTGCTTTTGCACGGCCATGTGTGGGGGTCTATAACAATACATCACTTATGAGTTCGCCTCTGCTTCTCCAGCAGTGTCCTGCATGTCTGGTTCGTCTACCTTGAATAGCTTTCGTGATAGGAGGCAGGTGGCCGTACAGCTGGTGTCTTATGGTGTGTTGCCGCCAGGACTTGTTCAAGATTGCTCGCAGCATTCTTGTGTAATTGCTGTCTAGCTTCTTCTCCAGCCATTTTGTTAGAGTCCATGTAGTGCATCCATATAGCAGTATCAATGCGTTTCATTTTATCAGTTAGGTCTGATTTCCATATAATCGATAGCCTATTGATAGCTGTCCATGCTTTCGTTAACCTCGTGTCGATGTCCTTTTCGGTTGATGCGACGCTGCTTCCTAGGTAAGTGAATTGGTCTTCTAGTTTAAGAGGGGTTCCGTCTAGAGTGGAGATGTCACCCGTTTGATTATAGCACATATATTCCGTTTTGTGTGCATTGACATAGAGGCCTATGCTTGCGGCTGCTCGTTCCAAACTATGCAGTAGTGTTTCGGCTTGGTTGGTTGTATGACACTAAACTGCATCTGATGGTGAGGCCCTTGTCCTATACCGTCGGGGGATTTTTTATTGCTTTTACTCCCAGGTACTGAATCGTTAGTTCTTGTTAGGTATAATTCATGGGTTCAATCATTTATTTTGATAAATTCTAAACATAAATGGGACCACCACAGGTACTAGTACTTCGTGTTGGAGTGGACCTTGGTGTCATTTCAATAAATGAAGTTGCCCAGTCAGCTAAGGCTGTAGAATACACCGTCTTCAACTCTGCAGAGAGGTAAGAAACCCCAAAGAATGTCCTGGTAATATAACCCGAAACAATCAGATGGTGAGGATTCCAGTAAGGTTGGAGCTTTGGGGAATGTGGAGTACCCCCTACTCTCCCTTGCTCCAATGTCCACTTTTGCCCGGAGTGTTAGCAGCTGATAGTTTCCTCTCTATGGGTCAAAAAGAACTAATCTGCGTTCTAATGCTGAACGGAATTATTTGGAATAGAACTGTTTTGATATTTTAACTGCATACTTATGCTAAACTGAATTGCTTGAAATTAACTGTTTTGTATGCTAAAGTGAATTGATTGAATTAGAACTGTTTGGCTAGACTGAATAGCATGAAATAGAAATGTTTTTGACGATTAAACTGTGTAACAATGCTAAACTGAATTCTTTGATAAAGAACTGTTTATTTGTATGAAAATGAATTTGACATTAAATAACCTACAAAGGTTGATATGCCAAACCAACCAACAAAGAAACGAACAAATCTTTTAGTAACTCCACACGCTCTAGAGGTCCAGAACTCTAGTCTCATCACCGGATTTTATTTAGAGTTTCATGAATGTCATAAAGAGGGAAGATCTTCTTTAAATCATGCATGGGCCTCAACCAAAATCTGAGGACGGATCCATACTCTCACGATACTTGTGGATAGTGTACGATTTTTTAAACTAAAAATGCTCAGATCCGGTAAATAATTACTTAAAATAATGCACGGAGAAGCAATGGCGATATACTACCTTTGGAAAAAATGAAACCTTGAAAACTTAAAGGATGTTCCCCGTCGTGTTTTATATTTATCAGTAAATAAACGAATTGCATATAAAACACAAAACGTTTTCATTCAATAGCTGAACATTATGCATTCATAAAATATTCTTTAAACAAACCAGATTTAATGTTTAGATTAATCTTTTAATTTTTTCCATGTCATGCAGAGTAAAATATTTGGTTAAAATGTGTTGCGTCTTATCTGTTATTAGTTTATTTACTGCTAAAAATTAAAAATTTTTAAAAATTAAGAAATCTAAAAAATCAACAAGGTGAACATCTGTGCTACCTACATGATTTACCGTGGTTAGTTGATAAATATTGAAATCACCTCAAAATTGACAAAAGACAGGATATTTGATCAAGTTAATATATATATATATATAATTTCATAAGCTTAGATTTTCACAAGTAAAAGATTATTTTCCCTACCGTATGTTCATACTATGTCTTCCTTAGAGGAAGAGAGGTTCTGTCATCTGACTAGAAGCGGATGAAAAAACGAATATTTATTTTCATCCTTACGCTTGAACACTAATTGAAAGCGTTTATTGAGGACGGCAAAATTAGATGCAAGTAATCTAATAACATATAAACTTGTCCTCTCAACGCCGTCTACAAGATTTTGACCCACAGTACTTGCTTCCGATTACACACACACACACACACACACACACACACACACACACACACACACACACACACATATATATATATATATATATATATTTGAATAGCATAGACGCAGTCATCGCTGCTTGGTAACTACAAGTGTCTCACTGGTGTGATAACTATATCGATGCTCTCAGGTGGTTGCTAAGTCTTTAAAAGTTGTTGTAGTGTTTTCATAAGAATACTAATCTAATTTTTTGGTCATTCTGAAAGGAGCCTTCTTGTTTGTTTGGGGTTTTGTCTCCATTGCTTTGTTATTTTTACAGAGGTATTGTAATTTTGTGATTTTTCAATGTATTTATTATGATTCATATATTATGTTCTATTAATACAGTTACCATAACAGAACAAATAAATTGACAAATCACAAGATTAACAAAATATAATCTCGTAAATCTTTGATATACTAGAGATTATTATTTCACTCACGGATTCTTAAGCTTCGTTTTCTGTTCACCTTTTTATATTAGCGGACCAATAATTGTCATTATTCTCTTTCTAAATAAGATGAGATAGAGATGCGGTATTGTTTTATATAACTCATGTATTCTTAAGCTTCGTTTTCTGTTTGTCATTTTATATTAACGAACTAATAATTATCATTATTCTCGCTCTAAATATAATTAGATAGAGATTCGGTATTGTATTACTTAACTCATGTATTCTTAGGTTTAGTATTTTCTTTGCATTTTTTTAGCGGATTTTTAATTGTCATTATTCTCGTTTTAGATATAATTAGAGAGATGCAGTATTGTTTTATTTTACTCACGTATTCTTAAGCTTCGTTTTCTGTTGGCTATTTTATATTAGCGGACTTTTATTGACATTATTCTCTTTCTTAATAGAATTAGATAGAGATGCAGTAATGTTTTATATCACTCAGGTATTCTTAAGCTTCGTTTTCTGTTTGTCATTTTATATTAGCGAAACAATAATTATCATTATTCTCGTTCTAAATAAAGTTAGAGGTGCGGTATTGTTTTATATCACTCACGTATTCTTAATCTTCGTTTTCTGTTAGCTATTTCATATTAGCGGACTTTTAATTGTCATTATTCTCTTTCTAAATAAAATGCGGTATTGTTTTATATCATTCACGTATTCTTAAGCTTCGTTTTTTGTTTGCCATCTTATATTAACGGATCAATAATTGTCATTATTCTTGTTCTAAATATTATTAGACAGAGATGCCCGAGGTGTAATGTTTATCGTCGTAGGAAATGGACACGGCGGCACGAGTTCAAATCCTGGACGAGACTGATAGCATTTCACATAGCACTAATACCATTGGAAAAGGTATGAATCCAATTATTCTCCCTCCAGCTATGCGTAAATCGTAGGACAGACTAGGTTCTTCAGCCTTAGTGAGGCAACTAGTCTAGGAGAAGGAAAACTCTGAATTCAAACCTGTTAAACTCCGCTTAAAATCGAACTTGTGTCATATCCTGCCCGGGCGGAGGGGTTGGTAAATATGATAGAGATGCAGTATTCAGTTATTTGAATATTATCGAGGATAATACGAACATTTTCACCATTCACTTTCCGTACAAGCAACGCCTTCCATTCTTTTCCATCTTTGATTTTCATTGTGGTGTGAAATAGTATCTGCTAGACATTTATTCAAAGTGCAAGTGAGAGTCCCCTGGACGTTATGGTTAAGGTGCTGGACTGCTACATTGTAGTCACGCTATTACGTTCACTTGGCATTAAATACCTGGATAGTTTGGTATGCCATTAAATATAGTAACTAAGGCCTAAAGAATAGTTCTCTTTTAGCCTAAGAATGCATGTAGTTCCCACGTTATTGCTTTGCACATTTTAAATTAGAGAACTATGGCTTTGATATATTTTAGCGTTGTGGCTAACGTGCTAGACCATGACATCATAGTAAGTAGGTTCGAACCCAAGTCACGCTATTGCATTCATTTTCGGACTTATAGCCTTAAAAAAAGTATGAATCTTCTTATCCCACCAGATAAAGAGGTGCCCGTGGTGTAGTCGTTATCGCCGTAGGAAATGAACACGGCGATACGAGTTCAAATCCGGGACGAGAATGATTGCATTTCACATTGCACTAATACCCTTGGGAAAGGTATGAATCCAATAATTCTCCTTCCAGCTATGGGTAAATAGTAGGACAGACTAGGTTCTTCAGCCATGCTTAGGCAACTAGTGTAGGAGAAGGAAAACTCTGAATTCAAACCTGTTAAACTCCGCTTAAAAATTGACCTTGTGTCATATCCTGCCCGAACGGAGGGGTTGGTAAATAGTACCAGATAAATAGTAATACTACTGTTCTACAAGGTACCTTTGGTATTAAACAACCCGCAAAGTTTGATATGCCATTAAACATAGAAACGGAAACTTTATATGCCATTAAATATAGAAACGGAAACTTTATATACAATTAAACAGAGAAACGGAAACAGTTCTCTTTTTTGACAAAGACTGCAGGTAGTTTCCTCATTTTTGCTTTGTACGTTTCAAATTTGATAATTATAGCAGTGAAATATATTTCAGCAACTTATTTTTAGGTTATTTCAATTGAAAACAATTTCAATAAAAATATCCTGAATATTTTACGCACTTATTATAAGGTATCGTGTGAACAATGAAATACTTTTCCTTTTGGCAATTTTGTCCTTCTTTGTGACTTTTTCTTTTCTTTTTTTCTTTTCTATTTGCGCTATTACCGTCCTATAGATTGTAGTGGAGTATAATATTTTCAATACTTACTTCCTTTTAGCTTTATTTACATTGATGCTCCTGGTGTAACCCGTAGTAAATAAGCGATATAATAATAATGGCACCATCTGCAAATAGAAATGGCAAATATCTACAGGGTGCAGAAGCAAAATATGGTATAGTTTTTAAAACGTTTTTTTTTTTTTTTTGTTCAATTAATCGGTTTAAAAAAACGTGATAAATGTTAATTTTCATTATTACTTCACATTATTCAAGCCTTTTTAAAAAAAAAAAAAAAAAAAAAAATCAGCCCAATATGAGTGAGCAAGAAAAGAAAACAACAAATAATGTACGATTTGCTTAACGCTGAAATTAAGCCAAAGTTTCTTTGTCTTCCGTATACAAAGCAAAGGAATATTCATAACAGAAAAAAAGAGGGTTTTTTTTAAGAAAAAGGATGAGTGAGGATTGAACCAAAAACGAAAATAAGGCTTTTTAACGGCTCTTGTTACGGCAATTAAGAAGAACCCTTCAACGTTAATAAGAAAGCTCGTTAATGAATTGAATGTCCAAGAGCAAACTGTGGGGATAGCAATTAAACAAGATTTTAGCTCAGACCTTAATATACTTGATTAAGCTATATGGGGGCATTTTTAGAAAATAAAACAAATGCAACTTCACATCCAAATATTGGTTGGTTAAGACTGCTATTGAGAAGGAATAGAATAAAATGTCTCAACAATTTTTTGAAGGCATGCAAAATGCTTCGAAGACCTTTTTATACAATAATTGAAAAAAAAAAAAAAAAAAATGGTAGCCATATAAAATAAATTTTCTATTTAGTGTCTATCCTCCTATTTTGTTTTTGTTTTTTTTTAGATTAAAATTAATCTTGTTTATTATTGAGTCGTTTATTATTATGTTACGCACCCTGTAATAGATTTTTATTCGAGAACGGGCCATGTTCTCGAATAAAAACATGTCAAAACATTAAATTCTAAAAAAAAAAGGAAGAGAAAACTTTGGAAATACCCTTAGTCAAATAACTCTAATGAATAACTTGATTACATATCCATAAACAAGATCAGAATAAGTAGTTATTTGAAAAAGTATTTTCTGATTACAGAATCGTTTGTCAAAGACTTGCCTGAGTCTATGTAGAAATAAGTACTAGTTAAAACTTCCTTATCTTACAACGCTATTAAAAATCAGTGTTGATTGGCAATGGTAGCTATGATAATGTACAAAAGGACTCGATCCCACAGACGAAAAGGAAGCTGCCACAGATCCTTATTTTGGACAAAGATCCCTTACTACAAATAACATTCTGGTAGCTAACGCAACACTACAGCAAGCTACCTCACATATATGGTCTTCCTAAGATTCATAAAGATGATATTCTACTAAGACGCATTATCATCATTAGTTTTAGCATGTCACCCATTGCGCTCTTTAGAGAGATAGTCACCCTACTAACGGAAAATTTCCCATCATATGTAAAGAACTCCGTCCACTTCATGGAAAAATCAGCCAGGCCCCTATTCATTCAAACCATAAGATGATTATATGTTCCTAATTTTCCAAGACTATGTAATTCTAACGCTAATAGATAAAATAAAACAAATAGCTTCATATTAAAAAAACAAAAATACAGACAATATACTGCTGAAAGTACGACAGACGCAGACGAGGCAGACGATTTAGCGCTTCTCGTTAGATATAGTTGGCATGAAGAAACTTTTAGTAAAGCCCCTTTCCATGTTAAATTTCTTTCTCTATGGACTTTTATAACATTCCCCATAATTTCAAGTAGAATTTCTCCGATGGAAATCATGTTATAGAACAGAAGAATGTAGGGGACCAAATTTATTTTGAGGTTAAAACCTCACAATGATTAAAATAATACTTATCCGACAGCCTGCGAAAGTAAGGATCGGCCAATGCCTCCTTGAGAACTAACATTTAGGACCCTGTCAATATCTTGTGAATCTTGGCTGCTTTAATTTCAGGAATGCAAAGACCAAAGCAAATACACATCTGAAAGAAGCAAATTGACAAAAATAGAGATGATAACAATTATATTATCCGCTTTTATTTTAAGAGCACACTTGCACAGATTGGATTCGGCAAAAAGAAAAGGATCGACATTTGGACAAAAATTCACTAAATTGATTACAAACCAAAAACTTATTGATCAAGCTTGAATGATTTTAAAGAAAAGTTTGTTTTCTGAATGTCAGATACTTGAAATATGTGTAGATGAAAATCTTAAAGAATATGAAGAGCTCCCACCCGACTTAAAATACAAATTACTGAAAACAAAACACAACTGATACTAGTACCAGAAAACAAATGTTAAGAGAAGTCAGAATAAATTAAGAGATAATAAAGGAAATCACGATTGAAAAGATGACTACATTTGCACCGTCCAGGAACCAAGACTGGAAAAATTTATGGTTGAAACCTAAAAGTTCACAAATGATAAACAAATTTTCCGACGCGCAATATTATTGAACTATATAATCTAAATTAAGCCGGAGTAAAATAACTCTGTGACAAAGGTTGTATTCCCATAGGAAACCCGAACAGAAATACAAAACACTTGACAGGAAATTAGACTGAAAGGACAAATAAAGCAAATACAACAAGCAACGAAAGTGCTAAAGAAGAAAAAGGACGCAAAGATTTATCAGGGTGAAAAAACAGAAACAAAACAGCAGTAAGTCTGATAATACGACTGGAAGTCATAAATCAAAATATATTGGAAAAAAAAAGGAGATTCCGAAGACATTGGGACAGAGTCAATTAATGTAAACAAAAAAGAACATTTCAAAATAACGAAAGATAATTCAATGAACATGTAGGTGGAAAATGCACGAAGGCATACCAACAACATGATGTAAGGGAAACAAAGCAATTTCGAAGTAAGATATAGAAACAGAAACATGACAGAAAGACTGGATGGATAAATAAGATAGAAATAAATTAGAAGTACACGAAAAAGGCTTCGAGGCGGAAATGCACCTGAACTCGCTCAGGCCAACACTCTGGACGGACTAAATTGGAAAACAGCCGGCCATGATGCCATATATTGCTTTTGATTTTAAAGATATCTCTACCAACAATAACAGATTGGTTCTACCACTTAGAAAATGTCTAGAAGAAGCAAGTATACCAGAATGGTTGAGGAAGTGAAAAATTTCCTTGACCCAGAAAGACCGCTTAAAAATGAACCATCCGCAGCAGCGATAGACCGATAACAGGTCTACCAAAGATGTGGAAATCCTGGCTGCAAAGTTTAAAAAAGAAATCTATAACTCAATTATTCTTTGGGGGCTATTTCCGACCCCCCCAAAAAAACAGGAAGGATACTGCAAGGTACTGGTTACCTACTGTCATAGATTAGTCATCCCCTCGAATATGCCAAAAAAATGCTGAAAATGTACCCATGGCATGGAATGACTACAAAAAACTAAGATATGATCCCTCAAAATTGAAAATGTACAAAAGTGAAAATGTACAAAATATCTGACAGGAAGACAAACTTTACAATATATAACAAATTATAAAAACTATACAATGGTTAAAATCTTCCAGGGAGACTAACTTTCGCCACTACTATTTGTAACAGCAAAGATGACACAGAACTACATATTAGGAAGTGCACTAGGGGCTACAAATTTACAAAATCACAAGAAATGATTAATCATTTTATGTACGTAATCGGCATCAGGCCGTTGCCAAAAATGAAAAAGGATTGAAGACTCGGATAAAAACAACCAGAAAATAGAGCCAGGATACAGGGATGGAATTTGGCATAGAAAAACGTCCCATGCTCAAAATGAAAAGTGTAAAAAGACAAATAACAGAAGAAATAGAACTGCTAAATAAAAAAAATTCAAAATGCTTGGAGAAAAAGGAAACTACAATTTTTTTTTGCGGGGGGGGGTTACTGGAAGCAAACTCCATAAAACAAGAGATGAACGAAAAAATGAGAAAAGAGTACTTTAGATGATCGAGAAAACTTCTTGAAACCAAGCTCTGCAGGAGAAATCTCACCAAAGAATAATTACCTGGGCAGTCTCTCATATATTTTACTCCGTACTATCCTTAAAATAGACACAGGAAGATTTCAGATGAATGGACCAAAGGTCAAGAAATTTGATCACTTATAAAAATTTATTTCTAAGAAAAGAATCTAGCCAACCGCGTGCGGCTCTTGATTTGGCCTGAATGGAAAAGGGAGAAGAAACCCCAGATAATAAAAGCTACTTCCTCCTTTTGTCGAGAACTACTATTAAGATCCTCAGAAGGATTTCGGCGACCGAACTTGGGGCAGGAAAAATTAGCCAGCAGATGGGTTTCGTCACTCGCTTCTTGAATAGCGGAGAAATATTTTAAACAGGCAAGAAGCTTCCCAAGAAATAAAAGTAAAATTAAATGAAAGTCGACTACTGAAATTCTACCAAGTTAAGCAGCACAAAGAAAATTCAACCGAGAATTCTGCTGAAAAGAACTTTAAAGAAGACTCGCAGTTAAATGAAATCTGAAACGTTTCTACAAAAAAAAAAAAAAAAAAAAGGAAAAATACTCACATTCAAAGAATTTATTTCCCGGACACTCTCTCAGATAAGTTCCAGCAAATTGTACTAAAATTTGCAACACGTTATCTTTTCTATCCCTTTTTTTTTTCTCGTTTCTTTTGTATAAAATTCCTTTTTAAAAAGAATATTGTCTGTGTTATCTTTTCGAATCAGTATCCGAACTAAAAAGCTGAGGAACTTACTGTTTGAACTTATCGTCTAATATTGCACATTAAATCCCCCTAAAAACATTAACCAGTTAAATACTAAACTTGGCTTTAGTGTCACTCACTTCATATCAAATTTTATTCGCCTAAATTTCCATATATTGCAAATTTTAACTGTAACGTTTGGATATCTGGTTTGAGAAGAGTACATTATTAACTTGTCTGGGAGATAGGAGTAGTGTTATATACAAATTAATTAAAAAAAACCTTTAAACATTCAATATGGAAAAACTGAAACTAATAAAAGACGTTAAAGTTTAATAAACTTGAGAGAAAGTCACAAAGGAAGAGTGAACATTATGCTGCACCTTATAGCTGATAAGGAAAACTTGTCGGTGTCTCTCCTCAAGGCCTGTGAACCTTTAATTAATGAGTGGTTAATTGAAAATAACAAATTAAATATGAAAATTGCGGACTCGAGCTGTCAGGTACTCTATTCTAAAGAAAGTGGCCTAAAACAAAATGAAATTGAAGAAAGCACTTATTCTATGATGGTCACCTCTAAAATGCAAGATATGCTGCATGCTTTAGAGAAAGTTAATATTAGCAGTACTCCTACAGATGATAAAATAGAAAAAAAATCCACAACCGTAGAAAGTTAACAAAGGTATATACTATGCATAAAATTTAACGAAAAAATATGACTAAAAAGATATCAGAATTTCCTCATCCCTTGAAAAATTTCCGACCTTTGAAAAATAAAAATAAATCCGTTGCAGACAAAAAATTCCTCTTTCTATTTTAGAAATCTTTGCTACGAACGAAAGAAACTCCAGTCCGTCATGGAAGGATGTGGAGATAGAAATAAACAGTCATTTTAGTACCCACGCAAGCATGAAAAAACAAGAGAAATCTAAAGCGGCTTTAGCGGGTTGATTGTCAGCTTTGGCGAAAGTAGCATATTCTGATTGGATTGAGGTTGAAAATATGTAATACAACCGCAGATGACGGGATATTTTACGAACAAGCTGAAAAATCTTCTAATTTGAGAAGATGTTGCTTGGGATTCCCCAGAAATATTGGAGGACTCGTTTGCATCGGTGTGGGGAATCGAGGCATTGCTCACAAGGTTGGAACGATTAAACGAAACGAGAGAATTGAGAATGGCAGTGAATAACAGGTTAAAGGTGTGCTAGGAGTGCAGCAAGAGAGGACACATAAGAGGTAGGTGATCGGAATTAAATAATCATAGGGAACAAGATGTAACTAATTATGAAGGGTGGTCCTTTTGGAAGGGAACATATACTGTCAGGGAAGAGATAATCGTGCTCTGGGAATGCCCAACTAATAGAGGTTTGCCGCCGGGATCGATAGATTGTGGAAAATTAAGGTGTTGGAAGTATGGTCAGATAGGATACACTGGCCATCAGTGTTTGATCAAAAAGAAGTAAAAGAGTACAAATCTTCAGTCTTCGAGGAAGATCCTAAGCTAATTAGGGCCACCTCAGGAAAGAAGGATAATGAATAGACGGTCCCAGTAAGCTCTACAGTGAAAGTCTAGAGATGAAAAGTGTGCTGAACATGTGGAAGGAATGGGTACTTAGCTAGAAAGTGTCCTAAGTCTTGGTGTTAGGTCTGAAAAAAGATGGTCATATCGTTCGAAACTTTTCTTGTAATATAGCATTATGGCTATAGAAAGGAAAGTCATATAGTCCTTAATTGTACTTGTAAAAAACATGGTATAGCTGAGTAAAGGAAGGTCATGAGCCTAGAGATCGTCACAATAAGAGAAAGGATCGATATATGGTGTTAGAGTGAACTTGCTATATCTGTTGATAGAAACGTAATATGGTCGGAAATTTCCTAAATAAAGGGAAATATAGGGTAGTCAAAAACCCCAAAATAAGGACTTTTTTTAGAAAAGAGAAAAATCCCGAAGGAAAGTGGGAATTAGGGATAATAGAAATAAAATAGAATTATTTAGAATTCAGGGACAAAGGAAAGCCAGAAGTATTCCAGAGTATTCTAGTCATTTATGAAGGAGAGTTAACATCTGAGGTTATGATGGGGAAATGTTTGGTGAGACCTTGAATGAGACCTGTAAAGAAATATCTGTATTGAACTCGCGAATGGAAAGGATTATGGACGGATGAAACTCCAATTAAAACTGAAAATAATGAGTTTTCTCAGCCTGGTGGAAGTGAAATGGAAATATCAGGTAGGCCTACCGATTCATGAACAACATACTCCTGTGGATCCTATATACACAACAACTTTGTGCTGATACAGGATATAGCATCGAAGACCTCCAAGGAGCATTGGATGATAGAGACAGGTGGCGAGTGATGGTCAGGGAGATCCGTGCTGGCGATGTGACATGATGATGATGATGATGATGAAATCCTTCTATCTTTCTCTCGACTGCTCTATGCAATGTTACAGTCAGCAAATAAACTTTTCTTATTGGAAACAACGAGTCACTTTGAACTTTACGAAATATAACATCTATGCGTATTTATGATCCCGTATATCTTCAGGATATAGCCTTGAAGACCTCCCGGGAGCAATGGACGATAGAAACGGGCGGCGAGAGAGCGTCAGGGAAATACTTGCTGGCAGCGTGACATGATGATCATGAGACTTACCAATAATAACAGGCAGCTTAGAAACGGTCTTAGAGATTATTATATTACCCAGTCTAGGCAGAGAATTAATAATTGCTAGAGACTGGTTAAAATTATAACGCAGTAATTTATTGGGACCAACCAACCTTGGTGTTGAGTAAATATAAATTTCAGCACGGGGAAATGTAAATAAAGTAAAATAAAGTATTTTATAAGGAGGGATGAAAAAAAACCCCGGACGGCAGTTGTAAGCATTGGGAGACTGAAATACCCCATTAAAAAGGAAGATCTATGTTATCAAGTAATTTTGTCATCATCTTTTGCCGGGGAAAGCGCTGATTTATCGATTTTACTGACTTTAGGTGAGGAGAACCTGAGTGGCTCTATACCCAGAGTGATTGCTTACACAGGTTTTAAGTTAATGGTGGTAGTGCCTGAGACAAATGTAGGCAAGAAAGTGGTTTCAAGAGCCAAAAGCCAGAGGAAATACCAAGATAAGAAAGTGGGCGTGGTCAACAACGTAGGACCAAGGAATTAATATCGACGCTCTCTCTTACACACACACACACACACACACACACACACACACACATATATATATATATATATATATGTGTGTGTGTGTGCGTGTGTAAAAACTCCTGAGATATATTTTGAGAAATCAGCAGAAGCAAGGCATACGAGGACACCTTGCACCGAAATGAGGGTTATATCGAACCCCATTACACGAGTGAGAACTGATAGAACAGACCATTCAAGAGATCTTGGACCTAGGAATAATAAGACAGTCACCATGGAGATTTATGATAGTTATCGTAGAAAAGAAAGATGGTGATTATAGATTTTGTGTTGACTTCAGAGAGTTGAATAAAATAAGGAAACCCATCGCACGTCCTCTTCTGCTGTAAGACAATGCATTAACTCTTATAGTTAAAGCTACATGCTTTTCCACGATCGATGTTACAACCAAGCACAGGCAGTTGGTTATGGATAAAAAAGACCACCAGAAGAAGGCGTTCGGAGGGTATTTAGGACTATATCAGTTTCGGGTAAAATCATTCGGATTATCCGGGACTCCTGGATTTTTTTCGTAATTAATGTTTATAGTTTTGTGCAGAATTAAAGCATTTGCGAGCGCTTATCTGGGTGACATCTTGATATTTTCAAAGAACACAGAACAACACTTTCGTCATTTAATATTAATATTTGACCGATTGTTGGAGCGTGGGTTAAAGCTTGAATTGAAGAAGTGGCAATTTTTAAAAGAAGAGACAAAATACATTGGACTTCTTACTAACAAGAAGGGAGTAAAATCTGACCTGAACAAGATGGAAGTGGTGATCTTCATGCTAATGCCCAAATCAGAAAAAGAAGTGAGAGGTTCATAGGATCAGGGGATATTATTGGAGATATAACCCCGGATTCTCCAGAATTGCAATACTCTTAAAAAATTTTACATAGAAAAAATTCAAATTTAGAACGACAGAAGACCGATCTTTTGAAGCTCTGAAGGAGCAATTAACAGCGGTATCATTATAGATGTACACTGATAGGAGCCAAACAATAATTTTCTATACTGATGTCAGTAGCATTTGTACCGGGCCATGCTCAACAACCTTACAAAAAAAAAGGGAGTTTACTTGCAAGTATATTCCAATTTAATTCTTGTTCTACGGGCTATTCCCAACGCAGCAAAAGAAGCCTTCGTTAGAGTAGGGGGCGTATGCGATTATATATGCCTTACAAAAGCTGGATTACGATTTGGATAGAACCGAACTTTCGATTAAAACTCATCACAGACCGTTAAAATAGTTTTCATTGGCGGAATGGACCAATCAAAAGATTCGAATTTGGGCTTTTCAATTGGGGAGTTAAAAGTGTAAAGTTGAGTATCTGTCGTGTAGGAAAAATACTTGCGTGGATTTATAGTCACGAATTCCATCGTGGCTAAAACAAGAAACAGTGATAGAAAAGCCTGAGGTGAATGAATATTTACAGAGTATGTGTAATTAATTCTCACAGAAATAAATAAATGCCGTCATGAAGCGAAGTCGATGAAAAAAGGCTGAGTTAGTAGAAGAAAATATGTAGGTAATAAAGAAACCATGAGATAATAATCAAATGACGAGGGACTACTAAGGCTGAAGTAAGCCGAAGAAAAAATGACTTAACTGAATCAAAAGCCAAAGAGGTTCCAAATCCTAAGTGGAATACTCTACTATAAATCCTCTAAAGATGAGTATACGAAACTAAGGTTATATATATCAGGAAAAGTTATTCTGGAGCAAATTAGAACACACGGTAATATAATTGCTAGGTCGAAGTTTGGGATCAGTTAAGAAATAAAGAAAAAAGGGCGCGTGCAAATACCAAAAAAGAAGACAAAATCGAGAAATGGGATATTCTCGAGGACACAGAATAGGGAAGACCTGTACAACAGGCGACACTACCTCAATCGAGAAGCCAGCTGGAATGAAATAATTCTGAAACCAAGGCAACTCACCTTTATAGGGATACGGCAAAAAGCTGCTGATAACAAAGAATTGGGAGGTTCTGTCGATGAAGGATTAGACGACTGAGTGAAAGACAATGAGATTTCCCTCATGGAATTAAAAAGACGTATGGAGGAAGTGTTTAATAAGGCCGAGGAAGACATGCACAGAAGATAAAACTGAGGAGTGACACAAAACAAAATGTGATGGAAGTACAAAAGATGGATGTGCCAGAACTCAGCAAAGCTTACTAAATTAATTACCTCCTCAAGTTGTGCAATGGTTATGATGCTGTGTAAGCAGATCCTGGTTTGTTAGTTCGAATCACATTGCATGGCCCTTACTTTAGGTTTTGGATCAAAATAAATCAACCTTTAGGAAAGAACTTTTCCGTCATATGATTTTGGCGACACATAAAATTCTAAGCAATGGAACAACTAACATAAGGAAATAATTATGTTTATTTTTTGTTTTAACCTTTTTTTGCCACAGTAACATCTATCTTTTTCACTCCCTTTCATTTATAATTAGCTGATATATATATATATATATATATATATATATATATATATATATATATATATATATATATTGCTGTAGATATAGCTTTATATATATATATATATATACCAATATATATATATATATATATATATATATATATATATATATTCCTAGAATGTGCAGGTGGCATTGATAAAGCCATGGATACATCGTTCCTGATAGAGAAGTGGAAATTGGGTTCCCTTGGTTTTGTGGCTGTCGGGCGTCCAAAGAAGTGATAAACAGAATAAAGAAATAAAAATAGATAAACCTGGATAATAGAACAGCTCAAATCAAAATATATCACTGGAATTATTAAACAAAAAAATCCAAGTGGCATGCCCTAACAGTGAGAAGTGATAACAACTAGTTCAAAATTCACCAGAATGCTGCCTGAGAAGTATTTAGCGTAGTATGAAGATATCTAACAGAAGAAAATGGGATTATGCGTTTCCTTTAAGATACTGGAGTGTTTTTTTCGCGATCGAATAACATGACCAATCCCAATTCAAATAATCTTAACAGCATGTGAAGAAAGAAAATTCTATTGTTAATGTTTTTTTTTAAGTCACTGTAAAAAATCCTATTAAATGCGTTATTCCAATATATGCCGCTAAAATGTGAGATCATTTAAACAATAATGCTTCAAGTTTGATATGAAATAATAGCAATTTTTCGCAAACAACCTGTACAAATGATATCAATTTTTTAAAACTCCATGTAGACAACTCACATACTGGCATAGTGAATAGCCAGTTCGCCAATTAGTCCTAGAGACCGGAGTTCAATCCCAGGTCTAGTCATACCAAAAAGTCAAAAAATGGCATTCTTCTTGCTTAACATTCAGTATTAAAAGTTTCGGATGCTATCAATAGGCTATCGATTATATGGAAATCAGACCTAACCGATAAAATGAAACGCAGTTTCTTCCAGGCAGCGGTCACATCGATACTGCTATATGGATGCACTACATGGACTCTAACAAAACGGCTGGAGAAGAAGCTAGACGGCAATTACACAAGAATGCCGTGAGCAATCTTGAACAAGTCCTGGCGGAAACACCCAACAATACACCAACTGTACGGCCACCTGCCCCCTATCACGAAAACTATTCCAGTTAGACGAACCAGACATGCAGGACACTGCTGGAGAAGCAGGGACGAACTCATAAGTGATATACTCTTATGGACCCCCACACATGGCCGAGCAAAAGCAGGACGACCAGCACGAACATACATTCAGCAACTATGTGAGGATACGGGATGTAGTCCAGAAGACCTGCCAGAGGCGATGAACGATAGGGAAAAGTGGCGAGAGAGGGTCAGGGATATCCGTGCTACCAGCACGACATGATGATGATGACGAATTCAGGGAAAGCATTAGTACCCTGTCTATCCATGGTGTTGTGGGTATTGAAAAACGAGCCTTTGTGTCTTACTCGACTACGGTCGGCCAACTTATATATTTTATGGACTCTTTCGTCAATCTCGACGTATGAGGCCCGCCCACAATAGTTCGGTCAAAGATATAAATTCTTGGAAAGCCTACACTGGTGACATGATTAGAGTTGTAAAATTTTGAAAAGAAAAAGCTACAAAAGCTGATAAAAGATGAAAAGGTGTGCCATTTTATCACAGGTTCTCCTAAACAACGCTACTCAGAATTTGAATTAAGAACTTTTCCTTCTAGAACGGTCACCCCAGCATAGATTGAGAGCCCAACCTCCCCTAATTTTTTAACCTATACCTGGGGATTGTATGTCAACTTATTCACACCGAATGACATATATGAGTAAGCTTTTAGTTCCCCTTGTCAATACGCCAATCCATTAAAACAATTTAATTTAAGGTAATTCAAAAACAAATAGAGCAATAGGTTTAAAGGCCCAGGTTACGGCATGACGGTTTTTTAGCTTATTTAAACCTCGTTTTCCTTTGTACGCATTATTGCTGTTTTCATTGAGCTTTTTTCCCCAGTAAATCCCGTTTTATTTACTGGGATTTCTAACCGTTCACTCACAAAAAAATGACTTTTATTTTGGACCAACTGTTTTTATTTGTTTTGATTTACATTTTAATTTTCTAGACATTTTGCTTTAAGTTCCCTATCCTGACGCTTGTATGTTTTTCGTGGTCTGTTTTCTTTTTTGACCACCTCATTTCTTTTATATCTCCAACTGCCCGTGGTGTAATGGTTATCGTCGTAGGAAATGAACACGGCGACACGAGTTCAAATCCTGGACGAGACTGATTGCATTTCACATAGCACTAATACCCTTGGGAAAGGTATGAATCCAATTATTCTCCCTCCAGCTATGGATAAATAGTAGGGCAGACTAGGTTCTTCCGCCATGGTGAGGCAACTAGTCTAGGAGAAGGAAAACTCTGAATTCAAACCTGTTAAACTCCGCTTAAAAATTGACCTTGTGTCATATCCTGCTCGAGCGGAGGAGTTGGTAAATATGATGTGTTTATTTTTATGATGTTACTATTGGTTGTAATATTATTAGTAGACTTACATCTACACAAGATAAACTCCGCTTAAAAATTGACCTGTGTCATATCCGGCCCGAGTGGAGGGGTTGGTAAATATGATATCTCCAACTATTTTTAGATACAACACACTTGGGAAAAAAACAATGTTTTTCTCACCATTGTCTTCTTGAATGAGTTTTAAGATCATTTCAGTTGTTTCGATTGACAATTCTTTTGCTGCAATGATGTTCAATTACGTATAATCAGCCGCTGTATAAATTTGAAGAAAAAGCCCTGTAGAATCCACCGACTGCATCTCTTCAGGGTGTCTTGGATATGCCACTAAATGATCTGATGGCGAGGTTCCAGTCATGGAGCTCTTAGAAAAGTGTAGTTCCCTTTCATTTCTATTGCTCCAAGGTCCATCCTGGTAGCACCTGATAGAGTCCTCTCTATAGGTCAAATAGAACATTAAACTGTGTACAAACAAATAACTTGAGCTAAACTGAATTGTTAAAAAGAGAACTGTTTGATCATTGAACTGTGTAAACAAATGATTGATGTTTAATTAAATTGTTTGGGATTCATAGCAATCCTTGGAACCATTTAACTGTGTGCAAACAATTAGCAATGTTGAATAGAATAATTATTTTTAAATAGCAATACTTTAATTATTTTACAGTGTGCAAACAAATGATATATATCTAATAAAATTGTAAGTGTTAGATAGAAATAAATGAAACTATTTAACTCTGCAGAAACATTAACAATAATTGTGTGCGAAGAAATTAGTTCTAATCCGTTTAAAAATGAAATTACCAACAAAATAATTCCTTTCATATTATGTATTTCAATTTAACTATGTGTTAACAAATGACTGATATTAAATTATAACTGTTATACAGCAATAATTGAATATATTTAACTGTGTGCAAACAAATGATTAATAGTAAATACAATTATTCGTATTAGACAGCAATACTTGAAACCATTTAACTCTGAAAAAAATATGCGCTCAGGCTCGTCTAAAATTTTATCAACAAAATGTGTTTACAAATCATATATATCTAATATAAATGTATAAAGAGGATTTGGCATTAAATAACTTGAAATGATTGATATGCCATATAATCGAACCAAACCAAACCATTTCAAACCATTGTTTTGGCAACAATCTATCGTGGATTTTCTTTTTGAATGACTTTTACTATCATTTCCGTTGATTTGATTGATTATTCTTTTGTGACAGCCACATTTCCTTTTAATTAGGTATGATCAGCCACTTGTTGAAATTTAAAAAAAAAGTATTTAAAAAACAAGCAGGTAGGCATATCTAAGCTTCTGGTGGAATACAAATTATAAGCTTATCAATTACCACTGCATTGGATTATTCCAGTATGTATTCTTCTATATGACTCGTTAAGAAAGTATTCCATTAATGTAAATGATTTAATCTAATTCGGTAAGAAAAGACAGGTAATAAAAGCTTTTCAAATTCGTGAAGAATGGTTTGTTATTCCTTTTCAGGGTTCCTTCTTCAATGACGGTAAAAGGAAGTCTCTCTTTCCTGAAATAGGCAACAAATCCTGATAACCACTCGCTGTTGCTTTCCCAATAATTCGAAGAGGAGTCTATTTCTAATTTAAAATTTTAAAGTCCCCCGATTCGAATAGGTCCTACTTTTAAACATAATCTCACTTTATAGTATTCACGTTTTACGACTAGGAAATTCAAGTAAAATATTGAGATTGATGGGTACAAAAAGAAGAGTGACAACAATATTAAAGATAGTAAAAGAATATAGTAATCGGGGAGATATTTAAGAAATAACGATTAATTACGATACTAAAAAAAGAATGAGAGTTGATCTAATTGAAACTTTTAGGATAATGAAATTTTTACAATTGGTAGATGTTTTTTTTTCATTATTCTTCAAAAGGAAATTTCAAAAACTAACTATTTGAATTTTTTGTTTTTTGCTAATCGAGTAATATATTTTTTGAAAAATTGTCTGATCAGATTAAACAAAACTAAAAGTTAAGAAATTTTGAAGATTAAATTAAATGATTTTAAAATTAATGGTTAGAAAAAGAATTTAAAATACATTTTTGTGAACTATCGGATAAATTACTTTACAGACTTTCCTTTCTACATACAACGTTTTTTGTAGTTTAATGGCATATCAGTCCTCATGGGTTATTTAATGTAAAAAAACATCCTTATTGAAAAACATTTGTATTACTATTTAACCTACAAATAGAGGAACAAGCCGCTGCATAATTTTTACAAGAGAATAAGTTCGAAAGTAACCGTAACAGCAGAACAGGATTTCAAACACACTCACAACGTGTCACGATTCAGTATATTAGACAGTACGCTACGCGTGCGACATCCTGCTATAGATATTGTATCGTTCATATCTTTTATGAAAATATTCATTTTTTAAGGTTGTTGTGAGTTGATTGTAAAAAACAGGAGATACCATAGAAGGCATAAAAAAAATCAAATAAAGAAATAAGCTTCGAAGGTTTCATTAATGTTAAACAAGGGGCTGCTGTAATGTTCTCAGTCTAATTTTGAGATGATTTATATCATCAAGCCTGAAGGCCATTTTACATTGCCTCAATTTTGATAAAACTCTAACTTACTTTAACGATTTTATCTTAAAAAAAAGGATCAATAAAAAGATAATTTTGTTTTTTCAGCATTTTGTAAGTAGAAGTGAACAGAGACTTGAAATATAGACGTAAATCTGTCTATACAGAGTAAGAAAAATGCACATGTCGATTTCAAGAAGCCATAACATCAAAACGAATTGAAATTTGTTAATAAACATGAAGACTTCATTAACGTTTATTAAAGTATTTCTTTTCTCCACTGCAGAATCTCTGTACGCTTCTCCCACAATTAGACGGCGGTGAAATTCAAATGGTGCTCACCTAACAGCAACGTTTTTTGTTCACCCTCTATAGGTCCATGTAGCATAATGAAGGAAATGTCATTAGGCATGAATGGTTAACATTGCATCTTGAGTAAATTACTCAAATGTCTGTGAGAAAATTGGTGGGCACATAGAATACTTAGTCTACTTCGTAAATGTTTTTCAGGAAGAGAATTTACATTGAACAAATATTCATTTCCCAAATGCATAAACTGAATGATAAAAATGTTTCTCTCTCTCTCTCTTACACACACACACACACACACACACACACACACACACACACGTATATATATATATATATATATATATATATATATATATATATATATATATATATATGCATATATTTGTGTGTCTATATGTGTGTGTGTGTGTGTGTTCAGAAGTTTAGTACAAATGTCATCTTTACTCGTGTTCAAATCCTAGACGGAATCGGTTCTGTTTCAATTTGCGCTAATTCCCTTAGGAAGGATGTAATTCCATCTCTTCTTCTCATCCCTAACTATGACTAGATTTTTGGTCAGGCACAAATAAAATAAGGACTGACTTCCCATAAACACCATCCAAACTTAATAGTATTAATGTTATTGCAATATAACAAAATCCAAATAAAGAAAAACTTTTTTTAACTGGAGTAACATTGGTTTGATTTCAGTGTTTTCATTCTCCGAGTCTGATTGCCTAATTAAAGCAAAAAAAAAAAGTCAATCGACTCGAGTATTTACATAAAGCAGGGTTTGGAGATCATATGGATTTATATATTTCTGAAGAGCATGAGTACGAACTGAAATGCAAACAGCCTAGTGCAAAACTGGAACTTGGATCACTGATTCTATTCTCCACAACGTCACTTTAAGCCCCTCTAGATTGTGTTGTGTTTGCTATGAAAGCAAACTATTTTCTAGCGGTAGCAGTCAAGTTTTAGAGCTCTGGAGAATGAAGAACAGTTGCCCGTTACAATGTTCACTTTGACCTGGTTTGGTAATATCTGTCAAAGTCTCATCTATGTTTTAGATAGTTCTCTATTAGTACTGAATTCGAATACTTGAAACCCTCTAAGATTGCAAACAAAGCTTTCTTATGAAACAGGAATAGTAACTTTAATCGTTATTATTGCTTTTAGAATACTGACTTTTGCAGCAAATAAACCAACAAGTGTTGAAATACTGTAAAATAAACTAACCTACCAACCAACCAGCTTGCCAGCTAACCAACACAATAAGAAAAAAAAAAGTGGGTGTTGTATTCCCATCCTACTCACAAGAGAAATAATCGGTATCCATTGAATGCAAAAATACAAAGTCAGACATTAATATCTGTAGGTAAATATAACAAAAAAATAGTATATGAAATATGACAAATATTGGACATTATAACAATATACTTTAAATGTATCAGAAGAAATCTCATAAAAAAACAGACATTGTGGGAATATAAAAGCTGTGGACATTTTGGATGAACGGAAATGACATTTTCCATGTCCATGTACAAGTGAATAGCGGCAAAAATGGGAAAATGAGCTTCCTAACAAATACACTGTAGTAATAATAACATTAATAATCGAATCATGAGAATACGTTGAACTTTTGATAAAAGAAAATAACAACGTTAAACTTGAGCTATGTGGTTATAAGTAGTAAGTAAGTGTGGGCTATGTGAAGATAGAAATCAAACATCTAATCACAGAAGAGAATGGGGTAAACGAACACTGAAGGAGATAAAAAGCAGATAGAAATACCTGGGGAAGATGATACGCTAGAAATTGTGCCATCGAAAATTACTCACAGGGGGACTCTGAACTGGTGTGGTAGTACCTCTCTGGGCCAAGTATATGTGTTTAAAATTATCCGCATTCTGTGGGAATACTTGATGCCATATTCCTGTAAATTATAGGTAGTAAAAATACTTTCTTGAAGATATCATCGTTTATTTAAGATTTTTATTACGCGGTCGGCTGGGGCTGTAGAATACACAGACTGCACCTCAGCAGAGGGGTAACATTCCTCCAATAATTGTCCTGGATATGACACTTGACAATCTGATGGTGAGGTTCCAGTGATACAGGAGTTTTGAGGAATGCAGAGTATTTCTTTATTGCTATTGCCCCCAGGTCCACTCTGACTTGAACTGGTAGCACCTGATGGGTCAAATAGAACTAAATTGCGTACTTAATACAAAACTAAATTGTTTGAACTAGAACTGTTTTTAACATTGAAACTGTACTTAGGCTAAACTGAATTATTTGAATTAGAACTGTTTGACTAAACTGAATAGCTTGAAATAGAAATGTTTTTGACAATTAAACTGCGCACTCAGCTAAACTGAATTGTTTGAAATATAACTGATTATTTGCATAAAACAGATTTCACGTTAAATAAGCTACAAAGTTTGATATGCCATAAAACATAAACAATCAATCAACTGAATATTTTTTATTAAACACCTGAAACCATATAACTACATACAAACAAATGATTTTTATTAAATTGAAAGAATTACTTGAAACTATATTATTATTAGTAATACATAGAAATATTTGGCTCCATACTCTGTATGCAAATTATTTGTATTAGGAACACATTATAGGTAAGTAACTAAAGTTGGCGACAGTAGTCAGGGGGGACTCGAAAGTTCCCCTTTCAAAAGCTACTACACCAAGGTGTAGTGGAGAACGCTACTCCTTTCCCTTGATTGCCCCTCTTTACCCGTAGCTTATAATGCAGAGTATTAAGCAAGGAAGCTTCAAGAACCATTTTTTTTAGACTTTGAATTGGATTGAACCCAGGTCTCTTGGACCATTGGTTATCACTCTCACCATTATGCCAATGTCAAATTTAGCTATGTGAAGCGATAATTGTTTCTAAATAAGGATTATTACTTACTTAAAACCACATAACTATGTGGGAAGAGGATTATTAGTAAATATAAATAATTGACCCAAAGAAAATTATCTCATATGAATAATTGATATTCGATTATAATATTAGAAACCATACAAATATGTTCAAATTATGTGAATAAGGTTGGAATATTTGATATCATATAACTGTGGGTATGTAAGAAAAGAAGGAACCTTCCAATCCCTTTGCCCAGTCGGGGCTGCAGAATACACAGGCTGCTTCTCTGCAGAATGGTAAGACTCCCCCAACAAATTTCCTGCATATGACACTAAACATATTGATTGTGATGATTCAGTAATGCTGGAGCTTTGGGGAATGCAGAGTACCCCTTCATTGACATCGCTTCCAGGTCCACTCTGGCGCGAAGTGGTTGCAATTGATAGGGTCCTATCTATGGGTCATATAGAACCAAATTGTGCACTTATGCTAAACTAAATTGGTTGAAATAGAACTGTTTTTAACATTAAAACTGTGTACTTATGCTAAACCGAATAATTTGAAATATAACTGTTTTGACATCTAACTGAAATGTTTTGACATTTAACTGTTTGTAAACAAAAATTATACTTATACTGAAGGGAATTGTTTAAAATTTAATTCGGCGTTGAATGACCCGAAAAGGATTGAAACGCCGTAAAACAACTAACCAACCAACCAACCAGCCTCTAATCCCTCAGCTATGGGTTAAATAGTAATACTACTGACCGTCTTGAAGGATTGCTTTGGTATTAAATAACCCACGAAGTTTGATATGCCATTAAAGAAGAAAAACAAGTCAATCGTTTTTACAAAGCAGTGAATGCGTAGTACACTTTAAAGGAAATTAGTTCAATCCCCACTAGGTAGTTTTGAATTCCTGATATATAATCTTCAGAGAGAATTATGAAAACAGAAATCTTTTCCCCTGGTCATCGTTGTCGTCACCGCTATTTTCTATTTTTCTTGAGATTGAAGTTTTAGTTGCATTTCTGTTGACTATTAGGGATTACCTCATACTTTATCCAAACTTAACTTAAAAGAGTTTAATGTGGGCATTTACTACCACAGACAATAATTATTCCAAGAATCAACCACGCTATTACTTATAAACATTTTGTCTATTTGTTGTCATGTAGTAATTTTTAAAAAGTCTTACTTCATGTACCCAATAATACTTCCTTGATTTACGGGTAGCAGGTTGGGATTTGCCGAGTAAAGAATATGTTTATATTTATAAGTTTCAGTCACATCTTCACGGGATCAGCGTCAATACAGATTTGGTAATTTGATCTTCTCCAGTCTTTCTTAATAGAGACATACCCATAATTTATGCATCTGGCGTTTTTGCAAATAGATTTGCTTATACCGAATACCTGCTGCATAGCCTGTCAATCTAAATCAGAGTATAGTAAGTAAGTTGGCCGAACTTTTCAAGGTTTACCCGAAAACTCCCTTTTCAATAGCTACTAAACCCTTTTCCCGAATTGCTCCACTTATTCTTGATCTATACCTTATAATGCAGAGTGTCAAACGAGGAGACCTCAAGTGTCATGTCTTGAGTCTTTGGTATGACTCGATCTGGTTGGTAACCCCGGTCTCTCGGACCATTGGCGAAACTTCAATCCATTATGCTAAGAGTTCTACTTCTCCTATAATGGTTGTTTGACCAAGGCTAGAGAACAACGTCTGCCCCAAAATTTTGTCATAGAAGCGGGTGGTGAGAACAGAAGGAATTATTGACTTTTCCATTGATACATATGTAACATATTGACCCTAGGCCGAGCTGTCAAATAAGAAATGCACCTGTGTAAATAACAGGTGCATCCGGTCGAAGATATCAGGGTATAACCTTGACTGTGGTCGGGTTGAATTGGATGCAGATGTGACGCCCAAAAGAAGCAGGTGGGGTCAAACATGATATAACCCGGTGCGACAGGAAGTTCAGTTAGTTGAAGTCAGTTAGTTGGAGAAAGATGCTGTAGAGAGAACCAGCACCCATCAAAGGGCTATGGGCCCTCAGGACCCCCAATTAAGCAGCCCAGCAGAACGAGAAAGAAGTGCTGCTAAAGGCAAAGGAACTGGGGGTCAATATGTTGCAGTTTTTTCAGTCTCCAACACACCTCTCACTCATAACCCTTTCGTAACCCTTTCGCAACCATTTCTAATAAAGTGTGAGAGGTATATTTTTCTAAAGAAGCGTGCTCGTTCGTTCATTATTGTTGATTTTGCTTCCGCATGTATATGTGTATGGTTGTATATGTATTATACGGCTATGCAACACATAATGAAATTTTCCGTTAACGATTTGAACTCGAGTTACTGATTACATTTCCAGCAACGATGACCTTTACGCTAAACGTACCTCACACGCACAAACATATTAATGTATGTGTGCGTATGTGTGTGAAGAGAGAGAGAGAGAGAGAGAGAGAGAGAGAGAGAGAGAGAGAGAGAGAGAACATTTTTATCATTCAGTTTATGCATTTGGAAAGTGATTATTTGTTCAATGTAAATTCTCTTCCTGAACAACATTTACCAAGTAGACTAAGTATTCTATGTGCCCACCAATTTTCTCACAGACATTTGAGTAATTTACTCAAGATGCAATGTTAACCATTCATGCCTAATGACATTTCCTTCATTATGCTACATGGACCTATAGAGGGGGAACAAAAAACGTTGCTGTTAGGTGAGCACCATTTGAATTTCACCGCCGTCTAATTGTGGGAGAGGCGTACAGAGATTCTGCAGAGGAGAAAAGAAATATTTTAATAAACGTTAATGAAGTCTTCATGTTTATTAACAAATTTCAATTCGTTTTGATGTTATGGCTTCTTGAAATCGACATGTGTGTTTTCCTTACTCTGTATAGACAGATTTACGTCCATATTTCAAGTCTCTGTTCACTTCTACTTGCAAAGTGTTGAAAAATTGAATTTTTTTTAAACGATTTTTTTGACGGAAAGAACTCGTGAAAATATGTTATGTTTTTCATTTCTAGTTTTTCTTTTCTTCTGTTTTTGTTTGGTTTAATGAATTCCAACTCACACTACATTTATTGCTTGGGGTGATCACCATCTTGGTTTTCACTGCCCTCTAGTGGTGAGAAGAGTACGCACAAATACTTCTGGTGAGGAAAGAAACATTTTAAGTTAAATTCAGTGATATGTAATAATCATTTTTTTGCTCATAACTTTCATATTTTTGATAAAATTTGTTTAAATCTTGACAGTTTACTCTCAACAGTATATAAACTCTACATATGAAAATAATCTTTCAATTACAAACCAGGTTTTCTTTGAAATGCAAAGTTTTCTGAATTTAAAGATTGTTATATCTAGTAATAAAAGAAAAAAAAAGGTTCTTATGAAGAAAAAGTATTCTTCATGAACACACCTTTGAAGAACGGTATTAGTATATTCAATACTTTGTTGTAACCCCTTTTACATTTACTGTTTCTTTTATTCATTCTGGCAAGAAAGTAAGTAAATCACGACTAATTTCCCGTGACAATGATGCCCACACCTCTATAATTACTCACTTTAATTCTTAAAGATTTGATAGATAGTGCTTTCTTAATCTCCTCTTGAGAATTCTTCCTAAATTTTCAATTAAATTTGCATCGTTGGTATTGCAAACCAAGAACAGATTCTCTCTTCTGGCAAAACCATTTCTTTGTAGATTTTGCTGCGTGGGTTGGATCAAATTTATACTGGGAGATTAATTCATTGTCTCCAAATCGGTTCCCAGTGTATGGGACAAGGAAATGCTTAAGGACTTTACCGTAATATAGTAGCATTATTCGATCTTTCTTTGAAATAGATCTTTTCGAAACCAGAGGCAGACATGCAACCCCAAACCATTACAGCTTTAAACATTTTTTCACGCATTTGGCATCGTATCTCTCGCGTGACTTTCTCTAGATGCGTGGGCCACAATCATCCGATGGAAATACAGATTCCTAATTCATCTCTGAATCATACCTTGTTCAATTGATAAACTGACCAATTCAGATGGTCTCTACCCTTTACTGACCGCTTTCGTCTCCGATTAAATGTTAATAGTGGCTTCAAAATCGGTATCCTGCTGTAATTTCCGCTGCAATGGAGTCTCTAGAGTCCTGTGGACCGAGAAACAGTAACATAAGCATCGTTCCAGCCCTTGAAAATTTCACTACTATTGGCAAATCGATTGGAAATTAGGAAGCTGTTCAGTTTACATTCATCTCTTGCTGTTGCCTTGTGCTTGGAACAACAGATAGAACGTTTTTAACAAGTTCTTCTTATCTCAAGATGGCAGTCTGAGAGCATCCCACCTGGAGAGCTACCTCATTCTGAGTCTTATCAGCTTCCCATAACCCATAAATGATGACTTTTTCTGTCTCCAATATATCCTTAACTCACGCCATTTAATATACAGGACGATAGATATTTATGGCAAATGGTTGCACCGATGTGTATCAAATAAATCCATGCCTACCAACTGAATTTTATTTGTTACTAATGAGTACTTCCATTTACAACAGAACACAAGGCTTGGGTGTTGTATTGGGGAGCTGGGAATAAATGGTATTTTCCGAAACTAATACTATTCTGTGTTAATCTTACCTAACAACATGCAATGACCTATTTCTTCCGATGATGCGAAGATATGGAAAACGGAAGATAGTTCAGAACTTGATTGCCCAGTCGGCTAGGGCTGTAGAATACACCGACTGCACCTCTGCACAGGGTTAAGATCCCTCCCAATGAGTGTCCTGGATATGACACTAAACAATCTGATGGTAAGGTTCCAGTGATGCCGGGGCTTTCGGGAACGCTGAGCTCCCTTTTATTGCCATTGCTCCCAGGTCCACTCTGGCCCGGAATGGTAATACCTGATAGGGCCCAATCTATAGGTTAAATAAAACTAAGGCCATACTTATGCTAAACAGAATTGTTTCCCTAAACTGAATTGTTTGAAAAAGAAATGGTTTGGACAATTAAACCGTACTTACATTTAAACTGCGTGCTTATTCTAAACTGAATTATTTGAAATAGAACTGTTTTTTAACATTGAAACTGTACCTACACTAAACTGATTTGTTTAATATAGAACTGTTTTGACATTTAACTGTGTGTAAACAAAATCTCTACTTATACTAAACTGAATTAGCTGAATTAGAACTGCTTGGCTAAACTTAATAGTTCGAAACGGAAATGTTTTTCACAAATGAACTCTACTTACTTTTACTCTGCGTACTTATTCTAAACTGAATTGTTTGAAATAGAACTGACTAATTGCATAAAAATGGATTTCGCGTTAAATAACCTACAAATGTTAATATGATAAAAAACCTAACCAACCAACCTACCAATCAGAACTTCATGATAAATGACCTATATTTATTGAAAAACACATACTGGAATGATTTTTTAAAATTAAGTCGATTACATAATGGGACTGAGAGATTTAAAAATAAAATCAATTAGTTACAAAACAAAATATTGTGGATATCTGGTTGTCCAGCCAATACCACCAATTATATTCATCTGAAATGCCTATTGTTTTCCAACAAAAGCCGAAAACAAGCCTGGTGATCCCCACATGGTTATGCAACTAATCTACGGAGCAAAAAAGCAAAAAAAAAAAAAAAAGCAAAAAAAAAAAAACCCCAAAAACCCCAGGAAAATAAGGGGATAGGGAAAATATAAGGAAAGTTTTCTGCCGAGAAATTTAATTCAGGAAACAAATTGGAAATAATTGTTTTAATGGGTAATGAAAGAGGGTGTGTACGATAAACCTCCGGGCGAGGGGATCTTTAATGCTACAGCTAGATGACAGTGCCATGACACAAGCTTACTATTAACAAAGAATAAGAGAAAGACATCAGAATAGCCAGGGTGGGGATGCAATAAGGAATTCGCAATCCGGTAGCCATGAACAAAGAGAGGAGACGTACTATTTTGTTGTACAGTTTAATCAATCTTTAATAAAACCAAATAAAACGTAAAGTTGGCGACCGTAGACGAGGGGGACCAGAAGGCTCCCTTTTCAATAGCTGTTACTCCGAGGTATAAGGGAAGGGACTAATCCTTTCCCAGGATTGCTCAACTGCCCCTGATACGTACCTTATATTGCTGAGTGTGAAGCAATGAGGTATCAAGTACAATTTTTAAAAGACTTTGATATGATGCGACCTGGGATTGACCCCAGATCTCCTTGACCATTGGCGAACACTCTATCCACTCAATCCCAGTTCTCTCAGCAATATAAGTTACGTATCGAAAGTAAAGTGGAGCAATCTAGGGAAATGAGTAACGCCTTCTCCTACACCTCGATGTAGTAGCTATTGAAAAAAGGAGCCTTCTGGTCGCCCTCGTCTACAGTCTAGTAAAACAAAAGTGGCTTTAAAATAATTCAGTTTCTCAGAAAATTAACTTACTAAATTTGATATTGCCAGAAATATTTTGCCAAAGATATTTATCCAAAAATATTTTCCCAAAACTTGTTCTTTAGATATTACTTTTTATACCTTTGCTTTAAAATTCAGTTTTAAAAGTAAATGAAAAAAATTACTGTGCCTGATACCGTCAACAAAAGTATAAGTTGATTGGTTAAAAAGTTCATATAATGTTGTCAAATCTTCTGTTGATGTCTTTTTTACCAATGAGATTTAATCACAGCAACACTGATGGAAGAAATGAGTGGAGCGCACAGGAGAATATGTTGAAAAATAAAACTCATTTTTTGATCATTCTATGAATCTTTTTTCTGACCCTCGTAAATATTTTCTTCATCATCTTAATACTGAAACCTCGAACTCAGTACCGCAATTTTAAATCTTATAACTTAAATTATATTTTTGGCTGTTTTTGAGAAAAATACGTTGATTGATCGATTGATTTTAACAGCATGTTAACTCGTCAAGTTTTGTTTTTCAGCCTAGAGGTTAGAGAATTACGTTCATTGTACATTTATATTTACGTGTCTTTTGTGTATTAGTTTTTGAAGAGGTTATTCCTTTTTGTACACGGTCCTATCGAATATAATAATTTTTCAACAAATTTATTTGACCCATACACAGGAAAATAACAGTCAATACCACGTCTTTCTGAGTAGACCCAGGAGTAATGGCAACTTCACATTCCACTTATCTCTAGAAGGAATCACCAAGATCAGATCAAGTAGAGTGTCATACCCAAGACATCTTTATTTGGGGAGAGGGTCCCAACCCTCAGTAGTGGATACACTCAACTTATTCTAAGCTATACTGACTGGGCGACAAAACTCATTTTGTTTTGTTTTGTAGAAAAAATCTGCAAAATTTCAACAGAATTCTGTGAAATCATTTTTTAACAAATTCTTGTTGTTGCATTAGAACAAAATGAAAAGATAATATTAAGGAAGGAAATTTTGATAAATGATAATATTAGATTACAAAATTGTAAAAAATACTGTAACATTACAGGGGAATCATCAATATCTCATTAAGGCAAAACATTTACGAACAGATAATAAATAAGCAGAAAAACGGTGGTTATGATATAATATAATATACGATAATATAATATATAGATATCAATCCTGGTGTTAATTTCTTTTTATATTCTATACTGATTTCCATCAACTAGAGACCCAGTTATTGGAGAGTCTAAAGATAATTCTGTTCAGCAATAGCATCTGCCAAAACAGCATATGCAATGATTATTTTATATACGTATACATATTTACCCAACCCCTCCGCTCGGGCAGGAGATGACACAAGGTCAATTTTTAAGCGGATTTTAACTGGTTCGAATTCAGAGTTTTCCTTCTCCGGGACTAGTTACCTCACAATGGCTGAATAACCTAGTCTGCGCTATTATTTACCCATAGCTGGAGAGAGAATAATTGGATTCATACTTTTCCCATTAGTATTAGTGTTATGTGAAATGCGATCAGTCTCGTCCAGGATTTGAGCTCGTGTCGTTGTGTCCATTTTCTACGACGATAACCATAACACCATGGGCACTTCCAAAAGTTATGTATGTACTCAAAGAGCTTTTCTTCTTAACGCAACAGTATATAATCGAAACTCATTTCTGATTTAGAAGATTCTACTCATAAAACGTAAGTACCGTCAAGAGAGACTTTTTTTTCTAAATATAGGACATTTTCCAGCTGGGGGACTCTCACATTTAAAATCAAATATAGACTTCTATTCGGATTATGAGGAAACCAACCAGGTGTGATTACCAGGATCTGTTGCCTATTTCAGGAAAGAGGCACTTGCGCCTGTGAAGAATGAAAGTCGGAAAAGGAACACAACAGACCTTTCTTCACTAATTTGAAAAATTTTTATTACCACTGTTTTCTTACCAAACTAGATTATATTATACATATTAATGGTATACTTTTCTTCCTAGTCATACAGAAGAGTACATCTTTGGAATAATCTGAAAAGATTATTGAATAATCTTATAATGTGCATTCCAAAAAAAAATTACACCAGAAGCCTAGTACGCTAATCGGTCTGCAGTTAAAATACAGTTTTTTATTTTTATTTTCAATAAGCAACTAGCCATACCTGATTGAAAAGGGACTTATCTTCATCAAAATGACTTTTAATTTACACAACTGAAATGATCGCAAAACTCAAGAAGGCAATCCACAATGGAGTATAGCAAATACTTGGGTTGTTCCCAGTCAGTTGTAGCTAAAATTAGGTGGGATTACATGAGAAATGAGACAGTTGAAAGAACGGAAAATATTTTGCGAGACTATGAAAGACATCTAAGCAACGGGATCTGAAAATCAAAGCAATATGCCTTGAAAATAGAAAATCTACAACAAAAAAATGAAAAAAATTGGGTTGAAGTAGCTGGCAGTTTTTGTGTGAACACAGAAGTAAATCAGGTGAATAAAACAGGATTTACAGTGAGAAAATCCAAGCAGAAAATATTGGCCAAGAAACAATATAAAATTCTGTTAACTATACGAGATGTTTCGTCCTTTTTTCCGATGCTTATTTAATAAGGTTTTTTTTTTTCGACCCAATCTTTGCAATCCGTGTAGTAAAATGTTTTAAAAGGGCTAATCGAAAACTCTCGGTTTCTTATCACATATATATTTGATGCTACTACTGATACTTTTATAAATAATCATAGTTAAATATTATTGTGATTCCCAATGATTTAATAGAAGATCCACTTATTTGCAAAAAGCATTCATTTAGAGGGGTTCTTGAGTCATACTTTTTTGTTATTTGTAGTTATGGTTTTGGGGTGTGGTTCCATCGTGATTTTCTGTGTCTTGCTGTTTTTACTTGAATTGATTCAATGACGTTAATTGTCACTACAATAAAGTTCTTCGGGGTTTTTTTTCTTATTATTAATATTAATATTAAAAAAAGATTTTTCTAAATAATAATAATAATAATAATAACAATAAGAGCCAACTGAACGATAATAACCAGGAAACAAAAATGAGAAGAAAAACGACTCTATGGACATTTTAATCGACTAATAAGCAACATTTCACAGGAGACAACGTGGAAGTGGCTAAGAAATGGAAACCTTAAAAGAGAAACTGAATCTCTCTAAATAAAAGCACAAAACATTACCGTAGGAACCAATCATATAAAAACAAGAATAGAGAAGACGCAACAAAACAGCAGATGTAGGTTATGTGGTGACAGAGACGAAAAATCAATCACATGATAAGCTAATACAGCAAATTAGCACCAGAAAGATGACAAAAATAGACACGACTGGGTGGGCAAAGTGATCCACTGAAAATTGTGCAAGAAACTGAAATTTGATCATGCGAACAAATGATATATATGCACAACCCAACATCTGTACTGGTGAATGAGACAAAAATTCCAAACGGATCATCTAATCTCAGCCAGATGACCTGACTTTATGATATAAAAAAAAGAATTTGCAAAATTGTAGACTTTTCGGTACCGGCAGACCTTAGAGTAAAATTGAAAGGAAATGAAAAGAAGGATAAATATCTCGACCTTGTTAGGGAATTGAAAATACTTTGGAACGTGAAGGTGACGGTTATACCAATTGTAATCGGGGGTCTTGGCACAGTCACCGAAGGATTAATAAAGGGACTGGAGGACTTGGAAAAAAGGAGACGAATTGAGTCCATCCAAACTACTGCATTATTGAGATCGACCAGAATACCGGGAAGAGTCCTGGAGATTTGAGGTGACTTGCTGTCACTAAAACTCCAGTAAAAGACAATCAGTGTTAGTTGATATGAAAAACCCCCAAGGAGTAAAATAATAATAATTGATAAGAACAACTTATTTTGAAGAAAGTGTGAGAAATACCCATTGGAATTTTTATTGTTTATATAGTTCTTAAAGTTATAGTTGAGCCCTTTCTGAAAAGTTAATGAAACCCTCAGTATAGAGGCAGTCATTTAAACTCTTGTTGTACATTTAACAACTCTAAACATCTACCCGTCTAAGGATTGTAGAGACATGAAACACAGGGTAATGGGAGTAGAAAGGACTATATATGTTCCATAGAGCCCTAGAATTAGCATCCCAGTATGTTCCATAGTATATATATGACAGCCAGAAAACTGGAGACTTGCATGGCTTCTTACCAAATCAAAAAAGTTGAAAAGCGCACACAAACTTATCAACCAGTTAGTATGCACTTTGCATAACTTACCACCATTAATGTTTAATTGTATAACGCAAGAAATTAAAATAATAGCAAACTTTCTTGGTTTTTAAATTTTTAAAAAATTTATTAATGTTTTCAATAAATACAACCCCGATTATAAAACATTGTAATGTTATATAGGGGACCTGAAGGAGTTAATTGAATAAATTAATTGTGATGATAATAATATAGTTAAGAGGGTTGAAATGGACTTTCTTTTGAAAGACGAGTGTATTTGCCAGAACTATTAATGCGTACTTGAGTACATCGGTATATGTTGTGTCAAAGTTTTCTAATTTATAGTTCTCGGATTGTTTCTGGGAAAATTAAAATTGTGACATTATCATTTCAGTGTGGATGTTAAAAGGATTGATATGTAACATATTCAAAATACGACCAAGATACAAATATGTGATATGTTCATAATGCACATATACGGATGTGTTAAAACGTTCACATGAATAAAATGTTCGTACGCATAGGAATACGAAAAACACGAAACACTGACGACTCTCTTAGTTCAGATACGAAACTTTTATTACCTTCTTGACTTTTAGGTATTTGACACGAGGGAAGAGAGAGAGAGAGAGAGAGAGAGAGAGATAATTTTTACTATGCTGACTGTTCCATCTGACCCGACAACGCGCAGCGCACCCCCTAGACCATAACTGGACTGCCCTCGCCCAGACTCGAATCCGAAGTCGTTGCGTCTAAGTTCAAATCTCAACTCTCTGCTTTTATTCAAAATCACTAAGAATCCCAGCTCATCGCTACCGGGCATGACGTCATTCACATCCCCAATCCCATTTCTTCTCTGGGGTTTTTATTGTGACATCTGTAATTGTCACATCCTCCCTGCACGCGCATGAACACCTGCGTTAATGTCTGCACCTACCCATGCACTAAGCCGAAAGGTTCTAAGCCTAACTAAACCGAAAGATACGATATATAAAACGAAAAATGATAATATAAAAAAATCCTTCCGCAATTATATAACAGATAGGACAACTTGAAAAGACGGGAGAAAACGGAAAAGACAGCGCTGGTGGGAATTTTTCATGCTTAGGATATTACGTGGTAAAAAGTGACCACATCTAAAAAGGACTGGGATTGGGTGAAATATAGTTTGTTTTTTTTTACAAAAGATTGGGACAAATCTCCGATCCCTAATTTTGAAAGAATCATTTTGTCATTAACAAGAGTCGTAAGTCGTACCGACCCCTCTGGTGGTGTAATGGTTAGCAAGCTCGACTAGCAAACCTGCACGAGTGAGTTCGAGTCTCATTGGGTGCCCCTTTCATATGGCCTTGTGCCACATCTGAGCAAAAAGCTTAGTAAATTTCCATTCCCACCTTCAAGTGGAAACTAAGTAGAATGTAAGCAGCATCTTTTTGTTAATCAAAGGGTCCACTGTTATTTTATTCTACTGATGATATTTTGTTCTTATATTTTTCTTCCCGTAATTAGTGATTTTTTTTGCTTTATTTTATTTTTATGTATGTTTAATTTTTGGCATTGTTGTTTGTGAATCAATCTAGTTTATACCCTTTTGGAGAAAGGAGAAAAACTGAAAAAGCCAAAAAAAAAAATTATTGATTGGCAGAAAGTTTTGAAATCGACTAAAAATGGTGATACTTTAAATATCCTGTCTTGAAAAGAATTCCAAAACCATAATGGAAGTAGTCATTTTTGAAAAGATATTTCGGAAATGTCTCTAAATATTCCCCTCCACCAAAAAAAAAAAAAAAGAAAAAAGGTAAAAAAAGAAGTTTCAAAAGTTCTGAGTATGCCTGAATATGCAGTCTTTTGTAGACCTCAGTGAGTATGACTACAGTCACTCTCTCTCTCTCTCTCTCTCTATATATATATATATATATATATATATATATATATATTGCTTGAATAGGAGAGTTAGTATGCATTATGCAGCACAAGTAATAATCATTATAACATTTCGCAAGTGTTAGTTGTTCAGACGTACGTACGCACGTTGTTTTTTTTGTTTGAGCTCTTAGAGATTACAAAATCCCATGACAAGGAAAATATTGTTGTGAGGGCAAGTGCGGGACCCCACTGGGAGTCTTATGTTTGAAATTCATACATATTTGTGTAGAGAAAAATGGCTCCTGACAGCTGTTCCATGTATTTCTCGTTTTCATGTCCTTACTGAAAAAGACACCAGCTCTTCTAGAGATAGCATTGTTTATCCCAGTGAGGAGAGGTCTTGCAAAAGTGACCAAAAAAGTTTACACGTATATTTCCCCATCATTAGCTGGAAATTACAAGACATCCAGTCACCAACTATGGGTTTAAAAAGTTGGGTAGATGAGGCTCTTTAGCTTTTGTGGGGTGACCGGTCTAGTGTTGTTTAGGAGAATCTGAGGCACATTTGTGCACCATTCTTCTGTTATCAGCTTATCTAAGAAATATGGCTGGTTCTATACAAACCTTCACTACTTTAAAAAATCACCTGCGTAGCAATTCATAAATTTAACCGAATTGTTGCAATATCTTATGTCGAGACTGACACGAGTCCAGCACACACACACACACACACAAACACACACACACACACACACACACACACACACACACACACACACACACACACACACACACACACACACACATGCACGCTCTCACACATATATACACGGGTGTTTCAAAACAAATATTTGAGATGTACAAGTTGTTTCCGAAAATCTTGCAATTTAATAATTTGACGTATTTTCGTTGAAATAATCTCCTATTCTCACAGAAGGTGTAGAAACAAATCAAAATTCTATGATTACTGTTTAAGTTCTTTATTCCAGTAAATGGCATTTATATACCTGAATAGAAAAAAAAACCCCAGAAAACATTAAACATAATTTTGAGATGTTTCTGCAGATGCTGTAAATATCTAGGATCATTTGAACCAGAGTTAGAGAACTTATTCAATTGCACCCCCCCAAAAATAACCCTGCCATATCTTACCGGAAACACAGTTTTCCATTTTCTTCTGTCAGACATTTTTCTACGATGCATATTACTTCTTGGGCAAACTAGTGGTAAATTTTTGATACATCACATTTTTGAAACAATTATTTCTATTCAAAGTCTGGGTAAGTCAGTTCGATGTTTGTTGTTTAATAATTCCAGTATCTCTTGCTTTTAGCTACTCTATGATCCAGGTTTATGTTTATTTCTTTTATTCCATCCCTTCTATAAACACCCGAGAGCCACATAGCCTAGAAAACACAGTTTTCAATACGATCTCAGGAGAGAAGTGATATATTCCTGACTTTAACAACTGCACCTGTACATTCTAGTTATATATATATATATATATATATATATATATATATATACGTAAAGTGGGGTGTCTAATTTGGTATGTATGTATCTTCTTGACACTCAGAAAAAAGACGTGATTGAACAATAATATTGTGCGTACACTTTAACATGTTCATTATAAGGAAAAGTAGAAAATTTAGGTTTGATTTTTACCTATTTAATGATATAATTCAATATAAACAATCAATCGATTAGTGGAACTCTTCGTAGTTCTTCGTAAATGAGTACAAAAAGAAAAATTCTTCGGTTGTTCTTAATCCAAGCCATAAATAGATATCACAATGATCATATTGGGAAAATTGAAATATTATGACTTTTAGGATATTATTTCTTTGTAATTTGGTATTAATTTTTAAAAAAATCTTATTTTTTTAAGAACTAAAGAGCTTTCTTCCTTGTCACCCATTCGGGCATAATTGCTTATAAGCAATTACACATTTTCAGCGCCAATCTGTTGTGGATAGATGTATTTATAAAACCCAGATACCGTGTATGCCATCGTGCCCAGGCGGTTTCCAATTTTGTATTTTCTTGAGTGTAGCTCTTCGGGAATACAGATGTATGTTGTCCTCGTAACCTTCTTCAGCTTTTCAAATACTCTTTTCATGTTATTATCTATTCAGAATTTTCATCGAGTTCTTCGGTTTCCAAATTTAACTCAAATTTTTTTAAATTTTATTTTGCTTTGTGAGCTTTGCTTGACCCTATCCCGGTATCTTTTGGGTATCCTTTATTTCGCCAATATTTTTTATCTATTTTTTCAAGTTGTGCTGTTGAACTTGTCTGTTGTTGTCTTACTTTGGTATATCCATTCCAATGTATCCTTGTGAGTTTTTCTTGCTTTACGGCTTTATGTTTGGGTCTGCAACTCTGTCGAAAAATGTTTGGTAATTTAGTACCTACTGAAAAAAAAAAATTCCTTAATTTTTGGGAGCAATAAAGAAAATCATGACAATGTTTCAGACTAAATAATACTTTAAAAAAAAATTTAGTGATATTGTCCGATAAAAAATTGTTATAATATAATTTTCTGATCGGTCTCTACGTTGATGTTTGTCCAATCTTAATTCCTGAAGGATGATAATGTACACTTCGTTTAACTAATGATTTTTTTTCTATTTCCATCTGTTAACAGTGATGCGATGCCGAGTTCTGAGTTTTTTTGACTTCCAGTATTCTGTTTCAATTCGAATTGGAGAATGTTCTTAAGTATAATTCTTTACTACTTACCTGTCCACAAATGTCCAGTATCTCAAAGTCAGAAAACCAATCCTTCTTTCAAATCATAATAAGATGGTCACCAAGATATTTATTTGTATCAAATAAAAAGAATTTTGCCCAAATTTCGCCATTCTCTTTCCAAAAACCCTTTGTGTTCTATTTACTTTTTTAAAAAGTGGGTAACATTTTAGTTGTTTTTTCAAATCCATTTTTCTTTTGGTCTTTTTTTATGTACATTCTCCAGCCGGCTGGGGCTGTAGAATACACTGACTGCAACTCTGCAAAGGGGTAAGATCCTCTTAATGAGTGTCCTAGATATGACAGCAAACAATCTGATGGTGAAGTTTGGGGAATGCAGGAGTACCTCTTCATTGCCATTGCTCCCAGGTCCACTCTGGCCCGGAATGGTAGCACCTGATAGGGCCCTATCTATGAGTTAAATAGAAATAACTGCATACTTATACTAAACTGAATTATTTAAAATGGAACTGTTTTTGACATTGAAACTGTACTTAACTAAACTGAATTGTTTAATATTGAACTGTTTTGACATTTAACTGTGTGTAAACAAAATATGTACTTGTACTAAACTGAATTGTTTGAATTAGAACTGTTTGAATAAACTGAATCGCTTTGACAATTAAACAATGCAATCATGCTAATCTGAATTTTTTGAAATATAACTGACTATATGCATAAAAATGGATTTGGCGTTAAATAACCTACAAATGTTGATATGCCATAAAACCCAAACAACCAAACAACCATTTTTGTACATAATATTAGAACAGATAACATTCGAAGGGAAATACTGATTATTTTTGCAAGGTATTTAATAAGGCTACCGTCAGATTTCAAAGTTATCTCCTCATTTGATGATTTAGCATCACTGTTTATACTTCTTTATTCATATTTTTTGGGGCCAGGGATTAATTAAATTTCTTATTGTTTCTTCAACATTAATTATCTTTATTTTTTCTTCCGAGAGATTTCACACATGTGTTAGCTGATGTTTTCCAGAACTCATGTTAGTATTCTGGTCGATCGTCGTAATGCTTTAGTTTGGATGGTCTCTATTTGTTCTCTGAAATCTAAATCCTCTAGTCTATTTACCAATCCTTTGGGGATTGTTCCAAATTCACCAACCACAATGTCTATCACCGTCACCTTCATGTTCCACATTTTTTAAAATTCTCTACCAAGATCAAAAATTATCTCTCTCTTTTTACTAATTGTGGTCAGCCGGGATGGCAAAGACCATTATTTTGGCAGGTTCCCTTTTTTTGTTGACTGTCAACAGGTCTGGTCGTCTGACCGAGATTAAGTGATTCGTTTGTATCTCTAAATTCCAGTGACATTTGTGCATCTCATTCTCTATTACGGATTTTGTGCATCTCATCCTCTATGACGGATTCCTCTTGTTTGCAGGGTCAAATTTAAATTTCTTGCACAATTCCCAGTGGATAACCTTCCCCACCCAGTCGTATCTCGTTTTATACTCTCTTTGCGCTAATTTGGTGCATTCACTTTTTATCTAATTGGTCGTTTCGTTTCTATTACCACTTATCCTACACTTGCTATTTTGTTGCGTCTCATCTATTTTTGCTTTAAAGTAGTTTGTCTTAATGGCCTTTTTGGTGTATTGCTTTAAGAAGAGATTCAGTCGATTTCCAAAGATTTCCCTTTCTCAGCCATGTCCAATCCTTCTCGTGTGAGATTTAGCTTGTTAGCCACTTGAAGTAAATAAAATGCTTTTCCTCCCATCTATATTTTCTAGTTATTGTTGTTCTGTTGATCCTTGTCTTGTTTGTTCTGTTTCTGTTTCAGGCTTTAATTGTTCTTTTTTTTATGTAGTCTTTGAGTGGTTTTATTGATGTATCGATGCAATCTTCAGTCTTGGCCAGTTCTCTTCCTCTTTTTTTCTTGAGATATAAAGCCTGTCTTCGTTATTTCTGAGATTTAAGGCCTTCTGCCTCGTCATTAGTTTTCTTGTTCTTTGGTCTATTTGTTGAAGTTCTTCTCTCGAGCACGGTAAGAATGGTCCCGAGTTTCTTACAAGCGGGCAGCCCATGTTTTTATCCCTTTAATTAGGTTTCTACTGTATAGTTTGGTTTCGAGTAGTTTAAATTTTTTTTTTTATCTCCGCTTGTTTGATAGTGTCGCTTCCGATATTCCAAAGTATTAATAAAATTCCTTTTCTTCGAGTGTTCTGATTTTTTGTTAATTTGGTAATTCTATTGCTTTCGTCATTCGTCATTTTTTGCTTCTCATTATAAGCATGACACATTTTTCTATGCCAAATTCCATCCCTATATCCTGATTGTATATCCTCACTGCCTATAATAAGATTGCCAATTCTTTTTCATTTTTGCCAGTTTGACGTGTTCTATGTACATTAGGTGGTCAATCTTCTCTTGTGATTTACAAAGTCTGTAGTCTTTTGTGCATTTCCTAAGTATGTTATTTGTAACATCATCGTTATTAGAAGGAGTGTTGTGGCCTTGTTAGAGACCAGAAATAAAGACACATAAGAGTTATTGAGTTAAAAAAATTTATTAACAAAAAAACAGTCATACAACATATACAAATAAGAGCGTTACCAGTGAGACTATTTGGTCCGACTGTCAAGGCTATCTGCTGGAATATTCCCTTCCACTTAAGAGCAGTCCCTGCTGTTATTTATAGCCGAGAGAGTTCATGCGTGCGTTGGTAAATTACCATAACAAAGAGTAACAATGAGAGCGTATCTCCCTGGGATATACGTCCTAGGATTTTTGCTTCAGTTAAAACTTTTTCTCCTGATGTCAATTCCAGTCTCCAGTTTTTCATAATCTTTTCGATGAACCTAAAGACTTTGTCGAATTTCTTGTACATTTTGAGAGAGACTAGCTGTGCGGAACCATATCATATAATTTTGGAGACAATCCACTCGTAGGCTGAATTTTCTTTCATAATTTTTGAATTTTCTGTTTTGTTTGTATTACTTGATTCTGTTTTAGTATCTAGTAAATCTCCCTACTTTCGCCAATATTTTTTTTATTTATGTCTTCAAGTTGCATTGTTAGACTTGTATGGTATATACATATTTTTTCGTGTTTTCATCCCAACATGTCTTCACGTGTTTTTCTTTCCTTTGCCCTTTCGCTTGTGGTCGCAATAACTTTTCCTCCATTTCTAGCTTAGTTTCCTTCCCAGGTTTTGAATTCATGTTCGGGTTCCTTAGAGGAACACAGATTTTATTACTAACTAGTTTCACTCAAGCATTAATTAGCTCTTTTTTTTTTAGTAATGTTGACTATTGGGATATTGATATTATTTTGTTTACCTTTTCGGTTACTATATTTTCTTCTTTGAGAGCTTTTCACGACAGCGTTTGATGCTACTCTTTCACTGAAGCTTTCGTGAGAGCAAGTCTCTTCAGGTCTCCAGGACTCTTCTCTGTTATATGGCCAATCTCAGCAACCTGCAAATATTTGTCTTTCTGCTTTCTTTTAGCTTTACCCTTTGATTTGCTGCAAGGACAACACCCAATAGATTGCAAGTTCTCTTTTTTTATTTTTTTTGTTGATTAACCATGGGCCCGGTCTTCTGTCTGGAATTAGGAGACCTGTTGGTTTTTCATATTTTATGTCTTATTATCTGGTTCTGATTCCTTGTCTTGAAGCTCTTTTGCTACTTTTCCATACCATGTGATTAATCGTTTCATCTCTTTCTCAGCACGACATACACTTGCCTTTCTCCAGTGTATTATCGATTTCTTCTTCATTATCATCATCATCACATCGTGCTGCAAGCACGGATATCCCTGACCCTCTCTCGCCACTTCTCCCTATCGTTCACGCCTCTGGCAGGTCTTCAGGGCTACATCCCGTATCCTCACATAGCTGCTGTATGTTTGTTCAAGCTGGTCGTCCTGCTTTTGCCCGGCCATATGCGGGGGTCCATAGGAGTACATCACTTATGGGCTCGTCCTTGCTTCTCCAGCAGTGTCCTGTGTGTCTGGTTCGTCTAACTTGGATAGTTTTCGTGATTGGAGGCTGGTGGCCGTATAGTTGGTGCTTTGTGGGGTGTTGCCGCCAGGACTTGTTCAATATTGCTCGCAACATTCTTGTGTAATTGCCGTCTAGCTTCTTCTCTAGCCGTTTAGTTAGCGTTCAAGTAGTGCATCCATTCAGCAGTATCGATACGACTGCTACCTGGAAGAAACTGCGTTTCATCATTATAGTTGGTTCTTATATGATTTTTTAGTGCTGCTATTCGACGAGATGAAGTTTCTCTTTTGAGGTTTCCCATTCATAGCCATATCCAGGTCTTCTCGTGGGAAATTTTACCAGTTTGTCGTCTGAAATATTCACAATGTTGTATATCTTGGTTATATTGTGTGTACTTCTGTTACAATGCTCTTATTGGCTGTTTTTCTTTGCTCTTTTTAATGTATTCCTCAAGTTCTTGTACTGATGCATCTACGCAGTCCTCAATGTTGGTGAGTCCTCTTCTTTTTTTTCCTTGATATAAACAGTTTTTCCATGTCATCTGCTGAATGTAAAGTCTTGTGTATCTTCATCAAATTTTTTGTCCTCTGATTCATTTAAATTCTTCTCTCGTGCATTTTAGGAATTGTCCTGAGAATCATATAAGGGAAACTATTCAGGTGTCTATCCTTTTGATGAGATTTCCGCTGTGTCGAGAAACTTTATTATTTTTATAAGGTCCTCGTTTCTTATTTTTTCCTTCATCTCCGCTTCTTTATTTGTGTCCGCGTCCATTATTTTAAAACGCTTATAATTTTCCTTCTCTAAGAGCGTTCTAATTCTTTCCTGATTCTTTCTGCTGTTTTTCTTTTCTCACTTTTCATTATGATCGTTACTCATTTTTCAATGCCAAATTCAATTCTTGTGTTGTCTGTATATTTTATTTTTTGTATTAGAGTCTCCAGTTATTTTGCCATTTTTTGACAATAGCTGGACACCATTCATGTACAAACAGTGATTAATTATTTTTTTGCTGATGTTGTAAATTTCTTCCCTTCCTATTAAGTACTTAGTTAAGTGGCATCATTGTTCTAACAAATAACAATGGTGATAGTGAGTCTCCCTGGTAGATGCCAGTTTTGATTTTTACCTCTTAAAAGGTTTTTCTTTCTACTGTCACTTTCACCTTTCAGTTTTTCATGATATTCATGATGAAGCTTTTGAATTTGTCGGATATTTTGTACATTTTAAGACACTCTTTTATCGAATTTTTCGAGACCATATCCTCGGCTTTTTTGTAGCCACTTCATGCCATGGCATTATTATGTGACTCTTTTTCGAGTTTTTCACACCCGCGTTAGCTGATGGTTTCTCACTGGAGTTTGAGTGACAGCAAGTCTCCTAAAGTCTCCAATACTCTTACCAGTCTTCTGGCCGATCTCGAAAGTGCAGTATTTTGGATTGTCTCCACTCGTCCTATACTTTCCAAGTCCTCCAGTCTTTGTAATAAGAGCACCAAATACAACTGGTATAACCGTCATTTACATGTTCCCCAGTTTTTTTATTCCCTAGCAAGGTCCAGGTACTTATCCTTCTTTTAGCATTTTAAAAATTTTACTATGTGGTCAGCGTGGATAGCAAATTCCACTGTTCGGAGGGTTCTCTTTTTTTGTTGATCATGACAAGGTCTGGTCTTCTGGCCAAGATTAAATGATCCGTTTGTATCTCAAAATCTCATAGGAGTTTGTTCGTCTCATTCTCCAGGAGAGATTCTGGGTTGTGCATATACTATTTAATCATATGGTCAAACTTAAATTTCTGGCTCAATTCCCAGTGAATCACCTTGCCCACCCAGTCGTGTTTAGTCTTACGCTCTTTCTGTGCTAATTTGCTGCATTCTGTTATTATATGATTGATCGTTTCGTCTCTATCACCACATAAGCTACATCTGCTGTTTAGTTGTCTTATCTTGCTTTGATACGATTGGTCCTTATGGCGTTGTTTTGTGCTGCTATCAGAAGTGATTTGATTTCTCTCTTAAGGTCTCAATTTCTTAGTAACGTCCACATTTTTTCCTGTGACATGTCACTTATTAGTCGCTAAAGCGGCCATAGTTTTGTTTTCTGATTACTTCTGTTCTGTTGATCCTCGTTTTGTTTCTAGTGACTCTAGTGAGTTTTCCTCTGCATTTTTCTATGTAGTCTTCGAGTAGTTTTATCGTTGTGTCAACGCCATCTTCAATGATGGCAATCCTCTTCCTCCTTCTTTTATTGACACTTAGAGTCAGTCAACGTCATCTCAGGGATGTAACACCTTATGAATGGTTATTAGTTTCCTTGTTCTCTGGTCCACTTGTTTCAGTTCTCTTCTGGTCCACTTCAAGAATGGTCCCTAATATCTTACGAGGAGTGCAACTCAGGTATCTTTCCCTTTTATAAGGTTCCTGCTATATAGTTTGGTTTCAAGTAGCTTTCTCATTCTCTTTGTAATTTTTTTCTTTCATCTCAACTTCTTTAATGGTGTCCACTACCAATATTTCCAAGTATTTGTACATTACCTTTTCCCCGAGTGTTCTACTTTTTTTTTAATTTGGTAGTTCAATTCAGTTGGGTATTATTATTATTATTATTTACTCACTAGAGTTTTTCAGATCAGCGTTAGCTGATGGTCTTTCACTGGTGTTGGAGTGTCAGTAAGTCTCCTCAAGTCACAAGGACTCTTTTAAGTATTCTGGCCGTTCTCAATAATGCTGTCGTTTGGATGGTCTCCACCCGTCTGCCAACTTCCAAGTCCTCAAGTCCCTTTAGTAATCCTTTAGTTACTGTTCCAAACGCACCAATTACAATTGGTATAATTGTTACCTGCATGTTCTATAGTTTTTTTTCAATTCCCTAGCAAGGTCGAGGTACTTATCCTTCTTTTCACTTTCTGTCAGTTTTATTCTGTGGTCAGCCGGGACAGGAAAGTCGACAATTTAACAAGTTCTATTTTTTGTTGATTATAATTAGGTCTCGTCTTCTGGCCGAGAGTAGGTGATCCGTATGTATTATTACTGTTGTTGTTGTTGTTGCTATTTTTGAAACCCTTGCTAAATGTTCCTAAAACACTGGTCACATCAGTTCCGTTTTATTTATTACTTTCATTAAAGTTTCTCCGTCAGTTCAAGTAAAATCTAAGGCGATTATTTTGACTACGTTCTTTTCAGTCACATCTGAAAATGTTACATTCAGAATATGATGTTCCAAACAACTGTCTGATGGTCCAATATATTTTATAGATCATCTCCAAAGATTATTATTAGTACGTATCTGTATCTATATCTAACTGACGCCATGACACCAGCAACAACTGCAACTACAACAACAGCAACAACTAGCATTTTAATACTGTTGTGCTGTATTTTCCATTTCCTTTGTTACAAAGGCAGGCGTAATTTATTGTAATTCCTGCAATTATACAGTCTTTCTTTTTCCTTTCTTTTCAGGGGGGGGAAATTTTGGGGGTTTTCTTTAGCAAATTTAGAAGTTCGTCTTCCAAAAGAAAAAAAAAATCCAAAACACCTCAAATGTAGTGTAACACGTGCTAAAGACGAAACCCATAAAAGAGTTGACTCCTCCTCTCTCTTTCTTTCTCTCTCTCTCTCTCTCTCTCTCTCTCTCTGTGTCTCTCTCTCTCTCTCTGTCCACCACTAGAAGACCATGATATAGGAGTGGAACCTTTAATATAAATACTATTAAAATTAGTAATAATTTAATCCTTCATTTGTTGAAATAGTATGCGTACGTTTGGAAGTGATTCCGTTTCCAGAAGATTTTTCACAGAGGTCAGTAAATTTATTCTACTAAACTATTCATTTAAAAATGCACATTTGATTTAAAATAGTAATGTCTTGAATCTCAGCTGTATTATGTGTTGTTTAAATGAAGAATGAAGACTTATGCGACTTAATTTTCAGGAAAAACTTTACTTTTGGAAGACGAACTTCTAAATTTGCTAAAGAAAACCCCCAAAATTGCTCCCCCCCCCTGAAAAGAAAGGAAAAAGAAAAAAAATCCAAAACAGCTCAAATGTAGTGTAACACGTGCTAAAGACGAAAGCCATAAAAGAGTTGACTCCTCCTCTCTCTTTCTTTCTCTCTCTCTCTCTCTCTCTCTGTGTCTCTCTCTCCCTCTCTCCGTCCACCACTAGATGACCATGTAATATACCCCAAAATTTCTTTGAATTTTAACATCCAGCAGTCCTGGACTTTAACTAAGTTAAAACTTAAGATAAAAAAGAGAATTTTTTTTTTTTTTTTTTTTTTACTACCGCGTACACATGGGAAGCAGCATGATGTACGTGTGAGTCTTGCGGCTTAACGCTCAAGATTGTCAGTTCGATCGGGGAACTACTGCTGCTCATCTATAAGAGTGGCTTCTATAGATGAGAACAAAAACAGCCATCGAAAGATAACCATGACTCGTACTCAAACCAGATCCATAAACCGCATCGCTCTTCGCGCGAGTAAAAAAGGGGCGCGTCCTGCTGAGGTTGGAGCCCTGGCCTCAGTGTTCGAAAAATCAGCTACAGAGCTCAAACTCAAACAAAAACTACTAAAATGCAAACAAACAATACAGATAGCGACATTTAACGTGAGAACCCTAAATAGAATAGGTCAACTATCAGAGCTAACTGCATCAGCCGTAGAACATAAGATAGATATAATTTGCATACAAGAGCACCGATACACGCACACCGAAGATATCAAGTATCACGAAACTGGTAATGGATGGATGCTGGTGACTGTATCCGCATGGAAAAACTCTGTCAATGCATCGGTAGGAGGGGTGGGAATACTTCTAGGACCAAGAGCGTTAAAAACACTGAACAGCATTGAGAGAATACAACCTAGGATGATGGCCGCAACGTTTAATGGCAACCCCAAAGCAACAATTATCTCCTGCTACAGCCCTACCAATGTTAGCGAAGAAAACGAAATAGCCACCTTCTACGAAGATCTATCCTCCCTAGTACGTAGCATTCCGAAACACAACCTGCTAGTCATTGGCGGAGATATGAATGCACAAATCGGGAAAAACAGACACAACAAATACAGCCTACACTGCGCGTCTAACAGGAATGGACAGCATTTAATAGATTTCATGATAGAAAATAGATTAACATGCCTCAATACAAACTTTCAAAAAAGGGAGGGGAAATTATGGACCTACACATACGCGAATAAGAGTAAAGCACAGATAGACTACGTCCTTATAAACAGGAAATGGAAAAACAGTGCGATGAATTGCGAGGCATACTCCTCTTTCGAGGGTGTGTCCTCCGATCATCGAATAGTTACGGCCAAAGTACGACTAAGCCTAAGAAAAAACGCCACACGTAAAGCGACGACCAAGCACTATGACTGGGCCCTACTCAACAACAGAGATATTAGAGATAAGTATGCATTAGAATTAAGAAACAGATTCGAAGCACTACAAGAGAAGGCAGAAATAGGCACCCCAAATGACGAATATGAAAATTTTGTAGAAGCACACCTTGAGGCGGCAGAAAAGTGTATTCCAACAAAACCTAGAACTAAATATAGAGTCCCTTGGGAAACGCTAGCGGCTAGATAAAAACGTGCACTTGTGAAGACTGCCTCCAAAAGCTATCGAAAGAACCCAACAAACACAAATGCACGAAAACTAGAAAAGGCACAACATCAATTAACAGGAATATACCTAAAAGAACAGGCAGAATACGTACAAAATCAGATAGATAAGATTAGAGACTCGGTGGAAGATAGGCAATCCAGGATCGCCTGGCAAACAATAAACGAAGTAAGTGGAAGGAAGAGCACAGCCAAAGCAAAATTGAAAGCTGCAAGCCAACAAGAAAGAGTAAAACTGTGGGAACAGCATTTCAAAAATCTACGAGGAAACACACCGGAAATAACGGATGAACCGATCACCAGAATTATTAGTAAGCAATTAGACGTAAAACTAGGTCCTTTCACCAAAGAAGAACTCGACTCGGTTCTCAGAAGAATTAAAAATAGGAAAGCGGCGGGGCTAGACGAGATCCCCCCAGAAGTGTGGAAGACGAGACAATTCGACGATATACTGCTCCGGCAATGCAACGCAGTCTATAGTCAAAATAGGATAGAACGATGGACGAAGGGATGCATCCTTCCATTCCCTAAAAAAGGTGACCTCGGACTAGCCAAGAACTACCGAGGGATAACACTTACATCCATAGCAGCCAAAATCTACAATGCCCTACTACGAAACCGCATAGAACCCAAAATAGACAACATCCTTAGGAAAAACCAAAATGGCTTCCGGAGAAATAGATCCACAACCTCACAAATACTGACCATCCGTAGAATCCTGGAAGGTGTTCGGGCAAAAAACTTACAGGCGACATTACTATTTGTCGACTTTACCAAGGCATTCGATTCCATACACAGAGGGAAGATGGAGCAAATCCTACTAGCATACGGCCTACCAAAAGAAACCGTAGCAGCGATAATGATTCTCTACAGAAACACCAAAGTGAAAGTACGTTCACCAGATGGAGACACGGAATACTTCGGCATTGTTGCAGGAGTACTACAAGGAGACACACTAGCCCCGTACCTCTTTATCATCTGTCTAGACTATGTGCTTAGGACTTCGATCGACAAAATCAGAGAAAATGGCTTCCAGCTGACTAAGAGAAGAAGCAAAAGGTACCCCGCAAAAACAATCACGGACGCCGACTACGCTGATGACTTGGCGTTACTAGCGAATACGCCTAATCAAGCAGAGACACTACTGCATAGTCTGGAACGAGCTGCAGCTGGCATTTGCCTCCATGTCAATGCAAACAAAACCGAATATATGTGTTACAACCAAACGGGCAACATTGCCACACTAGACGGAGCCTCTCTGAAACTAGTCGACAAATTCACCTACCTAGGAAGCAGCGTCTCATCAACCGAGAAAGACATCGACACACGACTGACGAAGGCATGGACAGCTATCGATAGGCTCTCGATCATATGGAAGTCGGACCTAACTGATAAAATGAAACGCAGTTTCTTCCAGGCAGCGGTTGTGTCCATACTGCTATATGGATGCACCACATGGACGCTTACAAAGCGGCTGGAGAGGAGACTGGACGGAAATTGTACAAGAATGTTGAGAGCAGTATTAAACAAGTCCTGGCGACAACACCCCACGAGACTCCAACTATACGGACACTTGCCCCCCCATCACAAAAACTATACAAGTTCGACGAACCAGACACGCAGGACACTGCTGGAGAAGCAAGGACGAGCTCATAAGCGATGCACTCCTGTGGACCCCCACACATGGATGTGCAAGAGTGGGACGACCAGCACGAACTTACATACAGCAGCTATGTGAGGACACGGGATGTAACCCTGAAGACCTGCCGGAGGCGATGAATGATAGGGAGAAATGGCGAGAGACGGTCAGGGATATCCGCGCAGGCGGCGCGACATGATGATGATGATGATACAGTCTTATTTTGAACTAGCTCTAAAAGATATTTAAGTTGTTTACATAACTTTAAAAATAAAACAACGATATCTGAAAGAAAACTGTATTAAATAGTGGTGGCTGTTATTTACCTTAACCAATGCTCTTTCAGATATTAGAGGTTTTCACTTCGGTTACAGAGTGCAGAGAGAGAGAGAGAGAGAGAGAGAGAGAGAGAGAGAGAGAGAGAGAGAGAGAGAGATATCACATTGTTACATTTATCGAAGCTCATCAGATCTTTAGCAAGTTAACATAACATTGGCCTTGTGGGTAGAGGGTTCGCCAATAGTCCGGTAGACCTGGTTTCAATCCCAGGCCACGTCTTACTAAAGACTTTAAAAATGATACATCCTTGCTTAATAATCAGCAATATAAGGTACCTATCGACGGTAAAGTGGAGCAATCCAGGGAAAGGAGTAGCGCCCTTCCCTACAACTCGGTGTAGTAGCTATTGAAAAGGGAGCCTTCTGGTCGCCCTCGATTACGGTCGCCAGCTTTACTTTTTCTTACCATGTTACTTAATGAGGATAGATGAAGTTAGCACATTCCATAGGAGTTGAACACTGTCTTTGATACGAAGATGCCACATTTATCTAAAAGTATATCTAACTTGGTCGCGGTGGCAGGTGAAAAAGTATCACTTTTGGCGGAAGGGAGGGTATATGGGTGAGTGTAACGTGAGAACGAACAGACACAAGCAGAATTACAATACAGAAGTTCTCTTTTTTCATTGATGAAAATATATCTGGTATTTTCGCCTGTATTCAAGCACTTTATAAAGAAAGACAGAAAAATAAAGACGTGACTTAAAGACGGATAAGTGCCTATCTTGATAAATTATGAATTTTGTAGGCATTGAAATAATCCACCTCAACAAAGAAATAATACTTCTTTATGATAATTTATATAATAACAAATTCTTCTTAAACATTTGCAACGTGAGGTCATCATGTAAAGAAAGTAAAATCTATTCCTATATATATATATATATATATATATATATACCATACAGACATGACAGGATGTTATACTGTATCCTCTCTGTGAACCCTAAAAAAGTTGATTCAGGACGATAAAATTGATTTCTTGAAATAACTAGGCAATTCCTCAGACACGAATCTGACGATTATTATGAAAATAATGATTAAAATAATGTCAATGATCATCTCTAATCATATGTGTGTAATGTGAGAATAAGCCTTACATTAAATAATACACGAGGGTTGATATGCCATTAAGCAAAGAAACTAAATCAAAACTATGTGGGTGGAAATCAACAACTATCCGGTCTATTGAATCCCATCCAAGTAGAAAAAAACAAAAACAAAACTTCTCACTCTGTCTGCAGAGGGTTGGTATAGAATATAAGACTGTATCTCCGCAGAGGAGTTCCCCTGGAAAAAAAGTTTTCGTGGATATAGTCCCAAAATATCAGGATTGTATATCAAAATTATCTAATTTTGAAAATTAAATTAGTATCATGCAACCTCATACTCATCAGACCTAACACTGTGTAAAATTTTTCTTCTTTACTAAACTGAAATTTATCTCAACAGTAAGACATGAGGACGATAAGGACATTCACACAATATCAAAAGGAATCTTCAGAGATGCTTCGACTAATGAAAAACATGTTTGAATGTGTATGCTGACAAAGCAATTGTTTTAAAGAAAATTAGTATTTCTTCCATTGTTCATTTCTGTCTTAATTAATACAATTACAGTCTCGATCCTTTTTGAACACATAACGTATTTTGATGGAAATCAACGCTTCAATCATTAGTCATTCCTGCCTTAATACAATTGTAGTCTCGATACTTTTTGAACTCATCTCGTATTCTCATGAAAATTAACGCTCCAATCATTAGTCAGTCCAGTCATTATACAATTACAGTCTCGATACTTTTTTAACATTTCTCGTATTTTTTGAAAAATTGACGTTTCGTTCATGTTCCTTTCTATTTTGGTAAAGACAGCTTTAGTATCCATATTTTACACCCAACTATACTGCTATTTTGGATAGAAATATAACACATATATTTTGTACTTTCATTACTTGCTAAATGATTTAAAAGTTTACGTTTATGAGATTCGTCTGCGATTTTCCAGCGTAAGCAACAGAACTTTAAAAAAATACTATTCGATTATTGATGAAAACTTTGGGAAAAATCAAATTTGCACACTTCCTTGTTTGCCTATATTTTGTAACCAGGGCATTTTTTCTTTCTTCTTAATCGGATAATTTATTTTAATGTTTTCTAAGCTCATTTCAGTACGACTCAAGTCAACACAGAGAGAGAAAAGTTGGTTGAGTGTGCTTTGTCTATCCTTAAAGTGGAGAAAGTTCAAACTCCCGTCGTACTATTACGTTCACTTTCCTTGGGAAAGGAATGAACCCCCTTACAGATCAACTAGTACCGCTAATGTTCTTCTTCTAGAATTTATTTGGTATTAAATAACTCAATAAGGTAGATATGTCATTAAATAAAGAAATGAAAACACAGAAGAGACGGTCTGGTTGATTTTATGTTCTTAGATAAAGACGTGTATAAATAATGTTTGTACACGGACTTCAGAAAGGTGAAGTGTTTATGGAACATAAAAATAACAGTGAAAATAATGATCGAAACAATCTTAGAAGATACAGATAAAAGAAACTTGAGGAACGCGAAATCGGAAGAAGCATTGAAACTCTACTGATCACAGTATTGTTGAGTTCGGCTAGAATACCGAGAAGAGTCCTGGAGTGCTTGAAAAATTTGATGTTATGTTGTATAGCCTCATAATACTTATGCATATATACAAATATACATGCAGAATACATATTGACGCAATAATAATGACAAGCGAAGACTTCTTTAAAAGATATAGCTCTCACTTTATTTGAAAGGGTTGTGTGTGAGAGGGTGTTTGAGACAGAACAGAACTGCAATATATTGACCCCCACTCTTATAGCCATCAGCGTTGTGTCTTTCTCGTTTTCCAGGGCTGCTCAACCGGAGGCCTGCTGGCCCACTCCGCTGGGTGTTGGCTTTCTCTACCGCATCTTGTCAGCAACGAGTCTGGTCTCCAAACTCTCTGACTTCCTGTCTTCACCGAGTTATATAATAGTTCAATCGCCCACTCAATATCTTTGGAATGGCATGTTTGATCGTCATCAAGTGGAAATAACTGTCATGCAGTTCACAGGTCACTCTCTTCCGGTGCATCAGTCTATTACTGTACCATGGGATTTTACCTTGTCCCCTATAGTCAGCCAAGCCTGCCTACGCGATTTCTTCCCATAACTGCCATTGGAATGTGTCACTTCCGCTGTCTTTGGAATGGCATGTTTGGCCGGGTCAAAGGTCAATATAGAACAGTTACTAGGACATCTGTGAAGGCAACCAGTTACTATTCGTATTAAAAAGACACAAAGCGTAAGATAATAAAGACAGGGGTTAAAGTAGGAAGACAGATGTTTAAAAAAATGTCCGGTGGAAGATAAGGGAGCTGCAGAAAAAAACAAACAAACACTGCACTCCAAGCATTAATAACGTTCATGAAAGACGGCCAAAATTGTAACGTAAATATGAATTTCTAGATATCCCTTGCTTTATTATTGAAATGAATTGCATGTTTTTGGCATGCTTTTGTTTGGTTTTATGCTATCTCAACCATTTTTTGTTATTCAATGCCAAATGTTTCTTATATATACATATTTATATATATATATGATTTGTAAGTACTTTTTGTTTATAACATTTGAAAACACGTCTGAGCTCATTTTTTACACACAGTTCAACAGTTTCGAGTATTGCCATGCAACAGTAACAATTTAACATTATTCAGTTGTTTAAATAGATATATATGATATGTGTGAGGTTAGTTTGTCGGTAATTTCATTTTTAGATTATTTGGAACAAATTTGTTTGCTCTTTAGTATTGCTATTACTTCTACACAGTTGAATGGTTTCATGGCTTGGCTTCTTTGTTTAATGGCATATCAACCTTTGTAGGTTATTTAATGCCAAACCCATTCTCCTACAAGAACAGTTGTGGTACTATTTAACCCATAGCTTGGAGGATAAGGGGGTTCATACTTTTCCCAAGGGTATTTGCCCGATCGTGAACATAATAGCGCGACTGGAGTACGAAATCGCTTACTACGATTCCGCAGTCCATCGGTTTAACCATTATACCATGAGGACACCCCCTAGATGGTTTCAGTTATTGTTACTTAACATAATTCTATTCAAGATTAATCATTGGTTTGCACTTAGTGATGTGGTTAAAAGTATTAGTATTAATATTTACCAACCCCTCCGCTCGGACAGGATATGACACAAGGTCAATTTTTAAGCGGAGTTTAACAGGTTTGAATTCAGAGTTTTCCTTCTCCTAGACTAGTTGCCTAACCAAGGCTGAAGAACCTAGTCTGTCCTACTATTTACCCATAGCTGGAGGGAGAATAATTGGATTCATACCTTCCCCAAGGGTATTAGTGCTATGTGAAAAATGCAATCAGTCTAGTCCAGGATTTGAACTCGTGTCGCCGTGTCCATTTTCTACGACGATAACGACTACACCACGGGTATTGGTATTTAACATTAATTCTTATATTCAACACTACTCATTCGTTTTCACACGGATAAATGGTTCCAAGTATTATCATGTATAAGTAACAACTCAATAAAATATCAGTCATGTTGTAGAGTGGCTGGAACACCCCGCCCCACGGGATAGACTGGTCTGAGGACTATTTAGAGCGGTGCTCATTTTCGACTGTCTTAACAAATACGACTGGACACACTTCAGCCAACCGTGTAATTCAGTGCATGGATCGGGTCTTGTTTTATTGCAGTAATAGTCGGTCAAGGCCGCTACGCATGTATGCCAGGGAAGACTAGCATTCATGCCACGTGGCAGTGATCAGCACTTCCTCAGGGTTCATGAGGACGTCCCCCACGCTCTCACCTATTTCGGCAGGGCATGGTTTATCGCCCGATGCATGTGGCACTCTTTTTTATGGAATGGAGACGAGGCACAAGGCATTTTTGGAGCCGCCAGGCGTGTCTGGACGACTGTCTTGCGCCGAGGTTTAGTGTCACATTTTGGGATGGTGGGATGCCAAACAAATAGCTGTTAATAAATAGGAGTAAGGTTATTTACATTTGTCGGCGTACCGTTTTTCGACGGAATAAAATATTTCTTATTTTACATATGTGTCAACTTTACTTATTTTATGACACAACGTCTAGTGACGAATATTCGAATGTAAAGCACGGCCAAAGTCTGGTGACAAAAGCCTCGGCTGTCAGAAAATTTTCCGCGAAATACCAACATTTGGGATTACTGAAATACGTTGTTATTTCAAGTTTCCATAGCAGGTTGACCTTGTTAAAAAATATTTGTCATTGTTCAATAATTCGTATCCTAGAAAGAAACTGTTGGAAATTATTGAGTCAGTGAAATTCCGTCTTTATAAAGAAACATGGAAGATTTTAAAGAAGCAATGATGGAAATTATGAAAATTCAGAATGAACGGTTAGAAAAGCAGCGATGATTCTACCAAAACGCGATGAAAAGAAAAACGATCAGTTGGAAAATTTTTCGCACTATGACTGTTGAAAAGAGTCTGGTGATGCAAATTCTTTTTCGCAGGATTAGGTTATTGGATCGGTGAATTTAAGCACAGTCTTATGGAGCTTTTGCCGCATAATTTCATCGTTATAAAGAGGTTTTTCAAAAAGACTGTGCTACATTGTCAGACGAAAAGAAAATAAGGCATTTTTGGGGAAATTCGGTCTAAGCGAACACGAAAAGTAAGCTTACTTCGTACTTCTGTGAAATCCTGGATAGATATCGCTTGAGGAGACTGTCTTAATTTGAGTAGAAAAGTAGAAAAGAGTAAAAAAAAATATTTGAGTAGAAAAGTTCTGTATTCTGCACAAGATGGCAGTGATAAAAAGTGGAGAGGATTACTTTCCTTTTGCTGGGATTGTCAACACAGAGTGTGAAAGTTTTAAATTAAAAGAACTTACCCCTAATATCTTTAAATCCTTGATTATTGTACGAGGTCTAATGGCGCCGGATGATGGAAAAATTAGAACCAAAATCTTGATCTGAATTAGAGCAAAATCCTAAAATTCGTCTGCAATTGGTTGCAGAAGAATGCAAACTAATAGAAAATCTTCGACACGATACGGCTCAGATTGAAAAACGTGACTTGTTAAAAATAAATGCAATCAAACAAAAACAGGATAAAGAGAAATCTGTCCGTAAAATAAATCCTTGTTATTGTGGAGGACAGATTCCTTATAAGGAATGTCCATTTAGAAAGAAAGATTAATTTAATTGTTTAATTGTGGTCAAAAAGGTCACTAGCATACGCATTGCAGAAAAACAAAAAATAAAGAGGCAAAAATGAAAATTACAGTCAACTCAACTAAAACAGAAAACACCGAAATAAAAGTGAAAAGAAAGTTTGTGAAAGTACAAAATGAACAATGAAGAGGTCAAGTTCCCATTTGATACCAGTTCAGATGTGACATTAATAAATGAACTTGGAAGAAAATTGGCACACTAATTCTATTAAAGACAGAAAACATTGCACATGCTATTACAGGAAATAAGCCTAAATTTGTTAGTGAACGCTATACAAAAGTAACATTTATGGGAAAAACTTTTAAATTATGACGATTCGCTACGAATTGATCCCAGAAACTGTTCGTTGTGGAATGGATTGAGACATTCGACCTTTTGAACCAACCAATGATTTCGTTCTGTTATAGTGTCAACGTTAATTTTAATAGAGCAAAAAAAAAAAAACTAAAAAAGAATTAATGATAAAATTTTCTGAATTTTTATGAAGGTCTTGGGAGGTTCACAAAAGCTAAAGTGACATTCAAAATTGAAGAGAATGTGACGCCTATTTTTAGGCCGAAAAGAAAAATACCTTTTGCAGCTGAAGCCACCATTAGCAAAGAATTAGACTGCTTATAACTAATAGGTGTGTTGAACAAAACGGACTATCGTGAGTGGGTAAGTCCTACCGTTTACGACAAAAATAAAATTAATAAAATTAGGGCTTGCACAAATTTTTCTGTAGTATTGAACGATTGTTTGCAAAACATACAATTACCCTCTGCCCCATCCAGAATACATATTTGCGTAATCAAGTGGTGGCAAAGTATTCTTAGAACTGGATTTGACTGAAACATACCTCCAGATTCCGGTCGACGAAAAAGATGGGAACTATTCAACTATAAATATGCTTAAATGTTTTTATAGATTCAGTACTCTGCCATTTGGAATAAAGGTTGCTGCCGGCATTTTTCAGCGAATCATAGATATGTTATTGAATGAAGTAGATTTCGCAATAGTCTAACTTGACGATATCTTAATTAAGAGTGAAAGCGAGAACAACATGCGATACGTAAAATTAATCTTTGAAAAATAAAGCAATATGGCTTGAAATTTAGTTTGGATAAATGTGAACTTTTCAAAAATCTAAAATGAAGTGTATAGGAGTAATGGTAGACCAAAAAGGCAGAAAGCCAAACCCATTGAGGTTGGGTGCAATAAAGAACATACCTTCCCCAACAAATATGCCAGCTCTACATGCGTTCTTTGGACTAGCCAACTACGACAGTAATTTCCTCCCAAATATTCACGTATTAAGAGCTGATCAAAATAAGTTAATAAAAATATTCGAATTAGAATTGTAATACCGAATGACTGAGTGCATCTGGGGAAAATAAACCGATAATAAAGTAAGACTTGAACCTAACACATTACAATGCAATGACGGATATTATTGTAGCCAGTGACGCTTGCAATTTGGGCTTAGAAGCAGTAATATTGCACGAAGAAAGCAACGGCCAAGTAAAAGCGATTGCACAGGTGTCGAGAACCTTATTGCCAGCTGAAAACGGGTTCTGCTAAACCGGAAAAGAGGGTTTATGAATATTTTTTGTGCTAAAATTTTGATTGATTTATTGGCGGACAATACTTTACGCTCAGAAACGGACCACCAACAGTTAGTGTCTATTTTTGATTCCGAAAAATGGATTTCCACACATACAGAAGATTTTCTTCAGAGATGGGAACTATACTGATAAATTATAATTTTAAGACGGTGTTCCTATCGTCAAAGGTGTTAGAGCACGTGGATAGATTATCCAAGTTAATCCCCAAACCATGTGAACAATTAGAAGAAACTCTGATAACAACTTGGATTAAAAAAGAACATATCAACACTATACGGGTATTACCTGTGAAAATCGAGATTAGAAACAAAGCAAAAATAGGCAAATAAATCAGATTGAAAAAGAGACAAATTATCGACCATCAGTACCAAAAGACTGATGTTGAAAAGATTATTTTCCATCTGTGATGGATATTTAATGTATTGTGAACGGTAGTGATGCAAATAGCGCTGTAAAAAAGAATATTAAAAGACTCCCAGACCTGTCATTTTGGAATAGCGAGGATGAAAGCTTTAATGAGAAGCTATGTCCTTTTGTCAAATATAGACATAGAAATAGAAGAAAATATAAAATCCTGCAGAGGTTGTGTGGTAGCAGCAAAGGCACTATCGGTGATATATATCCCTTGGCGAGAGATAAACAGACCTTGGAGAAGGTTGTATACAGATTGTGCAGATACAAAGATGGGACCATTATTTAATTGTGATTGATAGTTTCTCGAAATGGCTAGAGGTGAGGAAATGCAAAAACCAAACATGCAGGGGTACATTTACATTTTTGCATAAAGTGTTCGCTAGATTTGGTATTCCTGATACAATTGTGTCGGATAATGGAACACAATTCATGGTGAAAGAATACAAAGTTTTTCGTAAAGTCTTTTTAATTATAAACACAAATACGGAACCTTATCATATACGATCAAATGGACAGGCAGAAAAATTCTTCGAATGACCAATAAAAAAAGTTGGACAGAAACGCATTCGTTGACGGAATTCGAAATTTTTAAGGGTTTACCGTGTGAGGCTGAATCCAAGTATGATTCAGGATTGTGAACAGCAGAGTCAAGGTTTGCGAGAAAACTGAGTTCGATAAACTGTTGCTGAAGGAAAAAAAACAATAAAGAACAAGCAAATACAAAATCCTATATACCAGGAGAAAACATTTTTTTAATGATATGGACCCTTAAAGCTGTATTATACACTGTCTCAAAACGTAAAAGATATCCAATGAAATAATAAAGTTTATCGTGAAAACCAGGGAAAACAGGAAAGTAGAATTGACAAGAGAAGAACAAAGTTTAGCTGAGGTAAAAACCTAAAGAGGAATATCCAAGGAAGGCGCTATCACAAATATTATTTGTTATAGCGATGATGCCACTCAATTACATTCTTAGGAAATACATTAACAGATACAAACTTAATAAATCACAAGAAAATATTAAACAACTTATGGAAATGAACGACATTAAACTGTTTGCCTAAAACGAAACCAAATTGGAAAACCTTGTACAAGCAGTGAAGATATACAGTCATGACTTACAAATGGACTTTAAGAGAGAAAAATTCGCCATGCTAATAATGAGAAGCAGAAAACGACACATGATGGAAGGAATATAATTACTAAATCAAGAAAAAAATCAGAACGCTCGGAGAAAAGGAAATTTGCAAGTGCTTGAGAATATTGGAAGTGGACACCATCAAACAAATTGAAATGAAAGGAAAAATTACAAAAGGGAATCTCATACCACAACCACATAGCAGGAATCTCATCAAAGGGATAAACAGTTCTGCTGTCTTCTTCGTAAGATACTCGGGACCATTCTTAAAGTGGCGGAAAAAAGATCTTCTACAAATGGACCGAAAAAGAAAACTAATAATGATGAATATGGCTTTGCATCCGAGAGATGACGTTGACTGACTGTATGCGTCAAGAAAAGAAGGGGGAAGACGACTTACCAGCATTGTTGATAGCGTTGATGCATCAAAACAATGATTCTTAGATTACATTAATGTGCACGGAGGAAGACGGATTATAGCCATCAGAAACAATACTAAAAACACGAGCATCAATAGAACAAAAATAACCAGAAAACCAAAATGGGAAGAAATACAATTAAATGGACATTTCAAGCGACAAACAAGCAAAATCTCACACGAGAAAACATAGATATAAGTAAGGAAAAGAAACAGTAATAGAGAAACTGAATCCCTTTTGATAGCAGAACAAAACAACGCCATAAGGACAAACTATGTCTTAGCCGTAATAAACATCCTTTACCTGGTTTTTCATGGTTCAACTGCAATTTGGATTTACAGTAATAGTCTTTTACAATTAAAGCACAGATAATATACATCAAGACGTAAAAGATGTTAATACTTTTGGAATTTATTAGTGTTTGAAAACCAAAGTTAGAGTAAAAATAGAATAATTTTGGAATTTCCTGTTAGGTGATGAAATACAGGTAGAAAAGGGAGGGAGTTAAAATGAAGGACAAAATAATACTAGAAAAAACGTGTGTATCTGTATAAAAGACGAAAGATTTAGAACCCCCAGACCACTGTAGAATCAACTCGCATAAAATTAAGAAGGCCTAAAACAAACCAAATCCTTTCTTCATTTGGCACTGGTCAACTCACGGTGAGTTATCCTGTCTTTTTACTATACTGCCATTTTAAAATGCATGAAAAATGTTATTATATGTAAAATCATTGCTATATATTATGTGTGCTTTAAATGTAAAAGACTATTACTGTAAATCCAAGTTGCAGCGTTTGAAAACCTAAGGTAGCGTAAAAATAGAAAGCCTCTAAGGATGCAATAAACAATAAATAAGGATACTCTGATGAATTTTAAAATAGAATAGAATAAAAGAAAGTAACTGTGGACTTATACTAAGTTAAAACCTAATACATGCAGGAGGGAAGAAGGATTCTTTTCCAAGAAGTACCTACGAAGTCATGGGAAGCAGCATGGAGGACGTAAAGGCGGACGAACCTAACGATGGGTCAACGGCATGCCTAACCAGGTGTTGGGCAGACGAATCTTGCGCGACAACGGCCAAGATCAAATAGTTCGATCAAGGAACTACTGCCGCTCATCGATTATAAAGGTTTCTATGGATAAGAATAAAAACATAGCCATCGAAAGATTAACATGACTCATACTAAAACCACTTGTACAAAAACCATCGCTCTTCGCACGGATGAAAAAAGGGGCGCATCCTGCTGAGTTTCGAGCTCTAGTCCCAGTAATCGAAAAATAAGCTACAGGGCTCAAACTAAAACAAAAATTGCTAAAATGCAAACGTACAATACAAATAGCCACATCCAATGTTAAAAATTTAAATAGAATAAGCCAACTACGGAAGCTGACAGCTTCTGCGATATATCATAACATAGACATAATATGCATACAAGAACACATATGCCTTCATACCGAAGATATAAAATACCACAATATCGGCAATTGATGGATGTTTGCCTAGGCATCTGCATAGAAAAACTAGCGATAGGTGGCGTTGGTATCCTGGGCGTTGGTATCCTGGGCCCTAAAATAGCACCGAGAAAATACAAACGAGGATGATGGTAGCGATGTTTAATGGCAACCCCAGAGCAACAATTATCTCCTGCTACAGCCCTACTAATGTTAGTGAAGAATCTGATCTCATCGCCTTCTATAACAAGCTATGCTCCCTTGTTCGTGTCATCCCGAAACACAAAGTTCTCATCATAGGTGGAGAAATGAATGCCCAAATTGGAAAAAAAAAAAACAATAAATCTAGCTTACACGACTTGTCAAACATAAATGGGAAACATCTGACAGATTTCACGCAAGAAAGTAGATTAACATGCCGAAATACTAAATTTCGGAAAAGAAAAGGGAAAACTATGGACCTACACCAACGCAAACAATGCTAAAGCACAGATAGACAACATCATTATTAATACAAAATGGAATTATAGCGAATTGAATTGTGTGGCATATTCCTCTTTCGAGAGTTTGTCCTTCGATCATCGAATTGTCACGGCAAAGATATAGCTGAGCCTACGAAAGAATTCAGCTCGAACAACCACAACCGTACACTTTTACTGGTCCTTCCTTAACAACAGGGATATTAGAGATAAATATACGTTAACACTAACAAACAAGTCCAATACACTTCAGGAGATATCAGAAAAAAAAACCTACTCCTAATGACGAATATGAGAACTTTGTCAATACCCACTTAGAAGCTGCAGCATGATGCATACCAACTAAACAAAGAGCTAAACGTAGAGTCCCATGGGAGACATTAGTGGTTAGGAAAAAGCGTGCAGAGGTAAACTCGCCTCTCTTCGTAATACAAGGAACCCAACCAACATCAATACTCAGAAACTTTAGGTACAAAATGAATTAACAAACATATTATTAAATAAACAAACAGAATACATGCAAGATCAGATCAATAAGATTAGAGACTCAGTTGAAGATAGACAATCTAGTATATCATGGCAGACGTTAAACAAAGTGAGCAGGGGGAAGAGTACTGCGAAAGCTTAACTGAAAAGTACCAGCCGTGAAGAACGAATATACATGTGGAAACAACATTTCAAGAACTTACTTGGAAAACCTCCGAAAGTTAACCATGAACCAATCACAAAAATTATTTGTAATCAACTAGACATCAAATTAGAACAGTTGAACTCAGCTCAGTACAAGGAAAAATTAAAAATAGGAAAGCAGCAGGGCTTGATGAAATACCTCCAGAAGTATGGAAGACCAAAGAATTCGACAACATACTGCTCCGACACTGTTATACTGTATATAACCAGAACACAATAAACAAATGGAGAAAGAGATGCATCCTTCCTTTCCCTTCAAAGGGAGACCTCTGAATAGCCAAGAACTACGGAGGTATAACCCTTACATCCAGAGCAACCAATGTCTACAATGCTCTACTACCCTACCGCTTAGAACAGAAAATTGAGAAAATACTTAGGAAGAACCTAAATAGCTTTCGGAGAAATCGATTCACATCACAGATTTTGACTATCAGTCGAATTCTAGAAAGTGTACGTACAAAACACCTTGAAGCAACAATATTATTCGCCGACTTCTCCAATGCATTTGACTCCATACATAGAGGGAAGAAAACAGTTTCAAGCTGGCAACGGAAAGAAGCAGAAGATACCTCACACAAACTATTACAGACGCAGACTACGCCGATGACATAACGCTTCTAGCAAATACACCCGCTCACGACCAATCCCTGCTACACAATCTGGAAGGAGCAGGTGGTAGCATAGCCCCCCATGTCAACGCAGATAAGACAGAATACGTGACATCTCCATAGCAAAGTGTGGTCCTTTGAAACTAGTGGACAAGTTCACCTACCTCAGAAGCAACGTCTCATCAACCCAGAATAACATCAACATGCGACTACCAAACGCATGGAAAGCTATCGATAGACTATCGGTCATATGGAAGTCAGACCTGACCGATAAAATAAACGCAGTTTCTTCCAAGCAGCGGTCGTGTCGATACTGCTATATGTATGCACCACATGGAAGCTAACAAAACCTATAGAGAAAAAGCTTAACAGCAACTGTACAAGAATGCTGCGAGCTGTACTGAACAATTCCTGGAGGCAACACCTCAAAAACCCGCAGCAGTACGGCCACCGACCATCCATCACGAAAATTATCCAAGTTAGACGAACCAGACATGCAGGACACTCCTGGAGAAGTAAGGATGAACTCATAAGTGATATACTCCAGTGGCCCCCTTTACATGGACGAGCAAAGATAGGACGACCAGCAAAAACCTATATACAATAGTTCAGTGTCTATACAGAATGTAGCCCTGAAGACATCCCGGGAGCAATAAGATGATAGAGAAGGGTGGCGAGAGACATGATGATGATGATGATCATATCTAAACTAGAATAGACATGACGAAACAAAATAGCAGTTGTAGATTATGATGTCAAAGAGACGAAACGATCAATCACATAAGCAAATGCAGTAAATTAGTGCAAAGAGAGTATAAGATGAGATATGACTGCATAGGCAAGGTGATCCCCTGGGAATTGTGCAAAATTTGATGCGCAAAATTCTTTGGGATTTTGAAATTCAAATGAATGGAACATGAAAGTGACGGTGATATCAATTGCGATTAGCTCGCTCGTCAGAGTCACCAAAGTATTGGTACAGGGACTGGAGAACTTGGAAATAACGGTAAAAGTGGAGATCATCCAAACTAATTGCATTTTTGAGATCGGCAAAAATACTAAGAAGAGTCCTGGAGACTTGATTAGACTTGCTATAACCCAGACTCCAGTGATGAACCATCCACTATGGCAGGTGTGAAAAACTTTCAAAAGAGTAAAAACATACCGATCTAGACTATAGCATTTTTTAGATTAGCCAGAATACTCATAAGAATTCAGACGATCTGAGGAGACTTACTCTCAGTCAGACTGCAGTGAAAGCTAATCAGCTAACGCTTATGTGAAAACCTCACGTAAAGCGTAATGATAACAATGATGATAATAATGCCTTTAGTAGATTTCTATGTTTCAATAGACCAAAGGGTACGAATAAAAGGAAGCGAAAAGATAAGAAATTACTTGCTTTTTGTCCGAGAGTTAAAAAAGCTGTTGAAAATGAGGGCGACGGTGATAACAACTGAAGTTGGGGCACTTACAACGTTGCTTAAAACCTTAAAATTCAATTGGATTGACTGGAAACCATGAGAAGAATCGAGGTCATCCAGACAACAGAATTATGATCATTGAGAATATTTAGAAGAATCCTGGAGAACTTAGGAGACTTGATGTCAGTCAGACTTAAAAAAAAAAAAAAAACATTGCTTAGCGCTGGTGCCAGAAACATGAAAGGAGTGAAGTAATAACCCGAGTTCATTGTTCGCCAGATTCTTCCTTTGTGGTTAGGAAATCATTTGCTGTTAGGATACATATAGAATACATATAGAATAAATCATATATATATATATATATATATATATATATATTTAAAAAAAAAACAAAACCGCTCACATAGGATTATAAATTTATTTCCATCCTTTTACGTATTTTTGAAATTTCCAAAAACACGAAAAAAAATTAACAGGACTTCTTCAGATCTTTTAGATAAAAAAACTAGAATAGACACAGAAAAGTGGGAGGGGATAGAAGAGGGGTGAAGAGTTATCTCTTCATTAAGCTCACTTCTGTTTTAATTTTAATTTCGGTGAGAAATGTAGTAAATTTATTTTAAAAAAAATTTTCTTTTTTTTTTTAATTACATTTTGAACTAAATTACAGATTTTAAAAATGCGTAACAGGATGGAAATAAATTTATAATCCTATGTGACCGGTTTCGTTGTTTTTCTTAAAGAATTTATTGCTCTGTATTATTGTTATATTGAGCTCTTTACCAGGAAAATTTAAATATTCACTCATGAATAATTTCTTGTCCTGATGGAATTACTCCCAACTCCGGTTTAACTGGACCAAAGAATACCTATATATATATATATATATATATATATATATATATGTGTGTATTCTTTCCTTAAGAAAAACAACGAAACCGGTTGCTCTATATTATTGTTACATTGAGCCCTTTACCAGGAAAATTTAAATATTCACTCATGAATAATTTCTTGTCCTGATGGAATTACTCCCAACTCCGGTTCAACTGGACCAAAGAATACTATATATATATATATATATATATATATATATATACGAAATTATTGGAAATATTAAGTAAATCAAGGTTTTACCACTCGTCTTTCCCCTATTGTTTGAATATCAACCTTGCATTACTATAAATTCCTTTATATGCCAATTATTGACCTAGAAATGAATCTCCGAAAAACGATCTATCCGTTCGTATATACAAAATATTAATGGACTTTAAAAGAAAGGGGGTTGTTTGATTCACACTTTGCTATGGCTTCTTGCACCTTCCAACAACATCTAAAAATTCCTTCGGTTTATCAACTGAAATATATTATATTTTCAAACACTTTTTGTATTACCGTGTGCTGTATTTAAAATAGTTATTGTCTTATTCAACATATTCCGCTCCCTTCTGATAACTTCATATTTGCATCAACCAAGTTCTTATATATATATATATATATATATATATATATATCAGTAAAAAATTTCTTCAAATGACCTTTGCATTCTTCTGCTAATTGAATTAATTTTATTGTGAGGATTTTTTGTTGACAAAAATCAATGATAAATAGAGGCTGTCCGAGAATTTGAAATAGTAACCTAAACTGTTTTATTGATCAGGAAAGCTGCAATAGTAATTATCTGATCACCAAAGTCCCGTGTGAAATCTATTTATTGAAAGTTTACGTGTTTTTTCCTTGTATACTTCATCATTTACAAAACTATTTACTCGCCCTCATCGTATAAAAGAATCAATTCTTATCCGGTTGGAACTCAGAGAACGGACATCACTTCTTATCCTATCAAATAAATAGAATTCATTTATTGTGATAAAAACAAGTCTTAAACTATTTAAAGATAACTGGAATTTGACTTCAGTTGTGTGTTTCACGTTGTTCTATCATATATTCATTTCATCGCCGTTCATCATTTGATTCACTTCTAGTTTATTTAAATGCCTTACTGTTGGCACTGGTTACAGATTTGAAAAGTATCCGTAGGCTTTAAGTAATTCACTCAATTAAAGTTTTTTTTATTCTCATTATTTTTATACCAGTGTATTCTGCGGCTCTCTCCAGTGTTAATATCAGACTCAATAACGAAAGAGACACTTATTGTGTTTTAAGATATTTTTATAGAACTACATGTTAATCTACTCATAGGAGTCACACACTCAATCTCTTCTGAAGAGCCAGACCGTTATGTAACACAAAGCGACACAATAATTGTACAAGCGACATTGGACTAACTTCTCTTTTTGTCCAATCTTTCGTCAAATTGTTATAAAGCTGTTGCACACATGTCCGATAGCTGATCAAACTATCGTTGACAAATACGAATATATCAAGATCGGGCAAAGGTAATGTCGGATTTTTTTCGTATATATTTATACGACAAAACTTAGTTCAATAGAAATATTTAATTATTAACATAATCACTTTAGTTCCTGAATTTTATTCCAACCGTCAGGAAGGTGACAGAACCCACACTTGTAAATTCTTTTAGGTTTTAAGGCAAAATATGTAACGAATATGTGTTCAACCTGTTCTCTTAATGTTGACTTTAGAACATCCAAATTATTCTGTAATCCTATAAGTAAGTGATACTCAAAAAAGAAAGGCCAAGATATCTTCAGCCAATTGAGCCGTGTGAAGACAGACATTATCGTAATAGATTATGACTCGCTTTCTGTTAACTAAGAAGGATTGTTTTTTGTTCAAAGCTTTTACCAAATGATGAAGGTGATTGCAGTAAAGATTGTTTGATTATTTAATTATTGTTTAACTGTTTCTGGTAGTGGACAATTCCTTGAATATATCACCATTCTTTCAACATGATCATCTTTTGATGAAATCCACCTTTCGTTTGATGAACAGTTCTGTTTCCTTGACTGATCCACTGACAACAGCGTTTAACGTTATTATAAAGATTCTACTCAGTAACAAGCCTGTCTAAAATAGGTAGCTGACCGTGTTGTGTAAGCAATGACTCATTATAAGCGATTACAAAATTACTTGGTTGCTCTTAGAAGAGCTTGAACACGTGTTCGTCTCATATTTTGCATCTAAACTTATTGGATTTTTAAAGGATAGCAACTATAAGCTTGTTTGCAGTTGGAATGAGGTCCCAGAAAACGATGGAGGTTATGTCAAGGATTAAATATTCCCGTTGGCATAAGTTTTTTCATTTATAATATATACTGTAAAATCGAACATTACACACGCTTCGGTCAGATACTTTTTTTCTGTCTAATGATTTTATACATAGAGACACAACAAATATTAAAAAACAAATTATGAAATATCAGGAGATGCCAACATTGATTAAGCAAATACATTTACTCTAATGGTTGCTTATTGAGAGTCACAACGGAAATCCTATACAGGGAATAAACATTTCCTTTGTAGATTTATTAAATATGCTTAAGACTGCTGGCAATCTGTCTACTGAGAAAGAGTACATGTTCAAATTATTGAAAGTCACAACGGAAATCCTATACAGGGAGTAAACAGGTGTCAAAATTTCCTTTGTAGATTTATTGAATATGCTTAAGACTGCTTGCAATCCGTCTACTGAGAAAGAGTACATGTTCAAATTTATCCTTTTTTTTCTCTGGTAGGGGCTCAACTGAGTAGGCGTTCTTTAAAGACTAAGGATAAAGGATAAAGACAACGTAATTTTCTTTGAAAATTAATATGAACCTAACTCCCACACCTAAAGCTAAGTTCCTTGATTAATTACACCCGTCTAGTGCCAGGGGAGTAAATCGGCACGGATTCTATGGGACGCGTGAGGAAGTTTAATGAGGGTTACATGATTAATAGCGAGAACATAGAGATAACTCCAGTTAACTGTGTGTAATTTAATACTATCTATCTATCTATGTGTGTATATGTGTTTCGTTAACAGTGTCGTTCAAAATGTTCTAAGCCTCACCAAGATTTTCAATTTATCGTACACCTCTCACTTGTTTATGGCTCTCACCTGCAAAAAAATTGAGAGGGTGTCCTCGTGGTGTAATGGTTAAAACGATGAACTGCGGAAGCGTAGTACGCGAGTTCGTACTCCAGTCGCGCTATTACGTTCACTTTCGGGCAAATACCCTTGGGAAAGGTATGAACCCCCTTATTCTCCCTCCAGCTATGGGTAAATAGTAGGACGGACTAGGTTCTTCAGCCTTGGTGAGGCAACTAGTCTAGGAGAAGGAAAACTCTGAATTCAAACCTGTTAAACTCCGCTTAAAAATGACCTTGTGTCATATCCTGCCCGAGCGGAGGGGTTGGGTAAATAGTACTTGCAAAAAAATTGAGACAGAAATCTGAATTCGCTTCTCAATTTTAATAAGAAAACGTTGTGTATTGCCATAACAACAATATTCAGCAATGGTTCTGGAATGAGATTTAGAACTTTTGATCGACGTTTATATATATATATACCAGGAAAATTTAAATGTTCAGTTTTTGAATGATTTTCTTGTCCTGAAGGAATTACTCCTAACTCTGGTTTAACTGGACCGAATAATACTATATATATATATGTGTGTCGATACTGCTATATGGATGCACTACATGGACTCTAACTAAACGGCTGGAGAAGAAACTAGACGGAAATTACACAAGAATGTTGTGAGCAGTATTGGACAAGTCCTGGCGACAACACCCCACGAGACACCAACTATACGGACACTTACCCCCCATTACGAAAACTATACAAGTTAGACGAACCAGATACGCGGGACACTGCTGGAGAAGCAAGGACGAGCTCATAAGTGATGTACTCCTATGGACCCCCACATATGGCCAAGCAAAAGCAGGACAACCAGATCGAACTTACATACAGCAACTATGTGAAGACACCGGATGTAACCCTGAAGACCTGCCGGAGGCGATGAATGATAGGGAGAAATGGCGAGAGAGGCTCAGGGATATCCGTGCTGGCGGCACGACATGATGATGATATATATATATATATATATATATATATATATATACGAATAACTACAGAGTTAGAAGAGATCTATCTTGGTTTCACCTAACCTGATCATCAGCATATTTTTAACCCCGTGGGTGTCCCAATTTCGATTTACATTGTGCATAGGGTACTATTAAGTTTTAGCTTAAGGTATTCTGACTGTTTTTCCTATTAACTAGGCATTGCAGTAATGTTTGATTATTTAATGTTTACTTGAATGATGCTGATAGAAAAAGCCCATTACACTTGACCTCTGTATTGTTTTTACTCCTCAATACAGTTAACACTTAGTTTTGAGACCGCCATGTATATAGATAACCAAACTTGAAAAAAAAAAAAAAAATAAAAAGAATTAGCAACAGCAAAATTTAAATATTGCAAAAAGAAATGTGTGTTCACACATGCAGAATAAACTGTCGTGAAAAAATGAGAATAAAAAAAACAGAGCCAAATCTTGATCATTTACAAATCCCCAAGGGCCTTAAAAAGTTTAGATGCACATTTTGTTGAATGGATAGGAATGTTTTACTTTCTTTTCCGATTGGTTAAAAAGCGTTTTTCTCTTTTTGATTGGATAAAAAAGATTTCGGGTGAAATTCAAATTCTTGTATATGATCCTATTTTTGCACAGAACGTATGCAAAAAACAAAAGCTAATACAATGTTTTCAGCTTCATACAACTACCTACGCCCTTTCCACTAAGCAAGCCTAGATTATTTCAGAATCGATATAGTATATTTTCTAACTCTTGAAAAAATCTGCAAAATAAATACAAGGTTAGATTCTTATGCAATGCCATTGTATTAGTATTACTTTTTAAAATTATTGACTTAAATACAGATCAACATTATCTTCAAACTAGTTTTCTTGGGAAGCCACATATCAACGAAGATTTCTTTTTCCCTATTAAAACATGCACTGGAAATCTTCTTCTGACACTGTATTCATTTAGTTGTTACAACCATCTAATTTGGGTGTGGCATATTAGTTAACGCATTGGACAGTGACATTGTTGTAAAAGAGTTTGAAATCCAGTCACGCTATTGCATTCACATTCCGACGAATGCCCCCGGGAAAACTATGATCTCAGTTATCCCACCACCCACGTATAGGCTAAATAGTAATGCTACTATTCATCTACAAGGCATTTAGTAAGCCACGAAGGTTGATATACCATTAAACAAAGAAACCAAAGCAGCTGAATGATCTCATATGAAAACTACGGGTTTGAGTTTTCATTTTTAGTAATTAAAAAGACACAAATCATTCTAATTATTTTTTCGTCCCAACATCGTTTGTAGAGATGACTGATCAATTGACCTTAATGGAATGTCAACCAGTCTAGCGATATTTTAGTTAAAGAATTATTGTATTGTTTTATCTTACCAGCGTTTTTTTACACGCGGTAATATCGCTTTCAAATACTTTTTAAACAGATCTATTTGACTCAGTGATAAGACTGACAGATAATACCACTCCGGGTAGGAATGGACTTAGGAGTAATAACAAGAAAACTGTATTTCACGCAACCCAGACCTCAGGAACTAAAGTCTTACCATCAGATGCCTTTTTTTCTGGGGGTTGGTAAGGGGTCTTATCCCTCTGCAAAAGACAGAGTCAGCATTGTCTAAGCCTTGTGTTTACTGAGAGTGTCTCAAGAAAAAATGAGTTTTGTGTTTAGAATGTAATCATATTGATTTTTAAAAAATCAATGTAGCAACATGATTTTAAAATCAGCAAATTAATTCATCATTAATCATTCTCACAGTCGAGTTGGATTATATCAGATGAAATTCCTTTGTATTTTCACAATTCCTCGACCATGACTAATCATGGTAGCACATGGCCACTTTTTTAGTGAAGTACAGCTGATATTAATTCAGGTTTTCCTTGTATATTGGTTACCTAATCACGGTTAAAAATCAAGCCAGCACTAATTCTTACCAATTGTTTTGGCAGGTGGAGGTGGGAGAAGAGATATATCATACCTTTTATTGAAGATAGATAGTCCCACTAAAAAAATTGAGAATATTTTTTTCGGAAATATAATTTTTCTTTGTTTAGAATACATACGACCTAACACTACTCCACAATCGAAAAATAACGATTTTTATCGATTTCAAAAGTGTTGGTTCGCATGCAATGTTAATACTATCTAGAAACGATATCTTATTCCAACACGCTTCTATACTAGGTATATTCTCCTTGGATTCGTTTTTATTATTCCGAAGAGAAAGAAAATCCATGATGGTAAGAGTCAAGTTTTCCCATTTCAAATATGCCATTTGTAAGTAAATAAAAGTTAGAGGGAACTGATTTAGATGTGTGCGGGAAAATCAGTGATTGTTTGGTGATAGTTATTACAATGTAAAGAAGATCCCTTTCTAAAACTTATTAAAAATTATTCGTTTCTCAATTTATCTATCAATTCGTATGAGTAGATTTTCTCACGAAAAGAAAAGCCAATGTCTTTTATGAAAGGACCGTTAATCTTCATTTTTGCAAAACAGACAATACTGATCCCGAAAGAGTTTCATGATAAAATCTTTAGAGCGATATCTTTTCATTCATCATCATTGTGTGATTGGTTATTCAGTAAATAAGGGCAATTATTAAATATAAACTGCATTGTTTCGATTCGTTCATAGAAAACATTTTAATCAGGCAAATTTATTGAGTCTATTCAAAATGGTAGCAAATCAGAGTACTCAAGGCTTCAACAGAGGTCTGTCAACAAATATTTTGTAGCTGAGAAGTGCAAACCATGTGAAATTTAAGGACAAACATTTTATGTGCACGGAGAAGCATATTTTATTCGAAAATGTTTATAAATTGGCTAAAAATGGATTTGCCACGACAAGCCTGATCCAAAAAATAGTTTCATGGAGGGGAAACACGCTTACTCACGGGTCAAGAAAAATTTCCGAGTGCAGTTGTCAGTAAAGAAGGTCATGCTGATTGTCTTTTGGAACTTGAAAGGACCCATTACTATTGTAAAAGGTTCAACAGTAAACTGTAAATTGTAAACTGCCGAAGGAATATTCACTTTGTATATTGAATTACACTCGCATTAAACAGTAACTTAGTTATTATATTGTAGGTTTAACATTGATCTGTTATTACATTATTGTAATTACATTGTAGTTGTCAGTTATTACATTGCAGAGATTATTGTAATTACATTGTATTTGTAAATTAATGCATTGCAATGGTTATTGTGATTAATTTGTTGTTGACAGTTATTACATTGCAATGGTTATTGCAATTACATTGTAGTTACCAGTTATTACATTGCAGTGATTATTGTAATTACATTGTAGTTGTCAATTATTGCATTGCAATGGTTATTTTAATAACATTGTAGTTGACAATTATTACATTGCATTGGTTATTTTAATTACATTGCATTGGTTATCAGTTATTACATTGCCGTGGTTATCAAAAACAGCCATTGAAAGAATGAATGATATAAAAGAAAAAAAAAAAACTTTTACGGTACGCTTAAGACCGCTTCCCAGAAGATTGTCAACGGATCCAGTTCTTTCAAACCGGGCGAATACGTTTCGAATCTGGTTGTTGCAAGCAAAAACCTTGACATTAAAATGCTGCCGTTATTTTCTATGACTTTGAATAATTGATCTTTCGCTGGAATGGAATTGAAAACTGTGTTTAACAAGTTGCTGGACGTTAGACTAGCTATTCTAATCTCCAAAGGGTGCTCTATTTCCTATAAAATTAAATAAAATAAAAAAGTCTGAAAACTAATAAGTTTACCTTTATACACCAAACGTACGGTTGTACCACCACGTGCTTGATCGTGTTAATTACCGTATCGCTAAATTTATAGGGGTAGTAAGACCTTGTTGTGGGAAAATTTAACGAACACAAGAAACTCTGTCTTAATTCACTACACAAATATCTATTCACTACAACAATCTGTAAATAGTCACCGTGAAAAAGAGAGAGATTTTGAAAGTTGAGTCGACCACGTTTGCTGCACAGCGAGAAACGACGTGTCATGTGGAGAAAGAGAGAACAAACTCAGACCATGAATTTTCTTCCTGGTTTTCTTTTGTAGCTATAACACGCTTGTCCGCTGGTTTTCTCTTGACCGGGTTGCATCTAATGTAAGGTTTCTTTTTAAAACCCTCCTCCCCGCCAAATTGGGCTCGTAAAATTTCGTACCCTTACGTCTTTGTTGCTAATGTTCAACTAACACTCTTTACTACCTCAAGACTTCTTGCTAACTCCCTCAAATCAAGTCGTCCACTTCCTTCCACCTGGTGTCGGTTTGAGGAACCTCCATTTCCGCTAGTGCCACACCAGCGCAAAAGATTTTGGAACCTCCTGTTTTTCTAGTCATCCTCAACTAACGCAGTCATTTACCTGTGACCGGCTGACCCACAATAGGCTCTTTAGCCTGGGTCTCTTTAAGTTCTGCCGCCTTCTCCCGTACTCTTACCGTGTGCTGTATATCTTGGCCGCAATGCATGTAAAAGTGTTATACCTCAGTAATTCTTAGCTAATCCGAGGTCGCTCATTTTATGAAAAGGGGCTGATGTATGCTTTCATCTATCTATCTATAAAGTTTTGATTATATACAGCATTACAGTGTCGGAGAAGTATGTCGTCTAATTGTCTGGTCTTCCATATTTCTGGGGATATTTGATCGAGACATACTGCTTTTCTATTTTCAATTTTCTCAGTAACGAGTCGAGTTCTTCTTGAGTAAACGGTTTGATGACTAATTGCTTTCTTATAATTCTCGTGATTGGTTCATGGGTAACTTTTGGAGGGTTTCCAAGTAAATTCTGGAAATGCTGTTTCCACTGGTGTACTCGTTCTTGTTGGCTGGTAGCTTTCAGTTTAGCTTTGGCTGTGCTCTTCCTTCTGTTCACTTCGTTTATAGTTTGCCATGCTATCCTCAAATCTTATCGATCTGATTTTGTATGTATTCTGTCTGTTCTTTTAGGTATATGTTAGCTAATTGTGCCTTTTAAGTTTAAGGGCGTTAGTATTGGTTGGGTTATTCTTATGCATTTGGTGGCCGTTTTCACGTCAGCACGCTTTTCTCTAACCATTAATGTCTCCTATGGGACTCTAGATTTAGTTCTTTATTTTGTTGCTATGTATTCCGCTGCCGCTTCTAAGTGGGTGTTGACAAAATTCTCATATTCATCATTCGGAGTATGTGTTTCTGTCTTCTGTAGTGCATCGAAATTGTTTCTTAGTGCTAACCCATATTTATCTGTTATTAAGCAGGGACCAGTCATAGTGTACGGTGGTCGTTTTTTGGTTGGCATTCTTTCGTAGGCTCAGTCGTATTTTTGCAATGACAATTCGGTGATCGGAGTACACACCCCCGAATGAAGAGTAAGCCTCATAATTCAATTATTCCTGAATCCGAATGAAATGGTTGCGTCTCCCAGACATGGAGTTAAAATGTGTTGGTCGATCTGGGGTTTATATATCCAAACTTGGTGTTTAGGGTTTTAGAATGTGTTAGACGCTCTTGGGGAGATATGTCTAAATACAGACACGCACATCTATGCATTACATATTGATACATACACATATATACGTATTAGATATCATCATCATCATCATCATCATGTCGTGCCGCTAGCACGGATATCCCTGACCCTCTCTCGACACTTCTCCCAATCGTTCATCGCCTCCGGTAGGTCTTCAAGGCTACATCTCGTATCGTCACATAGCTGCATTATGTATGTTCGAACTGGTCGTCCTGCTTTTGCTTGGCCATATGTGGTGGTCCATAGGAGTACATCACTTATGAGCTCGTCCCTGCTTCTCCAGCAGTGTCCTGCATGTCTGGTTCGTCTAACTATTAGGTATGGACACACAGCTGTTAGCTGACATATAAGTTTTAGCCTGTCGGCTAACAGCTGCGTGTCCATACCTAATAGTCCAAAGGAGAACGTTGCTTATGAGTTCGTTCTTTTTTCTCTATCAGTGTCCAGTGTTTTTGGCTCGCATTACTCGGATGGCTGGTTATATGGAAGATAAGAGACAGTACCGCGGCTGCTTCATTGGGCACTGCTTGTATGATTTGTTCAGAACAGCACGTAACTGGTTAGCCTCGTAGGAAATAGATTAGGTGAGCAGAATTCAAATCCTGGACGGGGCTGGTTGTATTTCACATTGCAGTAATACCGTCAGGAGAGTTATGCATTCAACTATTTTCCATCCAGCTATGCGTAAATAGTAGAGCTTAGTGGTCGCTTCAACGGTGGTATGGAAAAGTGTCAAGAAGGAAAAAAATCTATGAATTTCAAACTAGTTAAACTGTGCTTAAATATCGATTATCTGTTGCATCTTTACTGTGTGGCGGTGATAGGTAAATGCACACACACACACACGCAGGCAGCAAATATATATGATTTTATATATGTTTGCATATGTGTAGGTATATGTTTGTATATATATATATATATGCGTGTGTATACATATGTATGTATATATCTAATACTACTCAAGAATGTTGCGAGTAATATTGAACAAGTCCTGGCGGAAACACCCAACAAGGCACCAACTATATGGCCACCTACCGCCCATCACGAAAACTATCCAAGTTAGACGAACCAGACATGCAGGACACTGCTGGAGAAGCAGGGACGAGCTCATAAGTGATGTACTCCTACGGACCCCCACATATGGCCAAGCAAAAGCAGGACGACCAGCTCGAACATACATACAGCAGCTATGTGAGGATACGGGATGTAGCCCTGAAGACCTGCCGGAGGCGATGAACGATAGGGAGAAGTGTCGAGAGAGGGTCAGGGATATCGGTGCTAGCGGTACGACATGATGATGATGATGATGATGATGATATCTTATACGTATATATGTGTATGTATCAATATGTAATGCATAGATGTACGTGTCTGTATTTAGACATATCTCCCCAAGAGCGTCTAACACATTGTAAAGCCCTAAACACCAAGTTTGGACATATATACCCAAGATCGACCAATACATTTTAACTCCTTGTCTAGGAGACGCAACCATTTCATTTGGATTCAGGAATAATTTCCCTCGACCTCTGAATGGTTATTGAACCCAGAAATAAAGTCTAAATGTTAAAGATATCTTGGTATCCTATCTTCTTTTTCCATCTTCTTTTCTTTTAATTCCTCAACGGCCTTCATAGACAAAGAAGTCAAACCAGCAAAATAATTTGGGGTAAAGCAGGGAAACCAAAAATGGAGTCAACTAAATTACCTTGAAACAACAGAAAGAGAAAAAAAAGGCAGGCGGGTAAGGAATATGTAAATGACCGTTTCCCCCACCTCCGTCAAGCTCTGTGCCGACTAAATCTGTATAAATATTCTTAAAAGTTCAAAAATTATACTAGACAGACCATGTTAAAGTAACTTAGGAAATAGTAAGCGCATTCACTCCAAGATAAGAGTCCAAAAGATGGTTAGTAATATCTCGTCCTTTTACTATATTGTCATTTAATTAGCATGTATGATTTTATTTAATTTTTTCATTGTAAAATCACTGCTGTATAATATATGAGTCTTAAATGCAAAGACAATTTTACTGTAAATCCAAATTAAAATTTGAACCTGGTCAGAAGCTAATACTATTGGTACGTGAAAACAAGGGTGGAATTATTTATTGACTAGAATTATTTATTGACTAAAATAGAGTTTGCTTCAAAAGAAGCTAACACTATTGGAATTATTAGAAGAAAAAAAGTAAACGTGTTTTAGAATGCCATTAAGGATGCTAAGAAGCATTAAAAAGATACTTTAATGAATTATATATATATATATATATATATATATATATATATATATATGTGTGTGTGTGTGTGTGTATGTATGTGTGTGTGTTTGTGTGGTGGCTCGGTGGTTTTTCTACGCACAGTGTGTGTGGAGACGGGAGGGAGTTAATTTCCTTGGAAACAGACTTGTTGAGTCAAGTTCAAATCACGGGTGAGGTCGTTTGTGTTTCATATCGCACAAATGGCCCTGGCAATGGATATACGCGCAATGTAAAAATGCAGTTACAATCATTTTCAATGACTGCAGTCCAAATGAAAGCCTACCATATAATTCCAATTTAAAAGTAATCTTACATTTTTCTTTTGAAAAAAAGTTTGAAAGCCTGTTTACAAGATATTACTGTCTGAATGTTCTGCTTAATGCGTTTCTAGTGATAAATGCAATAAATAAAAATCTGTAGATGTTCAATTTGGCGAGTAAGTAGGATATGGGAGAACCTTCCTTTTGCTTAAAAAGTTTTCTGGCCCATTGGTTAGAGTGTTCGCCAATAGCCGGGGAGACCAGGGTTCAATCCTATGCCGAATAATACCAAATACTCAAAAGATGGTACTTGATACCTCCTTGCTTAGTACTCATCATTATAAGTTACTGATGAAGGGTAAAGTTGAACAATCCAGGAAAAAGAGGTGTGCCCTTCCCTACACCTTCATGTAGTAGCTATTGAAAAAGGAGCCTTCAGGTCACCAACTTTAATTTATAGCCTCTCTGGCAAAAGGTAACGCCCAATACAACCACTAGAATTTTGGTATTTCCCAATACCCTTCAAAAAGGTATGAATCCAGCTATTCTTCTTTCAGCTATGGGTAAATATTAGGGCAAACAAACTCTTCAACCTTGGTATGGCAACTGGTATAGGAGAAGAAAAACTCTGAAGTTAAACCTGTTAAACTTAAAAAATGACTTTGAGTCACATCCTTCATGTGCGTGAGTATATATATATGTGTGTGTGTGTGTGTGTGTGTGTGTTTGTGTGTGTGTGTGAATGTGTGTAGGTGTGTGTGTTTAAATATACAAATATGACAAAATAATAATGATTTTATTCATAGTTGAAATATTTGCCAACGTTACCGTTTCGGTTTTTACAGTAAACCATCATCAGGGCAATGTTGATATGTGATAATGGTTGTTGTGAATTATATTCAATTTCAAAATGAAACGAAACATGCGAAAACTTGATGCATATAAATCTTCTTTATCTCTTTATATATATATATATATATATATATATATATATATATATATATATATATATATATAAAGAGATGAAAATGTGATAAGCAAATAGGAATATTTCTTTGCAGTTATTTCATAATCGTTCTCCATGGGATCACAGTCACGAGAAAGTTTTTTGTACAGAAGATTAAAAGATTAGTTTTTTTGAAAGTTGATATCTTACAAAAGAAGCTACAAAAAATTAATTGGTAACTCAGGATATCCATTCAATGAATGAGAATTAGATTTTTATATCCAAGTATCTTCAACTGATCATTTTATGATTCCTGTTTGTTTGTAATTTGATCATTGTCTGTAATAAATGAGGAAAGTGTGTTTCAAATTAATCGTAACAGTTTTAATCAGATATTTAATTATTTCTTTATTTCGGTGTTCATGCGTCAACCCATATCTGATCATTCTATTTCAAAACTGTATCTTGGTTTAGTTTCATATTAAAGCTATTTGGAATCAGTGATAGGAGATATTTCAATCATTTATCTTGTTATATTTCAAATATTGTTAAGAAAATTTCCAATGCGTTTTAAAAATTTTTTTACGATGGTAAACTTTGAATCTGTTTCAAAATTGTGGCTATTGGAGCAGATATGTTGTTCTACGAGTATTAATCTACTGAATATATATGCATATATATATATATATATTGAGAGAGAGAGAGAGAGAGAGAGAGAGAAATGGAGAGAGAGAGAGAGAGAGAGAGAGAGAGAGAGAGACCATCTGGAGAGAAGACTGATATCTAATTGGCTTTCTTTCAAACATGTGGTAGAGGAGAATTTAAATTGCATTATTGACGTAAATTGAAGTTACTTAAACGCAACACTAATATACACTTACATACACACGTACAAATCAACAAAAATAACCAACTCTCTACTCCCAAACACACATATATTTCGTAATTATGTTTATCCCTAAACACGTTTTATTAGAATTTAATTCTATTATAAACCAAAACACTTGTATTTTATTACTTCTCATGTATCTATAAAATGAAAACAGATATTTTTATTATTTCCCTTCTTGTGACGTTTTTATATAAGCATTAACTGGCGGTCTTTTACTGGAGTCTGACAGACAACAAGACTCTGCAAATTTCCCGAACTATCTTCACTATTCTAGCCGATTAAAAAATGCTGTTTTTCTATGATTCTTGATCTTTCTCTGATTTCTAAATCGTTCATTTTTTCGAAGTATTTGGGGACCGTTCGATCCAATCGCACCAACTACATATAGTATCCCAAACACTCTTTCATAACCATGTCTATGTCTTCTTATGTGTAATCTCTTCATTTTGTTGCTTTAAGTATCTGTACAGTTGTTCCTATTTCCATTTCTGTTTCCTTTTTTTTTTGTTATTCTATTTATGCTTATGTTGCCCATGCTGTTATTGGCAGCTTTAATTAGTTTTTCCTTGCTCTTTTCATTGTAATCATTGTGTCCTTATATCGATGCATCTACGCAATCCACAATGCTAGTGAATACTCTTCCAATTCATGCTCTTTACACGATGTCATCTCTTGGATGAGATCTCTTGGGTGTTATCATTAATTTTCTTGTTGTTTGGTTCATTTGTCTTAATTCCTGCCTTTTCCAAGGGGGACCTTGGATGAAATTTCTGGTGCACAGCTTGATTGCGATAAATTTTCACGTTCTTCTTTCTTTTTTTCTTTGATCATTATTTGTTTGGTTATGTCTGTTTCCCATATTTTCAAGTACTTGTAATTTTCCTGTTCTGCAATTGATCTGATGCTTTTTCTGATTTGTTTATTATATTCCTCCCGTTGTTTATTCCCTATTTTTCATTACCAACAACAGTGCTTGCCATATTCCATCCCATGTTGTTTGTAGAAAGGTCTCTAATTCTTTTTTTAAAATCTTATCACAATTGCTTGTTAGGCGTCCACGTACAGAAGGGGGTTGATATTTTCTTCTGATTTTGTAAATTTGTAGCCCCCTGTTCATTTTGAAAGTTTGCAAGGATTAGTATCATTGCAGAAATAAATATCAGTAAGTCTCCCTGGAAGATGCATATTTTGAATCTTTACCTCTGTTAGGGGTTGTTCTCCTCCTGTTAATTCCACTTTTCCATATTCCATGGTTTTGGCGATGAAATTGATGAATTTGTTGAATATTTTGTACATTTTTAGAGTCTCTATTAGTTAAGTTTGAGGGAATATATTTTAGGGCTTTTTGTAGTTAACCGATGCCATGGGAACATTTTTCCGTCGTGTTGTCTTTGGCTTTTTTGATCTCGCTGCATTTGTACGAATAATAGATCTCTTCGGTAAAATGTGTGGGTTAGGATTTTTCTTAGAAGTAAACAAGTTATTGGATTATAGTTGCTGGGATGGTTCCACTTAGGAGTCTTGCTGGATTTTGATAGTTTTACCCTATGTCATTCATTCTGGTAAGCTTGCTATTTCAAGGCAGTAAGCCAGTTGCAGAGTTAATATCGTGAATGGCTGTGAAAATTTAAAAGTAAAAGTATGCCATCATGGCCTGGTGTTTTTCAATTTTGGGCAATTTTGGGGGTGTTGTTGCGATTTCAGGTGTATGGCCACACACAGGGCTTTATTCGAATCCTTGTAATTCCATTTTTTATGTTATTCATCTATTCAAGCTTTCTGTTATATTCTATCTTATCCCATATTTTACTGCAACATTGTTTTAGGTTTTTGCATCTTCTTATTTGGCTGTCCTTGTGCATTCTTCACAGAAAATTTTTGGAAGAATTTTCTTTCGTTTTTTTAAAGGGTTATGTTTTGTTTGCAATGCTTGACCTTGTCCCAATATCTTTTGCGTTTTCCTTATTTCAGCAATATCTTTTGATTTATTTCTTGTAGTAGTATGGACGGACCTATCGGCTGGTTTATTTTTTGTCTTTTCTTTTCAACGTATCCTTACGTATTTTTTTTCCGTTTGCAATTTCGCTGGTTTGATTATTTCTCCTTCTTGATTAATTTTTCATCCAGATTTGATATTTTGAATCGAGCTTCATTGGAGAATACCTATTTTATCATTGACTAGTTATGATCTAGCATAAATTAATTCGTTTTATTTGGTGATGGTGTCCATTGTCATATTTTTAATAATTTATTGAACTTTTCGGTCTCTACCTTGATTTTCTCCAGTCTTTACTTCCGAGTGATTGTAATAGAATCTTCTTTGCAACTATAATTCTTATTTTATTGATTTTACATATTTTTCTCCCTTCTTATATTAACTTTGATGTTAAAGAACTGGGTTCTATGATGTTTCATTTTCCTGTATTCGATGTTGGGGGCTTTTCTTCTGCCTATTCTTCATGACTTACCTGTCAACATATTTCAAGTAACTAAAGATCAGGAAACCAACCTTTCTTTAAAATGATTCTAGCTTGGTCAATAAGTCTTTCAACTTATTCTCCCTAAACTTCCATTTTATTTTTCTGTACCCTTCGTGTGTAGGGTGCTCTTAAAATAACCGGGGATTACATTTTTGTTCTCTTCTCTCGTCCATTTTTTTGTTGGTGTCTTTCAGTTGAACTCTTGCTTTATTCTTTGTGTACCTGAAATTATTTGCAGGATGTCACGGGTTTTCTAAACTGGCTCTCAAGAGATCTCCTGTCGATCATTACACTCAAACCTTTTTTCTGAGTCTTACGTAGTGTTGGATTTGATATTTTTTGCGTAATATTATGTGGCTATACCAGGCCCAGAAGTTGATTATTATATATGTACTTCAGAACAGATATAACCTGCTGCCCAGTCAGCTGTGGCTGTAGAATACACTGACTGCTTCTCTGCAGAGGGGTAAGACTCCCCCCAACGAGTGTCCTGAATATGACACTAAACAATCTGATGGTGAGGTTCCAGCAATGCTAGAGCTTTGGGGAATGCGGAGTACCCCTTTATTGTCATTGCTTTCAGGTCCGCTCTGGCCCGGAGTGGTAGCACCTGATAGGGCCCTATCAATGGGTTAAATAGAACTAACAGCATACTTATGCTAAAATGAATTGAGTAAACTGAATAGCTTGAAATAGAAACGTTTTTGACAATTAAACCGTACTTACACTTAAACTGCGTGCTTATGTTTAACTGAATTGTTTCAAATAGAAATGTTTTCCACATTAAAACTGTATTTACACTTAACTGAATTGTTACATATAACTGCTGGAATAGTTTGAAATGGAAATGTTTTTGACAATTAAGCTGTGTACTTATACTAAACTGATTTGTTTTAAATAAAACAGATTATTTGCATAAAAATGAATTTGGCGTTAAATAACCTACAAAGGTTGATATGCCATAAAACTTAACAAACCAAACCAGATATAACCTGGCATTATTCTAAGAAAGAGGAACAATCAGCAAGCCACAAAATAATACGCAATATATTTATCTTTTAACATGTAAATATCCACAATTACATCTTTATTTGAGATGTTATTTTCCTTTCAATGGATTTTTTTACAGAAAACACTTTTTATTTATTATGTTTTATTTCATTTTTTTTTTTCAAAATATAACTTAAAATTCCCGATTAATCCGAAACAAATTTGCACTTTTAATTCATTGGTAATATCGTCTACTAATACGAATAAAAAAGAATGATAGAAACACTCACGAATTTGAATTCAGCTGAATAGTTTACACTTAGCTGTCTCTCCTTCATTTTCACTTTCTCCAAACTCAGGGAGTTAAGCTTTACAATCAGGTCCACTTAATTGTCCCATAAAGGACACTCAAAGTTTTATTTTTCTTAAAGAAATTGTCTCTCTGACATCGCCTTTTTGTACCTTTCAGATGAAGAAGTTGGTTGTTTGCCACATGAGCAATTTGAAAAAATACGGTCAGGATAGTCATATAGATGTTAGGGCTTGACTTGACCAACCGATTGATTCGATCAGGCCTCCCCTGCTGCCCGTCTAGTCAAGTAAGGGCTAAATTGTAGTGGTGCAATTCATGAGACCATATTTGCTGCCGGTAAACAGATTTAGGGTCGTCTCTAACGGTCAAAAGGTAGCTTTGTTGGAAGAGGGGTTTCACTTCTCTGCAGGAATGCAGTTGATGTATTCTACTGCCCTAGTTAAGAAGACGATATATCGAGATGTTAGTGGAACATTATATATGCTACAATATTGAACAAGCCTAGGACGACTTATTTTACTGACACTCAAAGTGTACTGATTAAACCGAAAAGATTCTTTATTAAATTTCATATAATCTCATCTAATCTGAAAATCAATAAGATTTACTTCACTTTGTCCTTCAACTTTCCAATCAACCAATTTTTTTATCCCTTGAAATCACGTTCACTTTCATTGTAAATTGTTTGGCTATGTTTTGAGTTCGTGATGCACTTTATGATAAACAAAAGAAACTCCCAGTATATCCATGTGAAACCTTTAAATAACTCATGAAATTAAGTTGCAGGTAATAACATTAATATATATATATATATATATATATATATATATATATATATATATATATATTATTATTTTAAAGATTTTTAGTGGCAATCGCTTTTCGTTAGTTTGATGATGTCAGCTAGAGATGTAGAATATGCCTATTATACATATGCTGTGGGGTAGACTCCCACCCAACAAAGCTACAGGTAGGCCATGGTAATGCTTGATTTTAAAATCCTGGTAGCTAAGCTGTCCCTCAATCGGTAACCGAAGTGATCACGTGACACCAATCGGCTGGCATGTCTTGCCCTAGCGTCTATATGACTGTTCTGACTGTATTATTGAAATTGGTCTAGTGGCAAACAAGTACCTAACTCTTTTTTTTATCTAAGAGAGCTAGAGAAAATGTCTGAGGGTAATTTGCGTTGAGATTGCAATACTTGAAACAATTAAAAATGCATGGAAACTAATGTCATATTTTAAATACGATTATTTGTGTTGGCAATACTTGAAAATATTAACTATGCATAAACAAATGATTGATAATAAATAGTATTATTACTGTTAGATAACAATAGCTGAAATCATCAAATATTGTGCAAGCAAATCAGTCATTGCTCGTATAAAAGTAAGGTTGCTTCCAAATTATTCCCTTACAAATCACGCACATATACACCTTCACGCACACACACTAATATATATATATATATATATATATATATATATATATATATATATATATATTTATACAAACAGATTTTACATAAAAAAGCAATAAGGATTAATATAACATAAAACACTATCAAACAAAACTTTTATGGAGTTATTTCTGTTTTTTCTTTTTCTCAATAAATTATTCCCTTACAAACCACGCACATATACACCTTCACGCACACACACTAATATATATATATATATATATATATATATATATATATATATATATATATATATATATATATATATATATATATACAAACAGATTTTACATAAAAAAGCAATAAGGATTAATATAACATAAAACACTATCAAACAAAACTTTTATGGAGTTATTTCTGTTTTTTCTTTTTCTCAATGAATATGTACTTTCTTTGCTTTACTAATTCTTTCTGATGTATTTAGAAAATGAAACATTTTTTTGCTAATAATTTTTCAAATGCAATCAATTGTGAATTAAAAAAAAATATACTTTAAATTAAAAAGAATTTGGCTTTACATATAAAACAATTTTACGCCACTGATTTTTATAAATATTTCTGTTTAATTCAAATTTCTCAGCGATCTTGATTATAAGAATACTATCTCGTCTTTTTCCTTTTATAGTTGTAAGCAAAAATTTGACCCAAATCTTAACTTTTATCCAAATCTATTTTCTTCTATTTTCTTCTCAAAGTCGATTCCTCCAAAAGAATTTCTTAATATCTTACATTTGTGATAGATAATCCAGCATCCCACAGTGTTTTCATGGTTAGCAAGCAGGTATTGCAGACCATGTGTTTATGCGTTCGATCTTCACAGGGCGCTCATAGGCTAAGGATAATTATTCAAAAAGTAATGTTTCGCTGACAATTTCTCAAATGCTCGAGAAGAAAATAGATAAGGATATTCTTTATAATATCTATTTTTAAAAGAAATATTTATTTATTACTTTTATCTAACTAAATAAAAATTATTTCACAAATGTTGAAGAAAGCGTAAAAACTTAGGTTTTTTTCAATACACTTTTTTTGTTGTGGACTATCGCTGTTCGTGGAGTGGTTATGGTGATAAAGTTACTTTCGTAGCCAATGGACACCGTGACACAAGTTCAACTACTGGACGAGATTGTTGGCATTTCGCTTAGTACTAATGCCTTTGGGAAAGGTATGAATCCAACTATTCTTGCTCTAGCCATGGGTAACTTGTTGGAGAGACTGGGTTCTTCAACCTTGTCATGGCAACAGTTATAAGAAAAAGAAAACTCAAAATTAAAACCAGCTGAACTCTGCTTAAAATTGCTTTTTGTCGAACATGGCTTGTGCAAAGGGGTTGAGTACATGTACACAAAAGTAATTCAAGAGAAAAGACGAACGATTGATGTCTGTCTAAACTGAACTGTTTAAATACATATTTCTTACCAGGGGCGATAAATCATACCATAGTGATCTGAGTATTTTTATCATAAAATATTTGCTTTAAAAAAGCAAACTTGAGAGCCAAAATACCATCTATAATTACACAAAACAAATCGAGTTACGTGGTGAATTCAATAAATTATTAGACTTTTTTGTACAGGCATTTAAAATTGTCGTAGACTCTTAAAAATTCAGTATCTTATTGCTATACATCTTATGAGATGACTGATCAATTTTTATGATATCAGGTTCAAATGAACTGCTAGAGCAGGAACTGAAATATACCCTACTAAAGCCTGATTGTCACAGTTGGTAAATTTCAAAAATACAATCTGGACGTAAGGACACTTTAGAAGAACTATATGTAATAAAATTATGTTTTAAACTTGGAAAAAATGCCACAGAAACGTATGGAATGCTTCAGACTGCTTTTCGACCATCTTTCATGAATCGAGCATCAGTTTTTGAGAGGCATAAGAGATTCATGGAAGGCAGGTAGTCTGTGAGGGATGATGTGAGGTATGGGAGGAGTAAGGAAGTCAATACACCAGAGTTGATTGGCCCAAGGGTTAGGCTTAGGGGTTGGGTTACTATGTTGAGGTTTTAAGGGAGTTCAGGAAGATATTCCGTCGGAAGAGGACAGCACTCTTCAAATCGGGTCATTGGCATTTCCACCAGGACAATGCACCAGTCCACAACTCCATCCTTGTCACAGACTATTTGAGCAAGATGGGCATCAAGACAGTTCCTCACCCTCCCTATAGTCTAGACCTTGCTCCCTGTGACTATTCCCTAAGCTCAGAGGATGTCGTTATGAGACAATTGAAGAGATGACGAAGGTCATTGACACTTTCACACAAGAGGACTTCCATGGGGCCTTCCAGAAGTTGTTGGAACGGTACAACAAGTACATTGCAGCCGGAGGAGATTACTTCGAAGGGGACTAGAGATTCATGTGTGTACTATCAATAAAAGTGCCCATACGAAAAAAGTCTGGAAACTTATTTAATGATCCTCGTATGTAAATAATTACTTTTTAATATTGTTATTATGAATAATACTTCAAGAATAACAATTTTTGAAAATTAGATTTATAGTATCTTCATTAGTAATATTAATTGAGGAAGACATTGAAGTATTTGTTCAATTATAACGTCCAGTCGTCATCTATGATAAATAATGGACGATTCTCTCTTGATTGTGAGATAGGAAAGGGAAGAAAAAGAACTCTCTCAATGGCTGACTGAAAATTTCTTTACCACCCCAAATCAACAATATCATAGAAATGTGTGGGTCACTCTCCAACACATTATTATTCAATAAACCAATGGCAAGCTAAAATGACACGCTTAAAATAAAGTGAAAAGTTCTGATTGCTTCTCTGTTGCTACTTTGGTTATATCTTTTGACAAATCGTTGACAGTTACTAAGAGGATTAAACAGGAGATGTCAGTCTTTGAAATCAAAAGTTTGGTTTTGGTACGAAAATACATACGAAATAAAAGAAGTTCAAGTTAGAGTGATTTCCCTTCATGGTAGCTGAATTATTATTGAAAAAAAGCCCTTGAAAAGTTTTTTTATTTTGTTTCCTTCTCACATAGGTGTTTTAGGACTATCTACCACTTTTGTTCCTATGGACCCCACATATGGCCGGGCAAAAGCAGGACGACCAGCTCGAACATACATTCAGCAGCTATGTGAGGGTACGGATGTAGCTCTGAAAACCTGCCAGAGGGGATGAACAATAGGGAGAGTGTCGACAGAAGGTCAGCGATATCCGTGCAAGCGGCACGACATGATGATGATGATATTATTGCTGGTATAAGTTTATTCTAAAAAGCTTCTGTGAAACTAACGGTTATTTCATTGCATTATGGGTGGGTGCATTGTGCTCCCTTGGGACTTTTTCTGTTTGGGGGGAAGACTTTAACAATAAATTAACTGATATAAGTTATATTTTCTTTTTTCTTTATTTGTTATTTGTGTTTCTGTCCCAGTATAACGCTCAATATATATATATATATATATATATATATATATATAGAGAGAGAGAGAGAGAGTTGATATATATGAATATGTGCATATCATTATGATATCTATCTATATATTTATCTATCAATATATGTGGTGTGCGCTTCGACGTACTTTGTATATATATATATATATATATATATATATATCGCCCTAAAGAACTACACATAACCCTACACCAAAATGGATACCCAACCACATTATTAAATAAAGGATTGGAACTTGCAGAAAAATACCGCAAAGAGAATTAAGCAACCCGAAAAAAAACCCAACAACATGAAACCCCTTGCATACGTCGCAGCCTACAACAAAAATAATCCAGAATTATTTTCAGAAATAATGAAAAATCTAGAAGAACTTAAAATCAAGGAAAAAAAGAAATTCGAGACACAACAAGAGACAACCCAAAAATCTTGAAAGAATACTCACCTCTTCTACATTTCGAGAAAACACAACACAAGGAGTTACCAAATGCTATAATAAACGATGCAAAATATGTGATATAATTATAGAAGGTAAATCCTATGACTTAAGAAAAACTGGAAACCAAATTTAAAAAAATAAAAACTTAAGCTACAAATCAAAAAACGTAGTCTACATAATTGAATGTAGCGATTGCAAAGAAATATACATAGGGTCAACACAGGCCCTTAATGTAAGGACATCACTAGACAAGAATAATTCCAAAATAGAAGAAAACAGAAAAAAATTAACTTTTCGAAACACTTACACCAATGCAGTCGAAGTAAATTTAAAATAATGCCAATATATCAAATCAACGACAACACGTTACTTCAAATAAAAGAAAATAAATTTATTGATAAATTTAAACCAAAATTGAATAAAGCATGAACAGTATATACACTCAAATGGAAAAGAACCCATACTTACATACATATATATATATATATATATATACGAACAAATCTCAAGATACACAAGATATATATACGAACAAGTCTCAAGATACACAAATAACAAATCTCAAGATACACATTCACACACACACATGAACACAGAGAAAAAAATGACTATAAGTGAAATCTGAAACAACTCCAAGATACACAGACACACAGACACACAACGTATCAAATATCAAAAGTAAATGAGGGATAAAGTGTGTTAAAAGAAACGCACTCTAAGAAAAAGGAAGGACCAGCATTAAAAAAAAAAACGCATAAGTAAGTAAAAAGCATTCAATCTACAAACACGGGTACGTTCAAGTCTCACTGAATACCCCATTAACAAGACCTTGTACCAGACATGTTCTCTGACCAAAGCATCTAGCTGGAAACGTGCACACACACACACACACACACACACACACACACACACACACACACACACACACATATATATATATATATATATACACACAAACATAAATAGATATGTATATATATATATATATATATATATATATACATATATGTATACACAGACAAAAATTATTAGAAAAAATACTTACAAGTAAATTTCAAATCACACACCTCACATGCACACACAAAAAATCTCTAAGATACACACTCACACACACACACGGAGGAAAAATAACTGTTTGTGAAATACAAATCTACTCGAACACGCACGCACACGCACAACGATAAAATCATGTCAAATATCAATGAGGGGTAAAGCAGACGAAGGTAAACACAATCTACGAAAAAGTGAAGATGACCTCTATATAAACTAATAACTAACTGAAAATCAGTCAAACTGCAAACACGTGTGTGTTCAAGTCTCGGTGAGTACCTTATTAATAAGGTCATGTGCCATATATGCTCGCTGACGAAAGCAACAACCTGGAAACATACACGTATGTTAGAACAAAATAAAAACAGTGTCTAAAAAATACAAATCTCTTCGTTGATCTACCTATTTCAAAATTCTTTCTTTGGATCCACAACAAAAAAATTATATATATATATATATATATATCACATGCACCCACATATGTGTATATATTTATATATATATAGATAGATATATAGAGATATAAAATGTGGAATAATATGAACAGTGGTAGATCTATCTATTTATCTATCAATCTTTGTATATATATATATATATATATAAAGTTGTTATTAATAATGATAATAATAACCTGGACGAGGCTAAGAAAAGGAAACTTTAATAGCAAAAGAGAATCTCTCCTATTAGCAGCACAAAAGAACGCCAAAAGAAACAAGCATATCCATGCGAGAATAGATAAGACGCAACAAAATAGCAAATGTACGTTATGCGCTGATCGAGATGAAACCACCAATCACATAATAAGTGAATGCAGCAAGTTAGCACAGAAGGCGTATAAGACCAGACAAGACAGGGTAAGCAAGGTGATCCATAGGGAAATGTGCAAGAAATTTGAATTTGATCATACGAACAAATGGTATATGCGAAACCCAGCATTTGTCCAAGGGAATGACCCACATAAACTCTTATGGGACTTTGACATATAAACGGATCCCTTAATATCAGACAGGAGACCAGACCTAATAATAATCAGCAAAAAAAAAAAAAAAAAAAGGAAGAGAGAGAATTTGCAAAATTGTCGACTTTGTTGTCCCGGTTGACTAGAGAATAAAACTAAAAAGAAAGTGAAAAGAAGGATCAGTACCACGACTTCGCTGGGGAACTGAAAAAAACTATGGAACATTGAGGTGGCAATTATACCAATCGTGATTGATGCTTTTGGTACAGTAACTAAAAGGACTGGAGGACTTGTAGGTTGGAGGACGAGTGAAGACCATCCAAACTACAGTATTATTGAAAATGGTCAGAATGCTGAGAAGAGTCCTAAAGACTTGAGGAGACTTGCTGTCATTCAGGCTCCAGTGAAAGACATCCAGCAAAAGCGGATGTGAGTTGTCGATTTTGCTGTCCCGGCAGACCACAGAATAAAACTGAAAGAATCTAAAAAGAGAGAATGGTACCTTGACCTTGCTAGAGAATTGAAAAAACTATGGAACATTAAGGTGACAATTATACCAATAGTGATTGATGCTTTTGGCACGGTAACTAAAGGTTTATTAAAGGGCCTGGAAGATTTAGAAGTTGGCGGCCGAGTGGAGACAATCCAAACAACATCATTACTGAAAACTGGCAGAATACTGAGAAGGGTCCTGGAGACTTGAGAAGACTTGCTGTCACTCAATCTCCAGTGAAAATTTTCAGCGTAAGCTGATGTGAAAAACTCTAATTAATAATAATAATAATAATAATAATAATAAACGGAATCCCACCTAATAGCAGCACAAGACAACGCAATACGAACAAATCATATCAAAGCAAGGATAGATAAGACGCAACAAAACAGTAAATGTAGGCTATGCAGTGACAGAGACGAAACGATCAATAACGTAACAAGCAAATGCAGCAAATTAGCACAGAAGGAGTATAAGACGAGACGCGACTGGGTCGGCAAGGTGGTTCACTGGGAAATGTGCAGGAAATTTCAATTCGACAATACAAACAAATGGTATATGCACAACACAGCACCTGTCCTAGAAAATGACTCGCATAAACTCCTATGGGACTTTAACATACAAACGGATCACCTAATCCCGGCCAGAAGACCAGACCTAATAATAATCAACAAAAAAAAAAAGAGAATCTGCAAAATTGTCGACTTTGCTGTCCCGGCGGACCACAGAATAAATCTGAAGGAAAGTGAAAAGAAGGATAAGTACCTCGACCTTGCTAGAGAATTGAAAAAGCTGTGGAACATGAAAGTAATGATTGTGCCAATTGTAATTGGTGTTTTAGGCACAATAACTAAAGGATTATCAAAAGGCCTGGAGGGCTTGGAAGTTCGCGGACGGGTAGAGACTATCCAAACGACAGCATTGCTAAGAAAGGCCAGAATCCGGAGACGAGTCCTGGAGACTTGAGGAGACTTGCTGTCACTCAAACTCCAGCGAAAAACCATCAGCTAACACTGATGAGAAAGACTTAAAAAGGAGTAAATAATAATAATGATACAAACGGATCACCTAATCTAAGCCCAAAGACCAGACTTTTAATAATCAGGAAAAAAGTGAACCGACAAAATTGTGGACTTTGATATCCCGGCTGACCACGGAATAAAACTAAATGAAAGTGAAAAGAAGGAAAAGTACCTGGGCCTTGCTAGGGAATTGAAAAAAACTATGGAGGATGAATGTAACTGGTGCTTTTGGAATAGACATCAAAGGATTATTAAAGGGACTGGAGGACTTGTACGTTGCGGGACCTTTGGAGACCATTCAAATTACATCATTATTGAGAACGGCCAGAATACAGTGAAGCGTCTCTGAGACTTGAGAAGACTTGAACTCCAGTTAAGAAACCATCAGCTAAAACTGATGAGGAAAACTCTCGAGGAGAACATAATAATAATAATAATAATAATAATAGTTCTGAGGGAATTGACCAAAAAATAAATAATACTTTCCCACAATATTAAAAAAAAACCAAAAATCAAAAAACAACAAAACTAAAACTTATTTAAAAATTAAAACCTAAAACTTATTTTATTAATAAAATAAAATAAATAATAACATAAATTAAAAAAATATTTAAAAAATTTAACCTCCCTCAACCCAAATAAATAACAAAAGAAAAAAAGAAAAATAAGTTTAGGAATATTCTAGAACCCACGTGCTGTAAAATTTTAGAACATAAATAAACCCCTTTCCCCACAAAGCCACGGCAAGTCCAAAAACTTACAAAGCCGAAAATAGTCAGACTTGACAGATTTTTCGCAGTAAGTTACTCAAAGAAATGTTTGTTTTTGGTAACGGTCTACTTTTAAAAACATTTGATTTTCGTTTCTCGTAAAATCTTTTGCTTAAAAGCTGTATTTAAATAAAGACTTGGAAAAGAATGATGGAGATCTGGCAAGAACTTTTAAATTTTCAGACAACTAGTTAAAGACTCGCTGATCAAGTTAGACCAATAATAAAGAAGGGTTGGTTTTCTGACCTTGAAATTTTAGAAATACACCAGAAAATAAATGATCAATAAAGTAGTGATAGTACATTACCTGGCACATAGAATATTAACAAACAAAATCAGCCCATCCGAAAGAAACCACCGACTTCGGAAAATGAAAATTATACACAACCAAACACTGCACAACCAAACAAACCAGAACAAACACTATCACAAGAACAAAAGTTAAATCTAGAAAATTTAAAGAGAATTATGAGCAGTGAAAAGATCACGTTACCATCATTAAGAAACATTGAATGGAGAATAGTTAGGGCAGAGACAAATAAAGTGAATCAAGCACTGACATATATATCAACGAATAATATAACAGAATTAAAGGAACTAATTTATACAGGAGCGAAATTGGTTTGTGAGAAAATTGGGATCCCCTCAAAAAGCACGAAAGAAAAATCTAAACCAGGATGGGGATTTCGACTAGAAACTCAGATAAAAAAAATCTACGAAAACAGGCAAAAATGATAAAAACAAAAGAAAGACGCTGGAACATTTAGGAAAAGAAAAGAAAAGACAACACAGGAAAAACTTACAATACAACTTGAGGAAATAAACCAGAATGTGCTGGCGAGAGAAGGAAGATTAAAAAGATATCGACAAAGGTTAAAACAATACAGACAAAACAGGACATTCCAAAACAATGAAAGAACATTCTATAAGCAATTGGAAGGAGAGTACAATAAAACATACCAACAACCAGATGAAAAAGAAACCCAACGATTTTGGACTAAAATATGGCAACAAAAACATAACGAAAAGGCTGAATACATAAAAATATCACAAGAGAACTAGAAGGACTCGAAGAAGGCCCGAAAGCGAAAATATGCACCGATTTACTCAAAGCGACACTGAAAAAGATATCAAACTGAAAAACGCCAAGCCGTGATGGAATACATGATTTCTGGTTCAAGAAATCCACCTCCATTTACGACAGACTAGCACTAGAAATGAAAAAATACCTACAAACAGCACACGTACCCGAATGGATGACCAAAGGAAAGACCACATTGATACAAAAAGAACAAAACAAAGGATCCGCCCCAAACAATTACAGACCCATAACTTGCCTACGAATGATGTAGAAAATATTAACAGAACAAATTAGGGAAGAGATTTACTACTCGCTAACAAGCCGCAGTTTGTTCCCTGACGAACAGAAAGGATGCCGCAAAGCATCCAGAGGCACAGCAGAATTATTTTACATAGATCAACGTATTCTAAATGAGATCGACTACAAAAAGGCATATGATATGATTTCGCATAGTTGGATAATAAACAGCCTCGAAATGTACAAAATAACGCATGGAGTCATAAACTTTATCAACAAAACCATGAACACCTGGAGCGTGGAATTGACAGCAGGAGGAAGAAGCTAAACTGAAGCAAAGATCCAAAGAGCTATTTTCCAAGAAGATGCTTTAATACCCTTACTATTCATAATTGCCATGATGCCACTTAACCACATACCCAGAAAATGCACAGCTGGATACAAACTTAGTAGATCGCAGGGAAAAATCAATCACTTAATGAATATGGAAAAATGGAAAAGAACTGGAAACTCTAATACACGCAGTTAGAATATACTGTCAGGGCATAGGAATGGAATTTGGCATAGAAAAATGTGCAATGCTGGTAATGAAAAGTGGCAAACGACATAGGACTGACAAAATGGAACTACCAAATGAAGACAAGATTAGAAGTCTTGCAGAAAACAAAACCTACAAATACTTGGGCATCTTGGAGGCTGACACCGTCAAACAAGTGCAAATGAAAGACAAAATTCAAAAAGAACATCTCAGGAGAACTAGAAAACTACTCGAGACAAAACTCTCTCGCAGAAACCTTATCAAAAGAATAAATACCTGGCTGTACCACTCGTTAGATATTTAGAACCCTTTCTCAGGTGGACCGGAGACGAACTCAAACAAGAAAATTAATGACAATGTATAAGGCATTACATCCCAGAGACAACGTTGACAGACTATGTTTCAAGAAAAGAAGGAGGAAGAGGACTTACTAGCATTGAAGACAGTATTGACGCATCGATACAACGACTCGAAGACTATATACAAAAAACGATGGAGTACTCATTGTAGCCATCAGAAACGATAATGATAACACAATGGACAACAGAATGACAATAACTAGGAAACAAAAATTGGAAGGAAAGCAACTCTATGGCCGCTTTAAACGACAAATAAACATCTCACACGAAAAAACCTGGACATGGCTAAGAAAAAGAAACTTTAAGAGAGAAACAGAATCTCTCCTAATAGCAGCACAAAACAACGCCATAAGAACCACTCATACCAAAGCGAGAATAGATAAGACGCAGCAAAATAGCAAATGTTGAAAATGCGGTGACAGAGATGAAACCATCAATCCCATTATAAGTGAATGCAGCAAATTAGTGCAGAAGGAATATAAGACTAGACACGATTAGGTTGGCAAGGTGATCCACTGGGAGATGTGAAAGAAATCGAAATTTGACCATACAAACAAATGGTATATGCACAACCTAGCACCTGTCCTAGAAAATAGCACGCCTAAACTCATATGGGACTTTGACATACACACAGATCACCAAATCTCGGCCAGAAGACCAAACCTAATAATAATCAACAAAAAGAAGAGAACTTACAAAATTGAAGACTTTACTATCCAGGCTGACTATAGAATAAAACTGAAAGAATGCGAAAAGAAGGATAAGTACCTCGAACTAATAATAATAATAATAATAATAATAATAATAATTAATATATATTAGTTTTTTTATATATTTAATATCATGGAATCTTATGTGCGACCAAATGTTTCATGCCATCATATTACAACAATCGTTCGGCAGAGAAAATTTTTTCTCAGCCGGATCATTGTCGTAATAAAGACGGCATAAAACCAGTGGTCGCAGATATGCTATTAAATTTATAAAACCTAATTAAATTTATAAAACCTAATATATTATTATTATTATCATTATTTACTCATCAGAGTTTTTGACATCAGCGTAAGCTGATGGTTTTTCACTGGAGTTTGAGAGACAGCAAGTCTCCTCAAGTCTACAGGACTCTTCTCAGTATTCTGACCGTTCTCAAAAATGTAGTAGTTTAGATGGTCTTCAATCGTCGGCCAACTTCCAACTCCTCCAATCTTTTTAGTACTCCTTTAGTTACTGCTCCAAATGCACTAATTACTATTGGTATAATTGTCACCTCCATGTTCCATAGTTTTTTTTCAATTCCCTAGCAAGGTCGAGGTACTTATTCTTCTTTTCACTTTCTTTCAGTTTTATGCTGGGGTCAGCCGGGACAGCAAAGTCGACAATTTTGCAAGCTCACTTTTATTCTTTTTTTCATACACATGCATACATTCACACATACAAGTGTACCAAACGTAGATAGATTGATAGATGGATAGATAGATAGATAGATATCCCAGTAAGTGGGTAGGTATATTGATTGATAAGTGTTGAAGAACACACACACACACACACACACACTCACATATATATATATATAGATATAGATGTGAATTAAATATATATCAATTGCTTTGATTTACATGCAGAAATAAATGAATAAAAATAGACATAGATATCCATATGTGCATAATTACACCATAAAGTTGTGCTGAGAAGACGGTTTCCCTTGATTTTATCTCCCGCCATCCTTCCCTATCGGAGATCGCTTTTGTTTATGTGTCTATTCCTGCTTTTCAACCATTACTCTGCATGGTTTTTTTTTTTAGATAGACATGCAGTTGCTATTTTGAGTGGTGTCGCGTCCAATATTAGTTTCAAATAGCCAGGTGCATCCTAGTGTCGTTAAAGTTTTGGAGTTGCAGCCATACAATAGTTCTCGGCTATCACTAGGGAGAATTCGTGTTATGTGTGTGGGGAGTTCTCGTGGCGTATTGACCAATCTGCTCGACTGCAACATCCGAGTAAACGAGTGAGAATTCCATTCGCGCTATTGCCTTTATTTTCGAACTAAGACACTTGAAAAAGGTATCTCCGCAGCTATAGGTTAAATAGTATCGTTGATGTCCTTTTACTAGGATAGTTTTGGCTTTAAATAAAATAGCACCATAGATCGATGAACTTTGTAAAATCCGGGGAAAAATCCAACCAGAAAAAAATGTATTTCAAATATACTGTCATTTGATTCAGATGAGGGTGAATCTTGGCCACCAATTAAAATACCCCGAACTGAAAATGATAGTTATGCGCCAAGGAAGTCACGTTCTCAAACTCAACAAAACGAGTAAATCTATTGGATCTTACTGTGCCTTGGGATAAAAACGCAAAAGTGGCAATGAAACGGTTAAAATATCGAGAACTAGTGGAAGAGAGCAGAATGCAAGATTGAAATACTTGCTGTATACCAATAGAAGTAGGCTGCGAAGAGTTTGCAGCAAAACCATTACAGAAACTTTTTGATTGAAATGAATAAAAAAAGGAAAGAAAAGTAAAGAAATCCAAAACATTTGAGGCAGTTGATAAAACAGCAAAATAGTTTTGAATAAGGAGAAGAATTCGTGGGCAGAAAAGTAATGCAACAAAAATTTGGATTTTTTTCCTCCTGGGCATCACAGAAAATTGCGTCCTGTCATATGGCTTCAGTTTTTTTCTGTTGTCTTGGTTTGGTTTGGTTCTATTGCATATCAACCATTATTGGTTATTTAATGCCAACTCCTGTTTCTACAGATACATCAAATATATAATTTGTAAACTCATTTTGTAGATACACGCAGTTAAATGATCGAACAGTTCTATTTCTAACGACTCAGTTTAAGTCATTTGTTGGCACCCAGTTCTATAGGAACTACAGATATAATCCTATCAGGTAATACCAGCCCAGGCCATAGTGGATCTGGGAGTGATGCCAGCGAAGGGGTACTTTCCATTTCCCAAATCTCTAGTATTTGTGAAGCGTCACCATCAGATTATTTAGAGTCATATCCAGGACACTCATTGGGAGGGTCCTACCTCTTCTGAAGAGGTGCAGCCGATGTATTCTACAGCCCCAGCCGACTCGGCTATGTAGTCTTAAAGAATGTAAGGTTATCATTTTATCTAAATGATAAATCTAGATTCCTCAAGACGGGTAGTTACTACACAATCACAACTAGAAGAAGGTAATTGTCGTTATATCAATATTACAACAATTATTATGTTATAGAATCATATCCTGACTTAATGGAAAATTAATTCCTACAAAATCGTAAGTGGCAAGGTAATAATGATCGCTATTAAAAATAGCGTTTGAAAATTAAAAAGAATAATAAGAGTGAGAACCAGTACAAAAAAATAATGGTTTCAACTAGTTAGTTGTTAGTTTATAAATTAAACCTTATTAACCAAAGAAACTAAATGGTGTGTGTGTGTGGGGTGTATGTGTGGGGGATGGAAATAAATGGATATGAACAGAAGTAGACTGAAAAACAGGTAGGCATAAACAGAGATATAGATAGTTACATATGATGCAGATGGCTTCAAGCAGTCATCGATTGATCTAAATTGAATTCTTGGACAAAGGAAGTAACTTCTTTTCAGTTCCATTGAAAATATGAAAGCTGTCTCGACATGAATATTTGTCGAGTGCTATTTAAATGTAAATGGGCGCAAACAAATGTAAATATTTGTCTGTTGATGCCATTTGAAGGAATAAAATCGCTCATGTGTCTGAATCAATTTCACCCTTTGGAATTGAAAATCTCTTTTTAATTATTCGAACGAATTTCCTTCCGTGTATATTGTCCAAAACTTGACGATTATATATATATATATATATAATCGTCACACACACACACACACACACACACACACACACACACACACACACACACACACACACAGACGATTATATATATATATATATATATAATTGTCACACACACACACGCACACGCATATATATATATGTGTGTGTGTGTGTGTGTGTGTGCATAGAGAGACAGAGACAAAGAGAAAGAAAAAATGTGTGTACGTTTGTGTTTGCATGTGTGTCTGTCTGTGTGTGTTTCGACGTATGCGTGTGAGTTCCTTTCCTTTTTGTCAGTTCGATTTTTCTGGTGCTAATAATTAAAGAAAGAGACAAATTGCATACATTTCCAGCTAGTCAGTTTTGTCAGGGTCATAGACCATAGAGAAAAACATAAATAAATAAAAGAAAGCCAAAAAAAAAAAAAATAGAAAGAAGAAATTATGCAAATACCTGCACCTAGTTAAAGCACGGAGATAATTGCGGAACACGACGGTAACGATGATACCAGTCGTAGATAGGGACTTTGAAGGAAAGACTGGTTTAATTAATGACCAGAGAATGAATCAAAGCTATCCAAACTATAGCACTGTTAAAGTCATGTAGAATATTTAATTTAGTAGAGTTCGGCAGGAGTGTACTTCTGTAAAATACTACCAATTATCATCATGATCATCATGTCGTGCGGCTAGCACGGATATCCCTGACCCTCTCTCTCCACGTCTCCCTATCATTTATCGCCTCCGGCAGGTCCTCAGGGTTACATTCCGTATCATCACATAGCTGCTGTATGAATGTTCGAGCTGGTCGTCCTGCTTTTGATTGGCCATATGCTGGGGTCCACAGGAGTACATCACTTACAATCTCGTCCTTGCTTCTCCAGCAGTGTCCTGCATGTCTGGTTCGTCTAGCTTGTGTGAAAAACTCACAAAGAAAAGACTGTATACATATAACTAAAGTAAAGTTGGTGATCTTGGACGAGGGTAACCCAAAGGCTCTCTTTTCCCTAGCTACTACACTGAGGTGTTAGGGAGGACGCTACTCCTTTTGCTGGATTGCTCAACTTGACCCTTGATCCTTACCTTATAATGCTGAGTGTTAAGCATGGCGGCATCAAGTATCATTTTTAAGTCTTTGGTATGACTCGACCTGGGATTGAACCCCGGTATCATGGACCATTGGCCAACACTCTGCTCATTAGGTCAAGTATTCTAGATATCACTAAGACAGCATATATATACATTTAAGTTTGAATAGTGTGGACCCAAATCAACGGCACTTTCTGGCAGTTTCTCATTCATGCTGATCATCAGAAAGAGATATTAGTCTGATGATCACATTAGCAAGTTGGTGAGAGTCACCAAGCGCTGTTTACTCTGTGTCTGCGCTTTTCAAACCTCTCCCTCTCTTTCTATCTGTCTGTCTCTCTCTTAGAGAGGACGAAAAGAAGAAGGTATACAGTCGCCGAATATTGTAGTAAGAGTTGATGTTCTTAGCCATTGAAATGTGTTTTGTTGTAATTTATAGCTTTTACTCCTTTCATTATTGGTCTGAGTATTGTAAAAAAAAGCACAGCAAGAACTTCAAATTGATTATGATTAAAAACAGAACAGTACAAAATGTATGTAAGATTAAAATCTAAACAATGATTACAAAAGAAGGGCACAGTTTGATGTTTACCCAGTTTACTAAATTAAAACGTAAAGTTTAAAAACGTAAGCATATCCTTAAGAGGAGCAGAGATAACAATCAACTACCATCATCTCTTAAAGTGTCGTCTATAGATGAGAAAAAAAAAACAGCCACCGAAAGATTACGACCAAACTCCCTAAAATATGCACGACATGACGACGATAATAGTTTGTAAACTTTAATTATTCATTTGATTATTAACGGAACGCATTAAGTCACACACAGGTATTTCCAGTCGTTAAAAGACTATATGATTCTATACTTAACTTTACATACAAACAGCTTTGGTGAAATACCTCTAAATTATGTTTGAAATAAAAAAAGAATCATTGAATAAATGAAGGAAAACTTTGTTAAAATTGCTTATAAAAATGTATATTAAAGGTACAAATATTGAAGATAATTATCTCATTTGCCAATAGGAATTTTTTAGCAAAAGATTACCACCTTTGATGTATTTGTATTTTATAGATTATTTTCAAGTTGGTTGGCTCGTTGGTTAGTATTTTTATGACATATCACCCCACCCCACAGATTACCTATTACCACATTCAGTTTATATATATATATATATATATAAAGAGAAACACACACATACATATATAGATATAGTAAAAGAGCATATATATATATATATATATATATAGTTAGTTACATATATAGTTTGTAGGTAACGTTATTTCTAAACAAGTTGATAGAACTTTTTTGTTTGCTCAAAATGAAATTTTTTAAAGTATTCCTATCTAACACTAATAATTCTATCTCATAACAATCATTTGTTTGCATACATTTAAAAAGGTTTCACTAATTGCTAATTGACATCAGCAGTTCTATCAAACATATTTAATACAAGTAATTTCTACACAGCACTGCATTTTCAAATGAGTAACTGAATAATAATTGTAGTAGTTAAAATAATAATAATAATGATATTAATTACATGATGTCATAAACTTTATAACGAAAACAATGAACACCTGGAATATGGAATTGACTGCAGGAAGAAGGAGCTTAGCTAAAGCAAAGATCCAAAGAGGTATGTTTCAAGGAAATCAATTATCAACGTTACTATTCATAATTGCCATGATGCCACTTAACCACATACTCAGAAAATGCACAGCTAGGTACAAATTTAGAAGAACTCACGAAAACATCAATCTCTCCATGTATATGGATGATATCAAACTATTTGCAAAAAATGGAAAAGAACTGGAAACTCTTATACACGCAGTTAGAATATACAGTCATGACATAGGAATGGAATTTGGCATAGAATAATTTGCCATGCGAGTTATGAAAAGTGGCAAACAACATATGACTGGCGGAATGGAACTACCAAATCAAGACAAAATTAGAACGCTCGGAGAAAAGGAAACCTACAAATACTTGGACATCTTGGTGGCTGACACCATCAAACAAGTGGAGATGTAAGAAAAAATTAAGAAAGAATATCTCAGAAGAAATAGAAAGCTACGCGAGACAAAACTATGTTGCAGAAACCTTATCAAAGGAATTAATAGCTGGACTGTACTCCTCGTTAGATATTCGGCACCATTTTTGAAGTGGACCAGAGAAGAACTTAAGCAAATGAACGAAATAACAAGAAAACTAATGACGATGCATAAGGCATTACATCCCAGAGTCGACATTTACAAACTATTTGCATCAAGAAAAAAAGGAGGAAGAGGACTTGCCAGCATTGAAAACAGTGTTGACGCATCGATACAACGACTCGAGGACTACATAGAAAAACACGAAGGAGGACTAATTACAGCCATCAAAAACGACAACACGATGACTAACAAAATGACAATAACTAGGAATAAAAAATGGGAAGAAAAACAGCTCTATGGGCACTTTAAACGATGAATGAACAGCATCTCACACAAGAAAACCTGAAGGTGGCTAAGAAAAGGAAACCTTAAAAGAGAAATAGAATCTCTCCTAATAGCAGCACAAAACAACGCCGTAAGAACCAATGATATCAAAGCGAGAATAGATAAGACGCAACGAAATAGCAAATGTAGGTTATATGGTGATAGAGACGAAACCATCAATCACATAATAAGCAGATGCAGCAAATTAGCACAGAATGTGTATAAGACTAGACACGACTGGTTTGGCAAGGTGATACACTGGGAGATGTGCAATAAATTTAAATTTCACCATACGAACAAATGATTTATATACAACCCAGCATCTTTCGTGGAGAATGACACACATAAACTCTATGGGACTTTGACATATAAACGGTTCACCTAATCGCGGCCAGAAGACCAGACCTAATAACAATCGACAAAAAAAGTGAACCTGCAAAATTGTGAACTTTTTTGACCATAAACTAAAACTGAAAGAGAGTGAAAAGAAGGATAAGTACTTCGACCTTGCTGGGGAAGTGAAAAAACTCTGGAACATGAAGGTGACAATTATATTAATAGTGATTGGTGCTTTTGGTACAATAACTAAAGGATTATTAAAGGGACTGAAGAACTTGGAACCTGGCGGACGAGTGGAAACCATCCAAACTACGGTATTATTGAGAAGAATCCTGGAGACTTGAGGACACTTGCTGTCATTAAAATTCCAGTAAAAAAACCATCATCTGACACTGATGTGAAAAACTCCTAAGGATGGTGAATAATATTAATAATAATAATAATAATAATAATTAGACGCAACAAAACAGTAAATGTAGGCTATGCAGTGACAGAGACGAAACGATCAATCACGTAATAAGCAAATGACACAAATTAGCACAGAAGGAGTATAAGGCGAGACACGACTGGGTTGGCCAGGGGATCCATTGGGAAATGTGCAGGAAATTTCAATTCGACCATGCAAAGAAATGGTATATGCACAACCCGGCACCTGTCCTAGAAAATGAATCGCATAAACTCCTATGGGACTTTAACATATAAACGGATCACCTAATCCCGGCCAGAAGACCAGACCTAATAATAATCAACAAAAAAAAAAAAAAAAGAATCTGCAAAATTGTCGACTTTGCTGTCCCGGCGGACCAGAGAATAAATCTAAAGGAAAGTGAAAAGAAGGATAAATACCTCGACATTGCTAGAGAATTGAAAAAGCTGTGGAATATGAAAGTAACGATTGTGCCAATTGTGATTGGTGCGTTAGGCACAATAACTAAAGGATTTTTAAAAGGCCTGGAGGACTTGGAAGTTGGCGGACGGGTAGAGACTAAACGACAGCATTGCTAAGAACGGCCAGAATCCTGAGACGAGTCCTGGAGAGTTGAGGAGACTTGCTGTCACTCAAACTCCAGTGAAAAACCATCAGCTAACACTGATGTGAAAAACTCTAAAGGAGCAAATAATAATAATGAATGATTCAACAATACTGTTTGACACATAGCTAAAAACCTTACAATTACTACCACACCGTGTCAGAGGGGAGCTGGGAGTAATGGCAATGAAGAGGCACTCTACATTCCCCCCAAGCTCCACTGCCTGGAGCCTGACCATCAGATGCAATGTAATGTTATAACCTAGACACTTGTTGGGGAAGAGTTCTTTACCCTCTGCATCGGTGCCGTTGACCTACTCGACAGTCTCAGTCAGCAGGGCAGTTATTTCATTGGGAAATAGAACAAAATGAGCGAAAACTTTCCCAAATTGTTCTATGTCGAATTTTTCACATTTCAGTTAAATTTCAGCATTTTCCGATTTAAAACGACTGTTTCAATAAGGGTAAATGAAAACCTTTAAATCAACATTAAATGTCTTAAGAAACGAAAAAAAAAATGAACCAGAGCCAGATGAGTATAAAACTAGCTTTTAAAACAGCATTCGGACATTACCCCGTGTTTTGAAAATTCAGAAATTGTGAGAAATTTGTTTATATATACACGCTTCATAGCGTTCGACATTCGACTGTCGTTGCGCACGGCAATGAAGAGGTTAAAGAAGCGTGTTTAAGAGAACATATCTATCATATTTACGCAACCCCTCCGCTCGGGCAGGATATGACACAAGGTCAATTTTTAAGTGGAGTTTAACAGGTTTGAATTCAGAGTTTTCCTTCTCCTAGACTAGTTGCCTCGCCAAGGCTGAAGAACCTTGTCTGCCATACTATTTACCCATAGCTTGAGGGAGAATAATGATTCATACCTTTCCCAAGGGTATTAGTGCTATATGAAATGCAATCCGTCTCGTCCAGGATTTGAACTCCTGTCGGCGTATCCATTTTCTACGACGATAACCATTATACCACGGGCACTTAAGAGAATATATTTAAAAAAAAAAAAGGATGTCAACGTTTTACTTTGTTCTTATGGGAAATCAATTGATTGGCATACTAGAAAAAGAATTAAATTTTATGCAAAAAAATAGGTTCGAGAAACTCATTTTTGTATCTTCACCAATCTGCGCATTCACGCGCGTTTTAAAATTTCTAGGGATACTTAGCAGACAACGATATTTGAGTTACTGCGAAAAAATTTGAGGATAAAAAAACACAAATAATCTTAGAAATCATTTCCCTTCTTGACTGTTTAAAAATACTTTTTTTTTAATCAAGTATGATGATAGATAAATCATTGTCATTTTTATCTCATTTGTATAAATAAGTGAAGAAATAAATATTTTCTTTAGTAAATAAGTATACTTAATCAACTACCTTTCTTTTGAGTGAAAATGTATCAATCTTTTCTTTCAAAAGTGCATTTAGTTTCAATATTACTTCGCTAACTTAGATTAAACAAACATGTTAGTGTTTATATAGGTTTCTTAATACTGTTACAGGAGCTTTCTCTTGCTGATGAAAAAAATTCAGCAGCAGCTGCATTTTCTTTTATATTCTCTCTCACGTAGTTTCACACTCATACAAAGACTTTTTCCAAACACAAAATATGACCGTTTAAGTTTAAACAATAACTGCCACGTTTCATGCATGAATCTTCTTTTTCTCTCTTAAACTAGTCACACTCTGACTAAAATTGTCTTTTCTTATACGAAAAGATTTTGTAAGACTTGTTTTTCTACAAAATTTCCCTTCAATTTAAAGACATAAAATTCATTCATCTCTCTTTTCTCATAGCTTTTGGTAAGTAATAGGTCTGGGTTGTATTACATTGATAAGATAACCCGTCGAGGAGAATAAAGGAGTGAAGCTATAAAGAAACTATTTATCTGTTATCAACTCATTAAAAAGCATGTCTGACCCAAGAAAATTCTTAAACACTATGTAGTCAGATAGCCAACAATATAATAAATTACATTGAAACTCCATCGAATATCAGGGTGAGTAAGTATTTTCTCGTTGTAACGAAGAGATACACAATGGAATCGAGTTAACTATCTATTTCCTGAGGTGGTACAGTCCAACAAATATTATTAGTCTCGCGCTGTTTGTGTTACGTCCGAAATTGGTCTTACAACTGAAAGAGATCCTCAGTACTCCTTGTGCTTAAGAAACACGACGTTTTTTATACCTCCCAGATACTGGAAGTCGCGTGGTACGAGCCACTATACAACAGTAAGGCAACCAGTCTAAGAGAAGGAAAACTCTAAAAGGGGTTAAGCTCAGTTTTAAAATTGACCTTGTATGACACTCTGTTCGTGCGTTGGGTGGATGAATAAAATCTGAGGCAAGCGAACTCCCACTTATTCCACATTGAGTATTTCGGTAGCTTATGTTTGATCAAACAATATGTATTTTATTCTTTGTCTTGAAAATAACATTTCAGGTTTTCCTACTTTGGAGACTGAATCTGAAGAAATCAGCAATATCGAGCAGTGAGAGGGTTTTTTTTTTCTGTGACCAGGTGTCTGAATTTTTCCTTTTTTTTAAATAAACTCGTTGTTATCTCTTCAACTCATTTTTGTCTCCGCCAACTGTCTTCAAAACATTCGTCATATTTTTTTCCATTCCTGCATTTTGCATCCTCGGGTAGAAGAAATACGACCAGAGTCATAACTGACGATTAGTCTCGATTCTAAGCACACCTATGTGATTGGCTGATATCCAGTTCATGAGTAAACGCTTAAAAAGAGTAAATTAATTGATTCCTTTATTTTTTTGGTAGGGAATATTGGCCGGTGAGGGTTTCATGTGGATAAATTAATAAAAACTTTTTCTAAATTGTTTAATAAATTATTGTGTTGACTGGAAATTTTTTGTGCTACTATTTAATAAAAATCCGGGAAATTCCATGGAAATTTCACATTATCTATCTATCTCTCTATCTATCGCTGACATTTCATATCTATATCAATACAAATCTTGGTTCATACACAATTATCTTTTTCATTGAGATATATATTTTTTTTAATTTGGTTTAATCATTTACTTATCAGTTATATCATTAAACTTTTCTTGAGGTTGGATAGTTTATCAAAAACTATCGACTGAGAAAGTTCACATTCGCTTCTTGGCGAGGTCATCTTCTCATCTCTACCAAGCTACCGGTAAATAGAAAATTCTTTGAACTCCTTTATTTGTGAAAGAGATTTTTTAAAAATAAATAATGTTCTTATGATACCGCTACGTTTTTTGATATATGATTCTTGTCCCCCAAAATCAAAACCCAGCACTCCCAGTCTTCCCCTCTCCTTTTCTCTCTCAATATATATATATATATATATATATATATAATTTCAAGTCTTAAATAAGGTAAGAACAAAACAGGATAAAAAGACCATTAGTTTCAGGTTGTCATATGTCTCACTTGAGGATTGACAACGTGAAACTGCGAGTCTTGTGTTTTTCTGGTTTATTATAATCTTTTTTTATATACATGGAATATATTGTGATATTACTCTATGTTAGAGTACGATAAACATGATGGGATTAAAAACGTTTTCAGAGTTAACTTTTAATCATAATTATATACATTTGTATAGGCTTTCGTGGTATAATGGATACCTTTGTTGTATATACCTACAGCGACAGGAGTCCAAAACCTGAACAAGTCTGTTTGCATTTCACATAAGCTAATGCACTTGTGAAAGGTATGATTCTAAGTATTCTTCCTCCAGCTCTAGGTAAATAGTAGGGTAGACTAGATTCTTCAACCTTTGTAAGGTAACAAGTCTAGGAGAAGGAAAACTCTATATTTGAACCTATAAAACTCCATTTAAAACATACCTTGTGTCGCATCTTGCACACGCGGCTAAGCATATATACATATATATATATATATGTGTGTGTGTGTGTGTGTAATATTGTTATCAATATTTATAAATAAAGAGAACTTAGAATCATTGATAGAGTGTATATATCTAAGTTAAGATTGCATAGACACAGAAACAACGGTGTTTGGCAACTGTTAGTTAGTTTCTCGCCTACGCGTTCATCAGGACAAGTGTGATATCCACTCAAACGATCATGATTTGATGAGAGTGGCAAAGTTCATCATCTTTGAAAGAATCGAAAAAAAAAACCTGCATCATACAATACCAAGGCGATAATAGAAACATGCGAATATAAATGAATAAAATGTTTTTAAATACTGACCGCAGATGTCTTTAACATCTAGAGATGCAATCTTTAAAACACTGCGGTGAAATATATTGGACAGATTTAAGGTGACACATGAGCTCCTAAATAAATAAATGTTCGATCAAAATAGTCACGAGTAATTTGAAACATGACCAGCAATACTTAACAGATATCTCCGAAAGCGAGATCTCCGTGCCCATTGTCTACGGTAGCAGATATCTTATAGTCATTTGAAAACACTTGGATATCAAAAAGTATTTATCTTCATATATCTTAAAATGGCTTTTCTGACTTTCCAGTGTTTTGTTTTTATCTGCGTGTTCTGTCAAGTAAATATCTTGCATTTTTGCTTCTGCAATTTGATAGTTTATTTTATCCTCGTTCATGAATCGGTTCATAGAGAATAAAACAGAGTTCACTCATACATATCACTTGCTCATACAAAACTTAGGTGGAAAAGAGACATCTCTCCGGAAAGACGACGAATGGAGAAAGTGAAAGATCAAATCTCAACAGCTCTTCTGACAGAGCGACGTGTTGTGTGGGGAGCAACATTGGTTTCCTGTGTTTCCGAAAGATATGGAACCGTGTAATGAAGATTTCTCTAAAAAAGAGACTGTCCCAATATGATGCAGCATGTAATGATTTAATATTGCTGCAACTGGGCAGCTCCAAAAATTGATGCTTGTCACAACAAATATCTGAGAACTATTACTGGACACCGATGGCAAAATAGCCAACTAGGCTCTGCATAAGACGAGCAAGGACATTCAGTTATCAATGGACGTGCCGCAACTCCAATGGCTCCTGTTTCGAGATGCACTATGAATGCTTGAAGAAAAACGTACAGAAAAAAATCCAGGAATTTACTGTCATAGGTTCAACCAACTACTTGGCACAAAGAGGCCACCACTACAGAAACTTGCTTGATAAACGGTGGGTTGTCGGTTCTCCAAATTCCAGGACTGGGAGCCATAAAACAAAACAAAAGAACCTGAACTTCAAAGGAAAGAAGAGAGAAACCTATTAGTTGGTGGGGGGATTCCAAATTACTACAACAGCAGAATGCGGTAAAACACACAACTTGATCGTGGTAAATTAAAAACGGCTTTTGAGTTGTGAATGAGTCGGTTGACTGATTTCATCAAATATATTAAAATACGTGTATGAGATAGTTTATCATATTTACCAACCCCTCCGCTCGGGCAGGATATGACACAATGCCAATTTTTAAGCGGAGTTTAACAGGTTTGAATTCAGAGTTTTCCTTCTCCTAGACTAGTTGCCTCGCCAAGGCTGAAGAACCTAGTCTGCCCTACTATTTACCCATAGCTGGAGGGAGAATAATTGGATTCATACCCTTTCTAAGGGTATTAGTGCTATGTGAAATGCAATCAGTCTCGTCCAGGATTTGAACTCGTGTCACCGTGCCCATTTCCTACGACGATAACCATTACACTACGGGCACCTCCACTAATGTATGAGATAGTTTATAATGCCTGATGATCGATTGTGTGAAACTCTTAGCCAGTCGTGAGGAAACTGTGATCCACGATCCGCGTACGAACCTGAGTGCATTTTGAATGACCCGCTCGATTCTATAAAGAAAGTAAGGCTTCGTACAGTTGTGTTTGTCTCATGTCATTCTCATTGATTTACATAAACATCTCACTCCAAACAGCTTGCGAAAGCTGGTATGAAAGAGAATAACTATTACATGTTCAACTAACTTTCCTAACATGTCAATGCTCGTAGTATAAGAAAAAGAAAAAAGATCTCTTAATTCTTATAAAAATATTGATTCACGAATTATAAAAATATGCCATTTTGTCCACGATGAAAGGATCATATTTATATTGAATAGATTGATTCTGCAAATATTTTTTCTGTTAATCATTCCATAATGTATCTCAGCATCAGCGTGTGTTAAGCATATGGATATCAGTGAGTATTTACCTCTCGTTTTTGGTTGCTTCTCTGGTGGTATGTCAATCTTTGAGGTATGATTTCCTTAATCAGACTATGTTGCTCCATCTTCTGTGCTCCTTTCAAATCACACATGAATTGAAACAAAACACGATCTATTATCAACCGCAGAGAGTACCTCTAACGGTTTTACTTACTTCGGTCGCGCGATATACACGCTGCAGATTCGCACATACTACTAAAATATTGCGAAACATATGAATCAACTTAATATATGAATAAAAATATATTTTCAGAAATTGCTGGAAATCCTTGTGTCAAAGTATAAGGAGCACAGAAAAAGTTCTTGGCCCAACTAAAAAAAGGAGCAAGTCAGATTAAAGCGATGCTCATGCCTTTGTATATAGACGTCTTGTAGTTCAACTCTTTCACAACATCGTTTCTCAAGTGTATTTAGCCTTTCAAAAATCATACAGTAATATTTAATTGGATAACATTTTTTCAGCTTCAACTCGGTAAAGGAAAATATTTGCAAATTAATAAAAGCAAGCGTCTTCACATCCTTGCATGGATAGAATCAAGCAATGTTAGGAAATCGTTGGAAATTATTACGTCAAGCAGATAGATAGGTAAATAGATGGGAAGAACGGAATAATATATATCTATCTATCTATCTACAGTTGTTGAAATAAGTATAAGACACCCCATTAAATTGTTGATAATTTTCTTATTACTGAACAAATTCCTCTAAATATTTGTGTGTGGTACCGAGATCTGATGGGTATTAATACACATATTCGATTTCATAATAACTTTTCACCCAAAAAGTTATAAAGAAAAATACGTTTTTCGAGGGTAGAAATAAGTATAAGACAGTTTTGAAAATTTGTGTTTATCAGCAATATTGTACAAAATTCAATATTTACATTTATTCCCGATTAATTGAAATACTTAAACACACTTGTTTTGGATTAAATCAATAAGTTTTCAGAGAGTTTCAGATGGAATTTCATTCCAATACTATTTAATGCAAGATTTTAAAGTTTCTCTATCTTCAAATTGACGTTTATTTTTGCATACTCTTCATGACAAAATTCCCCACAAATTTTCTATTGGGTTTAAATCTGGAGACAAAACTTCAATATTTTTTGTTTTAAATTTGTCTTTCGAGAGCTTAGAAGTGTGTACGGCTGCGTTGTCTGGTTGAAAATGGCATTATTGGTGTCTAGACCATTCATAAATGGGAAGACTTTTTTCGAAAACTATGATAGAGTACAGTTTTGTTTCCATTTCATCACTACTAAATCAGACTTTTCAGACGCAGAAAAAGCTCCCCAAACCATAACAGATACCCCACCAATATTCTTTTTGAAAACAACTGCTTCTCTTTTCTTAAAGCTAGCCGATAACACTGGGAGCCATCGAGCCAATCCAGGTTAACTGTTTTTCATCAGAAAACACCACAGTTTCCCATTTCTCATTTGTTCATATTACTTTTTTCTTTACCCAATCTCTACGCATCTTCTTATGTTTAGCAGTTAATGCAAGGACTGTCTTCTTGTTTCAATATACAAGATTTGGCGAATCATGGAGAAGTTAAGGAACTCTTCTCGGAGTGATGGGTAAATTGAGATTTTTGCAAATCTCTTGAGCTTATTTGACTTTTAGAAGCTTCTCAAAATAGTCGACGTTGAGCTGTATTTGTAATGTTAGGTGGACGACCTGGACGTTTTCTGATGCCATACAATTTAGGGACCTTGCAATGAAACTTAGATTTTCCTTCCAGTTTATATCCAGATATTTGCCCTTTTCGTTTTCATTAAGTGGGGAGTTCCTAGGGATTTTGCAGTAATTGTATTCAATTATGATACCTTTAAATAGGACTCACATGGCGTAAAATCGTGATAAGAGACTTTTTATAATCTACACATGCACTTATCCTTCCTTTGGCATTCTGCAGTAAACCAGATGTACAGATTTTCAAAATTGACTTAGACTTATTTCCACACTCGAAAATGTATTTTTCTATATAATTCTTTGGGGTGGAAAGTTGTTATAAAATCGAATATGCATACTAATACTCATCAAGTCTAGGTACCCGAGACGCATTTTCAGAGGAATTTGTGCTGTAATAAGAAAATTATTTACAATTTAATAGGGTGTTATATACTTATTTTCACCACTGTACATATATATATATATATATATATACGTGTGTGCGTGCGCGTGTGTGAGTGTGTATGAGTGTGTGAGTATGTGTGTGTACAGAGAAAGATAGAGAGAGAGAGAGAGAGTGTGTGTGTGTGTGTGTGTGCGCGCGTCAGAGAGAGAGAGAGAGAGAGAGAGAGAGAGAGAGAGAAAGGG
>OY757918.1:44169915-44184915 GCA_963585895.1 Sepioteuthis lessoniana | reverse complement strand
CTGTAGGGGAGAGCGCTACTGCTTTCCCTGGATTGGTTCACTTTACCTGTGATACGTACCATATATTGCTGAGGGTTAAGCAAGGCGGTATCAAAAACCCCAAATATTCCTTTTAAAGAGTTTTTTTCTAAACCAACGCCCACTAGCATTTGTTATTCCAAGTATAACAGTTTGTAATCAAAACAGATATTATTAAGTATTAGTTTTTCAAATCTCTACGACATTAAAGTATTCTAATCCAAAATATACATATTTACCCAACCCCTCCGCTCGGGCAGCATATGACACGAAGTCAATTTTTAAGCGGAGTTTAACAGGTTTGAATTCAGAGTTTTCCTTCTCCTAGGCTAGTTGCCTCACCAAGGCTGAAGAACCTAGTCTGCCCTACTATTTACCCATAGCTTGCGGGAGAATAATAGGATTTATACCTTTCCCAAGGGTATTAGTGCTATGTGAAATGCAATCCCTCTCGTCGGGTCGCAGTGTTCATTTCTTACGACGATAACCATTACAGAACGGACACCTCCTAATCCAAAATATAAATACGCAGCAGTCAAGTCCAAAAATAAAAGCTATCTAAATTCATTTTTGCAATTCTTTTCGGTACAGCAAATTCTTCCTGATGAAAGTTTAATATTGGCTACAGAGTTTCAATACAGTGGAGCTTGGTAATAAAAAATCTATTATAATATATATCTTCCCTGTAGATTAATCTACTATACATTGTAAAATATTAGTATCTTTACTTTAGAAGACAATTATGCTTTTATTTATAGCGTTAAGGGTGTATTCATGATCAATGCATTGGATAGATAGATAGATAGATAGATAGATAGGTTAATTGATTGATTGATTCGATTGATTTGATTGATTCGATTCATTGGTTTTATGACATATCAAATCTTGGTTATTTAATGCCTAATCCATTTTTATATATATTACGCGTTCTGTTTCAAACAATTCAGTTTAGTATAAGTGTAGTTTTTTGTTTACACACAGTTAATTGTCAAAACAGTTCTATTTCAAACAATTCAGTTAAGCGTAAGTACAGTTTCAATGTCAAAAACAGTTATATTTCAAACTATTCATTTTGGCATACAAAAACTTTTCCATTTCAAACAATTCAGTTTAGCATGAGTATGCAACTAAGATGTCAAAACTGTTCTATTTCAAGCAATTCAGTTTAGCAAAAGGGCACAGTTTAATTCTTTTTTGCCCATAGATAGGACACTATCAGGTGCTACCACTCAGAGCGTGAGTGGACCAGGGACCGATGGCAATAAATGGATACTCCGCATTCCCCAAAGCTTCAGCATTACTGGAATATCACCATTAGTTTTCTAGTGTCATATCCAAGACATTTGTTTGGGGTGGGGGTCCTGCCTCTCTCCAGAGAAGCAATCGGTGTATTCTACTGCCAGAGCTCACTTGGCAATTGATAGATCGATAGATAGATGGATTGGAAGAAACAGAATGAAAGAGATAAATAGTTAGAAATCGATCTATACTCATATACGGAATGCACTTATCGAATTCAAAATTAACTTTGAAATATGATACTCTCAATACCTATTAATAATTTTTTTCAAAACCTTTACAATCAATTTAACATTATCTTTATGTCAAACCTTATTTCTCCAAATGGATGAAAATAGTTCCTTTTACTTCTTTGAAAAATTTTATTTTCTTTATCCATATTCAAATTTAATCTATTAAGTTATTTTTTTATTCCAGGGATTTCATTTTGACTTAAAAGCTTCTTTAAATACAAGTACCGTATGCCTTTGGTGAAGGGAAGATATAATTTCAGTAAAAGACTTTGGTCGTTCCATTAATCTGAGTTTGGCAACAAAAAATATGGATTCCGTTTCGGCTGGATATACATCTCTTTCAGTGGCTTATCCAATCAAACACAGTTAATACCTTTTTATTTTTATTTTATTTAAATCCAAGCTGGCGCTAATTTAATTTCTTTTCTTTTTGGTAAAGGTTACAAAACAGAAACTGATTACTGTTTAATATAATCTGACATTTGATGTGATTTGGTTATCTTATTCAAGGAGGTAAGATGTTGAGAGTACGTCTTGATTGAGTTTAACGTCATGTCAACCAGTAGAGGATTATTTTCTGCATAGAGGTCACGTTGATTGTACATTTATATTTACAGTTTTGACTAGTTACTTCTGAAAAAAAGTTTTATGCATTGGTATAAATAAAATAATTTGCGCACAGTTGTATGATTTCAAGTATACATACGTAATAGTTACGTAGTTTTCAGTAATCATTTTGAATTAAGAATAGACATCTATTTGTATACAATCAAAGCGTTTAAAGAAACTAATTATAATCCTGACTAAACAATCATAACTTCAAGAGAAGTTATTAAGAGAAAAAATTTACAGTTATATTATATCAAGTATTCTTATCAAATACTTATAATTTTAATCATTATTTATCTGATAGAGACGACCCTGATAGGTATTAACACGTCGAATCAGAATGAACAAGACTCCTCTGTTTTCGAAACCTGAAGCTTTACAATCAGATAAAGGGTTTAGATAACGCAAACGACAAAGCCCAGTCGGCTGGAGCTGTAAAATACACTGACTGCATCTCTGCAGAGGTGTAAGACTCCCCCAATGATTGTCGTAGATATGACACAAGACAATCTAATAGAGAGCGATCAGTAATGCAGAAGCTTTGGAGAATGCGGAATACTCCTTTATAACCATCGCTCCCAGGTCCACTCCGTCCCGGAATGATTGTACCTGATAGGGGCCTATCTATGGGTCAAACAGAACTAAACTCTGTACTTACACTAAATTGAATTGTTTGAAATAGACCTGTTTATATGTATAAAAATGGATTTTGCCTTAATAACCTACAATGGTTTATGTGCCATAAAACCAAATCAAACTGAAAGCTCACTGCAGAGTGGTAAGATCATCGAAAAAGAATTTGTAGGATATAATGCTAAACTGTATCTGATGGTGTGGCTTCATTTCTGAAGATTTGGGGAATATGGAGTACCCCATCATTGCCATTAATCTTAGGTTAACTCTAACTCAGAAAAGACGCATCGGTTAAAATCCCATATTTGAGTCAAACAGAACTACTTAAAAATTATTCAGTTTCGATGGACCGTGTGTAAAACCTCATTAAAAAAAATAAACAGAAAATGTAAATATGAACATACAGCTAACGTAATTTACTAACCTCTTGGCATGAAATGATACGAGAAATTCCATTAAAATCAATCAGTCAATCTAAAGTGAAATGTTGGTGTATTGGTTAAAGTGTTGGACTCTGGAATCCTACAAAGCTAGATCAAATTCCAGTCACTTATAAGGTTCCCTTTCGGACAAATACTTTTGGGAAAGGAATGGACCCACTTACCCACTCAGCTATGGGTTAAATAGCATCACTGCTGTTCTACAAGAAAAATGGCTTTGGCATTACATAGCCCATGAAGGTTGATATGCCATTAAAGAAAGAAATCGAACCGAACCAAAGTCAAATTGATCCCAAACGGATAGTTCAAACTGAATTTCCAGTTGACAAAAAATAATATAGGTACATAAAATTAAATAGGGCTTTATTTTTATACAGTTACCTTTTTTAAGTTAGGGAAACTTTTTAGGGTTACGATTTAAAAAGACCTGAAATTTGTTAATCAGATACCCCTGAAAACATTGTTAAAAAAAAGAAGAAAAATGCTTTTTCCAAATGACATTGAATTCTACAAACATTTTCCCTTTTTTCCCATTATTTCGAAAACGAAAATCCCATAAGATTTTTTCATTAAATCCATTGAAATGCAGGAAAACATTTCCGAAGCTAGAAGCTAAAGTATTTTCCTTTTGAGAGACGGCTGAGAATTTTTTCTGGAAGACTGATAATAGAACAGCAGAAAATATTAATGTTTTCAATGGAGTATTAGCCGTGGGTAATGTACCTCAGTTATATTGCTATTGAAGCAGTATAAATCCTTGGCGAAAATACTTCCATAATTTCGCTTCAGATAAATAATCAAATTAGTTACGCGCTCAAGATCAAAAATTTTGTAGACTTAATGGAATGAAAGGAATTAACTTTTACTCTGGACATTTCAGTAATCATAGATTAGAAGAAATTCAGCTTATATCAAGGAAAATCTGTATATCAATAAAATTCTTATTATATTTGCATGGAACCATAACCTACAAAAATCAATGCAGGATAGAGTTTTTTGTATTTATTCGAGCAATATTCTAAAAAAACACAGTTCAACTCTGATCAAGCTGGGTAGTGCCTATTAGGGTCCTATCTATGGGTCAAAAACAAATACTTAATCCTTTTCTATACTTGTAACTATTTAATTATACGCAAACAAATGACTGGTGTCAACTTGAATTATTTGTATTGCTTAGAAATATTTGGAATCAATTCACTGGTTGTATACGAATGGATAATGTTGAATAGAATGAAAAGTAAAGTAAAGGCATAAATATCACAGGGTTAAAAATACCTGAAGATAGAGTAGGTTTAATTTTATCTGAACATATTTTATTATCACATACTTGCACTGAACCTTCGTGTATGAAAATGGTTTCACAGCACCGAATGTTTTTGCCGAGGTAGTGTAGGTGACGAACCTCGAGGGAATGTGAGATGCTGAACTCACCTGATACTTTCCGAGTGCTACTCGTCAGATTATCTACCATTGTTTGAGGCATGAACTCGAAATGAATGGTTGTAGGCCTACCTGACTTCACCTAATCATCGAGGGTCTTGCGACCCAAGCAAACTTTCTCTGGTTATTTTCTTATATCCTCATGGGATGTCTCCTGGTAGCAGCATCTTAATGATAGACAAATCTTTGAAAACTTTTCCCCCGTGCTGAACATTGTCAACGTAAGGAGGACACAATTTGCAAGTCACTGCAATCCAATTAAATATGAATTATGGGAGCCGGAAACAAGAAAGGGAACCCGAGGAAGAACTACGTTAATATCCTTGAACATGACAAGGGCACAATGTGCGATGAATTTCCAACGGGTATTAAGAACTGGATGCTGTGGAAATCGATAGTTTGTGCTTGAGCTAGTTCAAATTACTACCTGATATTATCCAGCAAAAATGTTACATCATGGAGATCTATTTTCGGTTTGGTTTGGTTTAGTTTGTTGGTTTTTTATGGCATATCAACTTTTTTAGGTTATTTAACGCCAAATCCATTTTTATGTAAATAATCTGTTCTATTTAAAACAATTCAGTTTAGCATAAATACACAGTTTGTCAAAAAAATTTCCATTTCAAACTATTCAAGCAGTTATATGTAACAATTCGGTTAAGTGTAAATACAGTTTTAATATCTAAAAATAGTTCTATTTAAAATAATTCAGTTAAGCATAAGCACGCAGTTTAAATGTAAGTACGGTTTAAATGTCAAAAACATTTCTATTTCAAGCTATTCAGTTTACTTAAAGCATTCATTTTAGCATAAGTATGCTGTTAGTTCTATTTAACCCATAGATAGGGCCCTATCAGGTGCTACCACTCCGGGCCAGAGTGGACCTGGGAGCGATGGCAATGAAGGGGTACTCTGCATTCCCCAAAGCTCCAGCACTGCTGGAAACTCGCCATCAGATTATTTAGTGTCATTATCAGGACACTCGTTGGGGGGATGTCTTACTCCTCTGCAGAGGTGCAGTCAGTGTATTTTACAGCCCCAGCTGACTGGGCAATACACAGAGTTAAACGTCAAACAGTTTTATTTCAGATAACTCAGTTCAGCATAAGTACACAGTTTAGACGTCAAAAACACTTCTATTTCGAGCTATTCAGTTCAGCTCTAGTACGCAGTTCCAATGTCAAAACAGTTCTTTTTTAAACAATTCACTTTAGCATAAATACGCAGTTTAAATGCAAAAATCAGTATAGTGAAAGAAGCACGGTTTAGTTCTATTTAACCCATAGATAGGACCCTTATCACACGCTACCACTCCGGTCAGGGTGGACCCGTGAGTGATGGCAATGAAGAGGTACTCCGAATTGCTGGAACCTCACCATCAGATTTTTTAGTGTCATATCAAGGACACTTGTTGGGGGGCGGTCTTACCCCTCTGAAGAGAAGCAGTCGGTGTATTCTACAGCTCCAGCCGACTGAGCAAGGGGATCAATTTTCATTAAAGTTATACACTTAACAGCACTAGCATAGAAAATAAAGCAATTTCCTCATCAATATGCAAATAAATGAGAACTTTTCTGATCTTTAGTCGTGCAGATGGATATTTTTAAACATCTTATTTTTTTTATTTAATCGATATAATTATGAAATGATGGTAAGAATACGTCATAACTACATTTTACTATTGTTGTAAGCATAGATCGCCATCATCAGAGAAATGCTAATAGGATTTATTATTATTATTATTATTATTATTATTATTAATAACAACGCGGTTGTCCTCGTGGTGTGATGGTTAAAGCGATGGATTGCGGAATCGTAGTACGCGAGTTCGTACTCCAATCGTGCTATTACGTTCACTTTCGGGCAAATACCCTTGGGAAAGGTATGAACCCCGTTATCCTCCCAGCTATGGGTTAAATAGTACTACTCCTCTTCTTCTAGGGGAATGGCTTTAACATTAAATAACCCACAAAGAGTTGATATGCCATTAAACAAAGAAAGAAACTAGAAGCATTAGAAGCATTAGTATCAACATGAATAGTCGTTAACTATGAAAGCCAATTATAATCCTACACTGTTTTCTAAATGGAAGTATCAATATTATTATGTATGGCCTGTTAAATATGAAATGCTAATTAGAATCCTTCACCCCTCGTAGATAGGGCCCTGTTGGTTAGGGCTGTAGAATACACCGACTGCATCTCTGCAGAGGAGTAAGAATCCCCCTAACAAGTGTCTTGATTTTGACACTATACAATCTGATGCCGAGGTTTCAGTAATGCTGGAGCTTTGGGTAATGCGGAGTACCAATTTATTGCCATCGCTCCCGGGTTTACTCTGAATCGGAGTGGTAGCACCTCATAGGGCCCTTTCTATGATTCAAAAAGAAATGAACTGTGTGCTAATGTCAAAATGAATTGTTTAAAATAGAACTGTTTTGACCTTTAACTGTAACTGTTTAATTGAATTGTTAGTGATACAGAGCAATACTTCGAACTATCTAACTTTGTTGACTAAACTGAATAGTTAGAAATAGAAATGTTTTTGCCGCTTATCTGTGTACTTATGCTAAATTGAATTAGTTGAAATAGAACTGTTTATATGTATGAAAATGGATTTGGCATTAAATAACCCACAATGGTTGATATGGCATAAAAGCACATTAAACGAAACCATGTTTTTACATTTAACCGCGTGTTTACACTGCATACTTATACTAAAGTGAATTGTTTGAAATAAAATGCTTTTGCCATTTAATTGTGAATAAACAAAAAAACTATACTGATACAAAACTAAATTGTTTGAAACTTATCAAAATGCCTTAATTCGACATTAAATGATTCGAAAAGGGTTGATACGCCATAAAACCAACCAACCAACCAACCTTGATAAATAACAGCATTCCTATCATGATGGATATGTATTACAACGGGAAATCAAAAAGTTCACTGGAACAATCCAATTATTTAAGCATTCATATTCGCTAAAAACATCTGCTGCCTCTGAGTATAAAATGAGTTCATCTCAAAATCTGTTTTGATGGCAAATCAAATATATTATTTAGCCAAAAACATCTGGGGTCTATCTAATTGTGAGCAAATAGAAAAATCACTGTTAGATAGGCACACTTGAAACAATTAAACTGCGTGACAACAACATAAGTTTTGGCCTATTGAAAAAATATGTTAACTACAAAATATCCGTTTGCAAATCATATATAAGTAAAGTTGTGTTGTATAGCCATGATACAACTATACGTATACATAAACATGCGGAAACAAAATCAACAATAATGACGAACGAACGCACTTCTTTAGAAAAATATACCTCACAAACTTTATTCTCGAAAGTGTTGCGAAAGAGTTGTGTGTGAGAGGTGAGTTGGAAACTGAACAGACTGCAACATATTGACCCCAAATTCCTCTGTCTTTAGCAGCACTTCTTTCTCATTCTGCTGGGCTGCTCAACCGGGAGTCTTGAGGGCCCAAGCCTTCTGCTGGGAGCTGGTTCTCACTGCCTCGAACTGCAACTCGAACTTCAACAGCAACTGACTCCAACTAACTCGAACTCAATGTGACACAGGGTTATATAATTGTTTGATATCCACCTGCTTCCTGTGAGCGTCGCATTTGCACTGAATTCAACCTGTCCACGGTCAAGGTTATATATTGATATCTTCGACCGGATGCACCTGTTTCTTGATTGAAGGCTAGGTCGAAGGTCAATATGTTACAGTTGGCGACAATAGTTGAGGTTGACCCGATGGCTCCCTTTTGAAGGTGTAGGGGGCGCTTCTCCTTTGCCTGGATTGCTCCACTTTACACTTGATCCGTACCTTATAATGATGAGTGTTAAGCAAGGAGGCATCAAGTACCACTTTTTGAGTTTTTGGTATGACTCGACCTAGGATTTAATCCCGGTCTCCCGAGTCATTGGCGAACTCTAACCATTGTACCAATGTCTGGTCCATTGGCCTAATGAGTAGAGGGTTCACCAATGACTCGGGAGACCGGGAGTCATACCAAAGACCCAAAAAATGGTACTTTTTGCCTCCTTGCTGAACACTCAGCATTATAAGGTAAGGATCAAGGGTAAAGTGGAGCAATCCAGGGAATAGAGTAGTCCTCTCCTCTACACCTTGGTGTGGTAGCTATCGAAAAGGGAGCCTTCGGGTCACCCTCAACTAAGGTCGCCAACTTTACTTAAATCATATATATATATATATATATATATATATAGTAAATCAACTCAATGAAGTGGAATATTTAGTTTTTTGGTAATAACTTGCATTATTTCTCGTTCGAATCCACCTCAATTCGATATATGAAAATAAGTCAGTAATATTTCACTAACAAACCAATTTTTTAAAATGCTAATTTTTGGAATTTGAAGATTAGTATTTCTAGTAATAAAAAGAGAAATTAGTGGTTTTTATCAAGGAAAAGTATTTATTAGTGAACGCATTTTTAAATAACTTAATACTTTGCAGTACCACATTTTCTAGTTACTATTTCATTCATTCATTTTGGTAACGAACTGATTAAGTCACGACAAATCTCTATTGAGAATGATTCTAACACCTCAATAATGAATCACTTCAATTCTTCAAGATTTGACGGGTTAAAATTTTAAAATCTCCTCCTCAGGATTCCCCCTAAATTTACTATTAGTTACGTATCTGATTAATTTGCAGGCCAATCGCCAACAGATGTCCACTTCCTGAACCATTCATTTTTCGATTTCAGAGTGGAGTGAAGCAAGGTCATACTAGACAACGAATTCAATTTCCCCAGCATTGTACTCGATGAGTGGGATAAGGAAATGATTTACAACATCCTGATAACAGCATTATTCAATCATTTTAAGAAGCAAATATTTCCAATGCCAATGGCAGACGTGCAACCCGAAACCATTACAGATTGAAAGCTAATTTTCACCAATTTTGTACTTTATCTCTCGTATGACTTTCTCCAGATGCAGAAGCCACCATCACCGAAGGAAATACTGAATCTTAATTCATCACGAAAGATGACCTGGTTCCAATGATCAGCAGACCAATTTTGAGGATTACTGACCCATACTGAGTGCTTTCTTTTCTTTTAAAATGTTATTAGTGGCTTCGAAATCAATATCCTGCTGTCGTATCCGAGTTGGTGGAGACTCCAGAATGTTTTGAATCAAGAAAGAGCTACGCCAGCATGATTCCAGGTTTAGGAAACTTCATCATAATTGGCAAATCGATTAGATACAACATAGCTGGCGTTTATTTCTAGCCGTTGTCTTGGGTTTGAAACTGCAGCTGGAGCTTTTGAACAAATTCGTTTTGTTATCTTCGAAATGGCAGACTGATGCCATCTTGTCTAGACAGCTATCTTCTTTTGAGTCTCGCCAGTTTCCAACAACGAATGAATGATAACTTTTGTGCCTTCGACATATTCTTAAAACTTGTCATTTTTATGAAACTGTGACATAGTATGCTTAACCATAAAGATTTCACTCATTTTATTTCAATAGGTTGACACTGAGAATACTCATGAAATTATCTCATATGTAAATCATTTAATGTATAATTATTGAAGAAATACACAATTATTTATATCTATCGAATTAAACTACTGTTGAGAGCAAACTGTCAAAGTACAAACAAATTCCCGCGAGAAATATAAAATTATTCGTAAAAAATAGTACATTTCATTCACTGGCTTGGTGTACTATGTATAAACAGTATTTTGCATTCAATAGCCCATAAAGTCTGATATGTCATAAAACAAAATCAGCCAACGAACTTACGAACCAACCAAAACATATACATGGTAACGGGTTTTATTTTTATAGATCATCCCAATTACGAGGTGGAGGAATTTGTATTGAAATGACTGAAACTCTAGACCGTCGGGTTATTTCTTACATGACTGCAAATTGAAATCTTACACTGAAAAAAAATGGAAGTACTCGTACTGTAATGATTATCATCTTTGGAAATGGAAACGGAGGCCTGAGTTCAAATCCTGGTCGAAGGTGTTTGCTTTTCAGATGACGTTAATACTCTTAGGAAAAATATGAATCCAAATATTCTTCTTCAGTAATGAGGAAGTAGTAAGAAAGACTGGTGTCTCTAATCTTATTATAGAAACCGTTGCTGGTGTCTCTAATCTTATTATAGAAACCGTTGCTGGTGTCTCTAATCTTATTATAGAAACCGTTGCTGGTGTCTCTAATCTTATTATAGAAACCGTTCAAGGAGAAGGAAAACTTGACATTCAAACCATTTAAACTCCGCTTAAAAATTGATAATAAATAAGTATGTGTCGTAGCAAAGTTCGTGTACAACAGCTAGTTGATTATACAAAAGTATAAGTTAACTGACAAAAAATATGGACATAAAAAATATAAAATTCATAACTTGCTGACAAACAGTATAGGTGATTCTAATCTACAATTTCACGACTGCATGACAAACGCTATGAATTTGAGAAAAAAGTATAAGAGCACTAACTGTAAGACAAAAATATTGTCGTGACAAATGTGTAGGTTCTCCAACTACATGACAAACTGAAACGTGTGACAAATCTGTAAGTTCACTAATTGCAAAACAAATAATATAGATGTGAAAAATTGGTAGTTGCATAAACTGTATGACAAAGAACATAATGGTGTGAAATGTGTAGTTTATCAACTGCATAACAAATAATATAGATATGAAAAATATGTAGTTTCACCAGTTGCATGACAAATAATAGAGATGTGAAAATGTCTAGTTTCACCAACTGCATGACAAACAATACAGATGTGAAAAATGTGTAATTTCACAAACAGCATGTCAAACAATATTATGGTGAAAAATGTGTAGTTTCCCCGATTGCATGATAAACAATATAGATGTGAAAAATGTGTATTTTCACCAGTTGCATGACAAACAATATTGATGTGAAAAAGGTGTATATTCACCAGTTGCAGGACAAACAATATAGATGTGAAAAATGTGTATTTTCCCCAACTATATGACGAACAATATAGATATGAAAAATGTGTATTTTCACCAGTTGCATGACAAACAATATAGATATGAAAAATGTGTAGTTTCACCAGTTGCATGACAAACAATATAGATGTGAAAAATGTGTACTTCACCAGTTGCACATCTCTGGTTAGTTTAACTTGGATAGTTTTAATGATGGTTGGTAGGTGGCCGTACAACTGCGGCTTTGTTGGGTGGTGCCTCCATGACTTATTCGATATTGCTCGCAATATTATTGTGTAGTTATCGTCAAGCAACTACACAAGAAGGTGTATGTTTACCAACTGCTTGACAAAAATATAGACGTGAAAAATGTGAATATACAACAGTTGCATAACATGCAATATAGATGTGAAAAATGTGTAGGTTCACCAACAGCATGACAAGCAATATAGATGTGTAGTTTCACCAAGTGTACTTCAAACTATATCAATGTGAAAAATGTCTAGTTTCACCATTTGCATGACAAATAATACAGGTGTGAAAATGTGTAATTTCACAAACTGCATAACAAACAATACAGATGTGAAAAATGTGTAATTTTACTAACTGCAAGTCAAATAATATTCATGTGAAAAATGTTTAGTTGCCACGATTGCATGAAAAACAATACAGATGTGAAAAATATCTATTATCACCATTTGCATGACGTATAATATAGATGGGAAAAATGTGTAGTTTCACCAGTTGCATAACAAACAATATAGATTTGAAAAATGTATAGATTCAACCTTTTGAAAAGAGATATATGTGCAAAAATATGTATTTACCAACTGCGTGATACAAAACTGAAATATAGCAAATGTCACTTCTCTATTTTTACCATGCAGTTGGTGAATCCGCCAACTGCATGACAAACATATGTGTGAAAGTATTTACTCTTACTAAATGCATGACAAACAATATAGGTGTGAAATATAATAGATGCACCAACAGCATGAAAAGTTTGTAGGTTCATCAAATGCATGACAAAAATACAGACATGATATATGTGTAAGTTCAGCAACGTCATGTCAAACAATATAGATATAACAAATATATAGGACCAATAAATGCCTGACAAACAATATAGTTGTGAAAATATACTTGTAAATGAGGGAGCTATCCCACTTGTTTGGTACGGGTACCTAAGAGTTGGGTACACATTACCATTTTACAGCGACCAGTCACACACGTGAAACAGTTAGAAGGGTTGGCCGTTTTTTTACCATTACTCCGAGCAGGGCACACGTGTTGACTGGCAGAGCTGCAACTTTGGACTTGGCGAGGGGGGCATTCTTTGAGACCAACAGAGCACTATATCTGTATTTGCCCGAGTTATTAATCTGTGTGAAAGGCATTACAGGAATTATTTTCTATTTTGTTTTTAGTTTCTCAGTCAAAGAAGGGATTAAGAAGGAACGAGACCTATTGCGAAGAAAGAACTTCTTTACCAGTTGAGCCTTTTATCTCATTTTTTGCCTCATGGTGTTACCGTTACAATACTAGTTCACCAACAGCAAGACAAAAAATACAAATGGAACAAATGTGTAGGTTCACCAACTTCAGGATAAATAATATAAAAGTGACTTTCTGAAAAATTAGTTTACTAAATTTCTGAGACGAAGCTTGGTGATTTTTATCATTGAGGGTTTTCGGACTATTGTCTTCATCATTATTGCTATTTCCACAAATAACAATAACGATGAAGACAATAGTCCGAAAACGCTTAATGATAAAAAAATCCTGAAAAATAATATTGTTGTGAAAGTATATAGGTTCACCAACTGCATGACACAATAAAGATGTCACGAATATGTAAATTCTCCAAATACATGATAAACAACATAGGTGTGGCAACTGTGTAGGCTCAGGTACTCCGTGGCAAAGATAATGGATTTGACAAATGTGTAGGTTCAATAACTTTAAGACCAACAATATAGTATGACAAACAATATCATCAGCATCATCATGTCGTGCCGCTGACACGGATATCCCTGACCCTCTCTCGTCACTTCTCCCTATCGTTCATCACCTCTGGTAGGTCTCCAGGCTACATCCCGTATCCTCACATAGCTGCTGAATGTATGTTCGAGCTGGCCGTCCTGCTTTTGCCCGGCCATATGTGGGGGTCCATAGGAGTACATCATTTATGAGCTAGTCTCTGTTTCTCCAGCAGTGTCCTGCATGTCTGGTTCGTCTAACTTGGAGAATTTACGTGATGGGAGGCAGGTGGTCGTATAGTTGGTGCCTTGGGGTGTTTTGCCGCCAGAACTTGTTCAATATTGCTCGCAGCATTCTAGTGTAATTGACGTCTAGCTTCTTCTCTAGCCGTTTAGTTAGCGTCCAAGTAGTGCATCCATACAGCAGTATAGATACGACCGCTGCCTGGAAGAAACTGCGTTTCATTTTATCGGTTAGGTCTGATTTCCATATGATCGGTAGCTTATCGATAGCTGTCCATGCCTTCGTTAGCCGTGTGTCGATGTCCTTTTCGGTTGATGAGACGCTGCTTCCTAGGTAGGTGAATTTGTCTACAAGTTTCAGAGGGTTTCCGTCTAGTGTGGTGATGTCGCCTGTTTGATTATAGCACATATATTCAGTTTTGTGTGCATTGACATGGAGGCCAATGCCAGCAGTGGCTCGTTCCAAACTATGTAGTAGTGATTCGGCTTGGTTGGGTGTATTTGCCAGTATCGCTATGTCATCGGCGTAGTCGGCGTCGGACAAACAATATAGGTATGAGAAATACAGGTTTGAGAAATGTGTAGTTTTACTAAACAATATAGATGTAAAAAAATATATAGCTTACCAACTCTATGACGAACCATATATCTGTTACAAAATAGTTGGTTAACAAACCAAATGACAACCAGTGGAGGTTTGAATAAATGAATTTACCAACGGCATGCCAAATAATATAGATGTGATAAAAATATAGGCCCATCAACTAAATGACAAACACTATAGTTTTGACAAAAATATAAGTTCATCTACTGCATAAGAAACAATAGATATTTGACAAATGTACGGGTTCACTAAATGCATAACAAAAATATAGATGTGACATGATAAAAGGTGAACTAACTGCATTACAAATGCTAAAGTCATGATAAATATATAGGCTCAGCAGTTGCATTACGAACAATATAGTTTCGACAAAATAATGGGTTAACTATCTAAATGACAAACAGTATAGGTTTGAATACATATAAATTTACCAACGGCATGCCAAATAATATAGATGTGACATAATTACCGGTGAACTAACTGCATGACAAATGCTAAAGGCATGATAAATATATAGACTCACCAACTGCATGACAGATGA